>CM053574.1:81661519-81678874 GCA_028646485.1 Cryptoprocta ferox | reverse complement strand
CAATGAAAAAGAATGAAATCTGGCCATTCATGGCAACGTGGAGGGTGTCATGCTAAGTGAAATAAGTCAGGAAGAGAAGGACAGATACCATATGTTTTCACCCATAAATCTAACAGGAGAAACTTAACAGAGGACCATGGGAAGGGGAAAGGGAAAAAAATAGTTGGGGAGAGGGAGGGAGGCAAACCATGAGAGACTCTTGAATACTGAGAACAAACTGAGGGCTGATGAGGGAAGAGGAGAGGAGAAGGGGGTGATGGACATGGAGGAGGTCACTTGTGGGGATGAGCACTAGGTGTTATATGGAAACCAACTTGACAATAAACTATAAAGAAAAAAAGAGGTAGGCTTCTTTTAATAAGCAAACTGATCTACCTTCCTTTATTTGGTCTTACTTTGCTTTCTTTTTAATTTTTTAATTTTTAATTTTATTAATTTTTTCTTCCTCCAAAGTGACAAGACAGAAGATAACTCAGACTTAGAGAACTTAGTCACTTATAAAAAAGGAATAATATTCAAATCATAGGAGTCCCAAAAGATGAAGAGAGAGAAAAAGGAGAAGAAAATGTATGTGAGCAAATTATAGCTGAAAACTTTCCTAATCTGGGGAAGTACACAGACATCAAAATCTAAGAAGCACAGAGAATTCACATTAGACTCAACAAATACTGACCATCACCATGGCATATCATAGTCAAATTCACAAAAAACATGGACAAGGAAAAAATTATGAAAGCAGCAAGGGGTAAAAAATGTCCTTAACCTACAAGGAAAGACAGATCAGGTTCACAGCAGATCCATCCACAGAAACTTGGCAGGCCAGAAGAGAGTGGCAGGGTATATCAATATGCTGAATTGGAAAAAATATGCAGCCTAGAATTCCTTATCCAAGAAGGCAGTCATTCAAAATAGAGGGAGAGATAAAGAGTTTCCCAGACAAACAAAAAGTAAAGGAGTTCGTGACCACTAAACCAGCCCTGCAAGAAATTTTAAGACTCTTTGAGTGGAGAGAAAACAAAAATACCAAAGCAACAAAGACTAGAAAGGACCAGAGAACATCACCAGAAACACAACTCTACATGCCACACAATGACACTAAGTTCATATCTTTCAATAATCACTCTAAATGTAAATGAACTAAATGCTCCAATCAAAGACATGGAGTATAAGAATGGATAAGAAACAAGACCCATCTATATGCTCCTTACAAGAGACTCATTTGAGACCTAAAGACACCTGCAGATTGAAAGTGAGGGGATGGAGAACCATCTATCATGCTAATGGATACCAAAAGAAAGCTGGAGTAGCTATACTTCTATCAGACAAACTAGATTTTAAAACAAAGACTGTAACAAGACATGAAGAAGGTCATTATATCCTAATTAAGAGGTCTATCCACCAAGATCTAACATTGTAAATATTTATGCCCCCAACTTGTTGGAATCCAAATATATAAATTAATAACAAACATAAAGAAATTTAAAATAATGCCATAATAATAGGGGATTTCAACACCCCACTTACAGTAATGAACAGATCATCTGAGCAGAAAATTAACAAAACAATGGCTTTGAATAACACACTGGACTGGATGGACTTAACAGCTATATTCAGAATATTTCATCTAAAGCAGCAGAATATGCATTCCTCCCAAGTGCACATGGAATATCTTCCAGAATAGATCACATACTGTGTCACAAATAAGCCTTCAACCAGTACAAGTAATATCAAAAAAGACTGAAATTATACCATGCATACTTTCAGACCACAACACTGAAACTTGAAATCAACCACAAGAAAAAATTGGGGAAGACCACAAATACTGGAGCTTAAAGAACATCCGACTAAAGAATGAATGGATTAATCAAGAAATTAAAAAGGAAATTAAAAAGTACATGGAAGCCAATGAAAATGAAAATACAACAGTCCAAAATCTCTGGGAAGCAGCAAAGGCAGTCATAAGAGGAAGTATATAGTAATCCAGACCTTCCTAAAGAAGGAAGAAATGTCTTAAGTACACAATCTAACCTTATACCCAGAGGAGCTGGAAAAAGAAAAGCAAATAAAGCCCAAAGTCATCAGAAGAAAGGAAACAAAAAAGATTAGAGCAGAAATCAACGATATCAAAATCAAATTGACAGACCAGATCAACAAAACCAGGAGCTGGTTCTTTGAAAGAATTTACAAAATTGATAAACCCCTAGCCAGATTTATCAAAAAGAAAAAGGAAATGACCCAAATAAATAAAATCACAAATGAAAGAAGAAAGATCAAAACCAACACCACAGAAATACAAACAATAATAAAAGAATATTATGAACAATTATATGCCACCAAATTGGGCAGTCTGGAAGAAATGGGAAAATTCCTAGAAACATAAAAACTACCAAAACTGAAACAGGAAGAAATAGAATATATGAACAGACATATAACCATTAAAGAGATTGAATCTGTAATCGACAATCTCCCAACAGACAAAAATCCAGGGCCAGATGGCTTTCCAGGGGAATTCTACCAAACATTTAAAGAAGAGTTAGTACCTATTATTTTGAAGCTGTTCCAAAGAAAAGGAAGGAAAACTTCCAAACTCATTCGATAAGGCCAGCATTATCTTGATTCCAAAACCAGACAAAGATCCCACTAAAAAGGAGAACTAAAGACCAATTTCCCTGATGAATATGGATGCAAAAATTCTCAGCAAGATACTAGCAAACCAGATCCAATAATTCATTAAAAGAATTATTCACCATGATCAAGTGGGATTTATTCCTGGGCTGTAGGACTGGTTCTAAATCCATAAGGCAATCAATGTGATATGTATATTAATAAAAGGAAGGATAAGAACCATATGATCCTCTCAATAGATGTAGAAAAAGCATTTGAGGGGCGCCTGGGTGGCTCAGTTGGTTGAGCGTCTGACTCTTGATTTCAGGTCAGATCATGATCCCAGGGCCCTGAGATTGAGCCGGACATTGGGCTCTGTGCTGAGGATGGAGCCTGCCTGAGATTCTCTCTCTCTCTCCCTCTCTGCCCGTCTCCCTCATTCTCTCTCTCTCTCTCTCTCTCTCTCTCTCTCTCTCTCTTTCTAAAATTAAAAAAAAATTAATTAAAAAATAAAGAAAATGGATTTGACAAAATACAGCATCCTTTCTTGATAAAAACCCTCAAGAAAGTAGGGATAGAAGAAACATACCTCAAGATCATAAAGGCCACATATGAAAGACCCACAGCTAATACTCCTCAAAGGGAAAAGCTGAGAGCTTTCCCCCTAAAGTCAGGAACACAACAGGGATGTCCACTCTCACCACTGTTGTTCAGCATAGTGTTGGAAGTCCAAGCCTCAGCAATCACACAACAAAAAGAAATAAAAGGTTTTCAAATTGGCAAGGAAGAAATCAAACTTTCACTCTTCACAGACAACATAATATTCTATGTGGAAAACACAAAAGACTTCACCAAAAAACTGCTAGAACTGATACATGAATTCAGCAAAGTTGCAGGATATAAAATCATTGTACAGAAATCTGTGGAATTTCTATATACCAATAATGAAGCAGCAGAAGGAGAAATCAAGGAATTGAACCCATTTACAATTGCACTGAACACCATAAAATACCTAAGAATAAACTTAACCAAAGAGGTAAAAGATTTATACACTGCAAACTATAGAAAGCTTATGAAGGAAACTGAAGAAGACAAAAAGAAATGGAAAAACATTCCATGCTCATGGATTGGAAGAACAAATATTGTTAAAATGTCAATACTACCCAAAGCAATCTACATATTCAACGCAATCCCTTTCCAAGTAATACCAGAATTCTTCACAGACCTAGAACAAACAATTCTAAAATTTGTATGGAACAGAAATGACCCCAAAGAGCCAAAATAATGTTGAAAAAGAAAACCAAAGCTGAACCATCACAATTCCAGACTTCAAGCTGTATTACAATCCTGTAATCATCCAGACAGCGTGGTATTGACACAAAAATGAACACATAGATTAAAGGCACAGAATAGAAAATCCAGAAATGGACCCACAGCTATATGGTCAACTCATCTTTGACGAAGCATGAAAGAATATCCAACTGAAAAAAGATAGTCTCTTCAGCAAATGGTGTTAGGAAAACTGGACAGCAACATGCAGAATAATGAACCTGGACCACTCTCTTACACCACACATAAAAATAAACTCAAAATGGATAAGGAATGTAAGACAGGAAACCATAAAATCTGAGAGGAGAAAACAGGCAACAATCTCTTTGACCTTGGCCGAAGCAACTTCTTATTAGACATGTCTCCAGAGGCAAGGGAAACAAAAACAAACATGAACTATTGGAACCTCATCAAGATAAAAAGCTTCTGCACAGCAAAGGAAACAATCAACAGAACTAAAAGGCAGCTGACAGAATAGAAGGTATTTGCAAATGACATATCAGATAACGGGTTAGCATCCAAAATCTATACAGAGCTTATCAAACTCAACACACAAAAAACAAATAATCCAGTGAAGAAATGGGCAGATGTCATGAATAGACACTTTCCCAAAGAAGATATCCAGATGACTAACAGACACATGAAAAGATGCTCAACATCACTCATCATCAGGAAAATACAAATCAAAACCACAATGAGATACCCTCATATCTGTCAGAATTGCCATAATGAACAACTCAGGAAACCACAGATGTTAGCCAGGATGGGGAGAACAGGGAACACTTTGCACTGCTAGTGGGGATGCAAACTGGTGCAGCCACTATGGGAAACAGTATGGAGGTTCCTCAAAAAATTAAAAATAGAGCTACCCTATGAGCCAGCAATTGCACTACTAGGTATTTATCCAAAGGATGCAAAAGTGCTGATTCAAAGGGGCACATGCACCCCAATGTTTATAGCAGCACTATCAACAATAGCCAAAGTATGGAAAGAGCCCAAATGTCTATCAACAGATGAATGGATAAAGAAGATGTGGTGTATATATACAATGGAATATTACTCAGCAATTAAAAAGAATGAAATCTTGCCATTTGCAGCAACAGGGATGGAACTAGAGTGTATTATGTTAAGAGAAATAAGTCAGTCAGAGAAATACAAATATCATATGACTTCACTCATATGTGGAATTTAAGATACAAAACAGATGAGCATAAAGAAAGAGAAGCAAAAAGATTATGAAAACAGAGGGAGATAAACCATAAGAGAATCTTAAGTACAAACTGAGGGTTGCTGGAGGGGTTCTGGGTGGGGGGGATGGGCTAAATGGGCAAAGGGCATTAAGGAGGACACTTGTTGGGATGAGCACTGGGTGTTAATATAAGTGATGAATCACTAAATTCTATTACTGAAATCATAATTACAATATATGTTAATTAACTTGGATGTAAATTAAAAATAATAATTAAAAAATGAGTTAATCTACTTCAAAAAAAAGATGTGGTATATATATATGTGTGTATATATGTGTGTGATACACACACACACGCACACACACATACACAGTGAAATATTACTTGACAATCAAAAAGAATGAAATCTTGCCATGTGCAACAACATGGATGGAACTAGAGTGTATTGCACTAAGTGATGTCAGTCAGAGAAAGATAAATATTATATGATTTCACCCATATGTGGAATTTAAGAAACAAAACAGACGAACACAGGGGAAGGGAAGGAAAAATAAGATAAAATGAGAGAGGGAGGCAAACTGTAAGAGAGTCTTCAATCCAGAGAAAAAACTGAGGGTTTCTGGAGGGGTGCTGGGTGGGAGGATGGGCTAAATGGGCAAGGGGCAGGCACTAAGGGGGACACTTGTTGGGATGAGCACTGGGTGTTATATGTCAGTGATGAATCACTAAATTCTACTCCTGAAATAATTATTACACTATATGTTAACTAATTTGGATTTAAATTAAAAAAAAAAAGATAATGATCATGCTCAATGCTATCCAACCCTTTGCTTAAATCAACACTTGCTAACAACTGACTGGCCAAAATAAGTTAACGACTGGGCTAAGAAACAAAGTGTGGGCTCATCAGTATAGTCAACCTACCATCTTTCCCAAACCATTTTCTATGAAAACCAATGTCCCACAGATGCTTTAAAATGTTACTATAAAAGGGTTCTATGGTCATACAAATTTGTGAAATGCTGCTTATTATATCTTCTAGGTGAGTCATGGTCCTAAGTTATTAAAGACCCTGAGAATTCCTATATCTGTTTACCCTGGTTTAGTTTTTCTCTGCCACACGAATTTAGTCATGAAACACATTAATCACACAAAACTTTGAAACACAGCTTACCCAAGTATTCCCTGAATGAGTCTGAAAACACTAGTCTCAGTTATGGAAACTCCTTGGCATAGCTACATTGTAATAGATTTAGGCGATCCAGAAGCTTCCATGGCACAGATAAATAAACTGCTCATGGTAATTATTTTCTCTATTGTTAGATGAGAAAAGAAAAATAAGAAAAGTTAAGCAAGACCCACTGAAAGAGTGCAGCAAAGCTAGAATGCATATCCATATCTACCTGACTTCAAACACCCATCATCTTTTTATCTCCCTACCTGTCAATGGTGGAATGTCAGACACCATGACAAATGGCAGGTGAAGCAGCACATGATGATAGTCTAGTGCTTGAGAAATATTTGGTTTAGTCCTGTCTTTGCCACTGCGTGATCTCGAGCAGGTCACAACCTTCTTAACAGAGTATATTGGAAACCCCAGTCTTTTTGCTCCCTTGTAACTCCAAAAATCTGGACAATATCTTGGTGAACAGCTCTTTGGAACATTAGAATCCTCTGAGACTTTCCCATCTGCCACCATAAAAATGACCTAAAACTTACTGCCTTGTCATTAATCTGGTCCTGAACATAACAAATTCATTTTTTAATCTGTTTATTTCAATCACTTAAGATATTCAAAATATCCTTCCAGCCTGAAACTCTTCCCTTGCCCTTTCTAATTTTCCAGTGAAATCTTGATGATATATTCCAGCGAGGGCATATTAATATTCTGAGGAAATACAATACCTGTGCTGCAGACACTAATTTTAGAACATTCATCACTGAGGATGGTTTTCTTCTTCCTGTCCTAATTTTTTTTTCAGGTTGTCAGCCTGTTGGACTACATTAAGCGAGGCGGTGACTTTCCTTTATTAAACATTTCTTTCCTGAGGGCTTGCCCTTTGTTAGGAATGGCAGGAGGCCCAAAAAAAGGAAAAACCCAGACCCTTGGATGCTCTAATCTTGCTCTCTAACTAGGGAGATAAAACTGGAAGCAATAGGAGACCACACAGAAAGCACCAACTGAAAGGCAGAAACAAGGTGACTTTGTCAGGGGAGCTATTTTACTGTTATGGAATCCATCTTGGGTTTACCTCACCACTGTGCTGAGGCAGTGAGGTGAACTGGTCTCAAAATCACTTCCAACTCTGTGATCTAACGTCTGGTTTTAGTACAATAGCACCCACAGCACCACACGAGGCATTCGATGAAATACTCGGTCTTGCAGGAAATATCTAAAATACACTGGAGTCTCCTGTTCTCCTGAAAAAGCAGTATGACTCCTATCCTTTTATTGTCACCAGCCTAACAGTACATACTAGGATTGAACTGGGAACAGTAGCCACCAGAAGGGGGCGGGGCGCGGCAGACTTGAGCACAACCCACTGGCCAGTGCTCTGGGAGGCTTTGAAATGACATTGGGTTTTCAATGGCAACAATGGCACGAGCTGCCCAACAGAGCTTCTCCCAGGCTGTCTTCAGATTTGTGGTACAGATGCCATCACTTTTCCTTTTGTAGATGTTTGGAAGTCAAGGTTGGTGCCATCTAAGCAGCTTCATGCTGCAAGAAATTTCAGGACTTCCTCCTCCTTCATCTGTAGGACATCAAGTGCTCTGGATATTGTGAACATTTCTCTTAAAGTTATGACAGAAACTCAGAACAACACTGTGTGGACCCTTCTCTGGGTAATGAGGAAAGGCTCTTTATCCCTAGTTAAAGTCTGAGTAAACAGATGCACAGAGATGTTTGTAACTTGAGCAAGATCACACAGCTACTCCAAGGCAGGGCTGGACAAGTTCCATACTGCTTTACTTACCTGCGAGTCCTTTGAAAGAAATGAGTTTGGTATTAACCAAATACATACAGTGGTTGAGAGTTCTCCACAGTAAATAGAACAAATACAAAAGGAGATACATACATGGAGAGAGAAAGAAAAGAAGTCTATGCAGTTACAGAGGCTAGCAAATTCAAAATTTGGAGGGCAGGTCAATGGGCTGATAATTCAGGGTGACATTGCAGTCTTGTCACTGAAAACTGCAGAGCTGGCCAGTAGGCTGGACACTCAGGCAGAATTTCTATGTGGCTGTCTTGACACACAAATCTCTTCTTTGGGAAACCTATCTTTACCCTTGATTCCTTCAGATTGGATGGAGAATAATCTGCTTTTACTGAAAATCTGATTTAAACATTAACACATCTAAATAATACCTTCACAGCAATACCTAGACTGGTGTTTCAGCAAACTCTAGAGCACTAGTCTAGACAGGGCACAACAACCTATTCAAGTTGACACTTAAAATTAACCATCACGCCCCAGGAACAAGAAGGCAGAAGTGTTTTCAGCATCCAATGAATGTCCAAAGGAAAGCTGGCCCTTTCAAGTCCAGCAGGAAGGAGGCACTGTGCTCAGTGCATCAAAAACTAGAACAAAGTAGTGAAAAAGGCACAAAGAGGATTAGCATAGAGACTAGAAGGAATGTGTTGAAAGCCAAGCACATTCAGAGAAGGAAGGCAGAGGGGAGTGATACCCCTGGGTAGTGGCAGCCCAAGACGCTGCAGGAATGAGCAAATCAAGATGGCTTCCTTCCTTGAAACCCATGCTTGCGAATTAGATCTGACTTGTTTAAATAAATCTCCACGTTAACAGGTAAGGTGTGGCACAGTCATGGAAATAATGTGGTTCCAAATGGCTCTGAAAACCTGCTTCCCATCTAAAATTCTTCTTCTATCATCCCTAATGGCTTTTAAGGGTGTTCATTGATGATAAGCACATGAAAATACAGGTTGAACTCTTGCAAATGTTCCATCTAGAGACAAACATGTGGGGACTGAGACCAAGTTAACAAGCTTTCTTTGCAAGAGGGATTTCCACTGCCTACAATCCCTTCTAGTGCTGTCTGCATCCCTGGCTTGGTTTCAGAGATTTTATGTTGTTGAGGTTTTCTTGGTTTTGTTTAATATGTTTTCTCCCTAATAAAAATGATTAGCAGAGAGAGGTCCTGAGTGCTGCAAAAATACATTGTAGGATGTTATGTATTAAAAACTGGCTTGGGATCTAGGTGTCAGCATCTTCATACAATTCAGCTTGGAGCTAGCTCCAATTCTCTTTGCTATGGTTCAGACTGACCTCCAGAGAGCAAAATGTCCATGTGTAGTGGTTTTGTGAAATGCTTAAGTGGTACAAGAAAAAAAAAACAGATAAAGGGAGATGACTCAGTTGCTAGAGAAAGAGATCATAATTCCAAAATACATTCCCATTTCTCTTCCTTTGCCATCTGACTCTGGGCACTGAACTACTCTATGCCTCAGTTTATCCAACCAGCAATACTCAAATGGTTAATAACCTTTGTCTGCCTTCTTCCTACCTAATAAGTAATAAATCAGGATGCTGGAACACTTTGTAATCTTAAAGAATATAAATCAGGCACAGTGAAATTTAGAAACCATCCATATCATCACCTTAGGTCAAAAGCAGGATTTAAATTCCAGGCTCCAGTGATGAGAGGCTAGTGGGTGGATATGCTGTCAGTCGGCCCATAGCTCTTGTCTCCATGTTTAACATGTTCACCTTCAGATCACCGAGTCTTTAGTGAAAGACGACCTCATAGTACAGTAGCCTTGTTATAATAGCAGATTGACAAAAATGGAGACAGATGGCTGCTCAGTGGCAGGTTTTTAAAATGAATTTATTGTTTATGAAATGTGCTAGATTGATGGCACCAGTGACTGAGTCTGCCACTTAAAAGGAGAGATCAAGGGGGACAAGGACAATGACCTGGGCAGCCTCTCCATAATTCCCCCTACCCAAGCTCAGGCAAGAGGCTTGGGCAAGCTGCCAAGTCTCCAAAAGGGACAGAGTATTTGGACTCATGGCGACACCCACTGTGGAACAAGAGAACAGATGCAGCCCCGTTTATTCCTCGAGTTGGCAGAGAAAATGCCAGGGACTGCCAGTTGTGTGAGGATGGGAGAGAGATCGGAGCTCTTCTCCTGGCTATTGTCTTTTGTTCATTTGTTGGCAAATAGCATGGGGCAGCGGTTGAGATAATGCATTCCCCCAGATGGGAGCACCAAGTGAATCAGTGATGTGCACAGTCATTACAGCATAATGCTCAAAGAGACGGTGACAGTTCCCATCAAATCCCTTGAGGTTTGACAAGTTCCAACCATCATTTCTTCCAATTTCACACAATCTTTAGCCAGTCCTCCCAGGCTTCACTGAGTTTTATGATGTCCTTCTTTCATAACATCAAAGGATTTCTGCCAACCCCAAACAGCCCAATTCTGTTTTCTGAGCTATTTTCTTGAAGGAGGTTCAAATTTCAGTAAACACTCCAGTGTTGTCCTCTCCCTTGGCACTTTTGAGACACCTCTAGCACCTTTTGTCAGGCGCTGTGAGTCAATGACACAAAGAAAAATCACATCCCAGTAAAAGGGACTGTAAACGAAGGAAAACCAGGTCTTGCAAGTGCCAACTGGCTGAGAGCTTCCATGATGTTCCCTCTGCTGATTGACCTGTTCTGTTGTCCTTTTACTGACTACACACAAGGTTCAGGACTGCACTGGATTTGTATACGGTTCATAAAAGTATTCCTGGGACAAGCTGCACTAAATAGGCTGGTGTTGCATAGTTTATGACCATAACCTTAAAAAAACATTCTGTTTTGACACAAGAGACAGAAGACATGTAGGCCATGCATTCTGACCACTTCTGAGAAGACTTGACTACCGCCCCCTCGCCAGAGTCCCTGTCTGAGGGGTTTGCCATATATGGGACACCGTCCCTTGTACAGCCCCGACAAAGAGTTTGCACGCTGTGCCGGGGCTGGATGCAGTCAGCCAGTCCAGTCAGAGCCCTCCTTGAAAAGCTGGATGGTGGGATCTACAGAGAGAACCATCAGAAAGGAAGGACTCCAGAAGCCAAGAGATACTCCGAGACAAGGCGCCAAGCAGAAGCTGTGACGCTGGAGGAGAGTGTGAAGTCAGTCAATGGGACCAGCAGAGGCGGACCACAGCTGCTGTCATCCCAGTGATGGAGTGGATCAAGAAACAATGTCTCCTGCTCTCCTAACTGTGTGACCTTGCATGAGCCCTTTCTCCATGGCTAATGAGCTGCTTTCCAGTCTCCCCAACTTTCCCCATGTACTTGGTATTTCTTAACTGACTTAACCTTGGTATGCTCCTGTTGCCTGCATCTCACAGGCACGTAACGTGGGTATCATCTCACTGCAGCCAGGTCAACTAAATGTGAGGGTCCGTGTACCCACCCCGATGTGGATTTATAACAGCTACTTTTAGCACCAGCGTGAATCTCCTAGTCAGCCTGCAGTTAGAGGAGGATTTACTATGTGCTTCTTTAGTCAGGCATGCAGCAGTCTTGAATTCCTACTACATGCTAAGCAATGTGCCAGGCACTACAGATACAGAGTTAGAAATGGATCTCAATCTCAAGAGCATTCACAGACCTTGAACTAAGTCTATGGTTTTCTGACTGTTGGGCAGCTTGCAGAATCCAAGGTATCCCATCCTCAATATCTCTGGTTCAGAGACTATGGAACAATCTCTGCTGTTAAAGAAACACTGCCACTGCCGATGAACCAACAAAAGCATAACAGGGTTTAGCGGTACTGACAGCCGAGGAGAGAAAATTAGAGTTAAACGTCTAAAGCAAATGATTGAAAGGTTGGCTCTTTGACTCGAGTCCCAACAAAAATAAAGGATCAGCAGAAAAAAAAGATGAAAGCACTAAAATAGTGCAGGAACACTTTTTAATGGTATGTTTCTAATACAAATGCAATTCCAACCTGCCCACATTTGGTCAGCAGGCGGGAGAAAGAGAGGAACGTATGTTCCTATTGAAATTCAGGGGAAGCCTAGGTCAAGAGAAAAATACAAAATGACTGCTTCCCCTGGAAACATTCTAAGGAAGGAAAGAGCTGCTGTTAGCCCCCAAAAACACTTTTGTGTAAATTAAAACAAGATGCATCCTCTGGCCTGACAAAGGCCCACGCCAGCACTTGTGCATTTGGCAAGCAGGGTGTACGACTCATCTCCCCCTCATCTCTCCTCTCAGCAAGGTGTCCTGGTGCAGTTAACAACCTACAAACCTTTACATGACAGAGAGAAGGGAGGAAGCAGAGAAAGAGACAAAGAGGGGTAAGAGAGTCATGCAGAGAGAAATAGAAACTGAGACAGAGACAATGAAAGTGAGAGGGAAGGATGAAAAAAGAAAGAGAAGGACAGGCAGAGAAGGGAGGGAAGGGAAGATGCAGGGACGCTCACAAGAAAGAATGAGACAGAGAGACAGACGGACAGAGAAAGGGGCCCAGATGCTTGATACTTGTTTCTCCATGGCCATTCAATGCTTGGTAGTGATGGAGGAACCAAACCAGGTTTAAACCATTCAGTTTAAATCAGCACACCTATCTTGTGTGGTTGAAGCTTGGACACAAATCTGGATGACCAGCTTCCTGTCCTAAGTGGCCTGCTGCTGGGGAGAACCGAGAATAAATACAATGTCTACCAACCACTCCAGGAGCACCAAGTCACCCATGATCAATTCTGACCAGAAAGACCCATTTCAGACAAGGTAATGGAGGTCTCATACCTTTGTCAGGCAACTGAAAAGTTAAGCCTTGACCAGAACCAAACCAACCACCCAACCACCTACCCCACCCCCTCACCAATCAACCAACCAACAGAACCCTTGCCTGTAACGCACATATTATTGAGATGGATAGTTGCCGGAGGCTTAATAAAAGTGCCCGATGTCTCATCAAGCATTTTTGAGTATCATGATTTCCTGTTAAAAACAAAAGCAGTTGATCTGATCCAACTCATTCCACTACCAACACACACACACACACACACACACACACACACACCTCTCTCACCTGCCCCATCTGCCAAGTGGACTGATTTTGGAGATTCCTTTTGCCATTTGGGATTCAAGAATCTCCTCATAGCACATGACATTTCCTACATCAGCATCCTGATTGCCAACTTAGAATCTTCCAAGCAGCTGGCACTTAGAAACATTTTTGGTTTTAAGATTCTCCAAAAACACCTTAAAATAACCCTGGTCACTGTCACTTCAGTTCCTTAACTGGGGAAATACCTAACAGCCAACTGAGAGCTAAGCCCTATGCATCCGAGCCCAGAATTCATTGATGTTTGCAGGAAGACAGACACTGCGAAAGGGAGGTGTGCTAAAAATAAAATCCACCTGCTGCATGCTTTTGTCACAGCTAGTGCCCCAAAGGTCATGTCCTCATTTTCTTTTTTGGTTCTTCCAAGCATTCATTCAACACCTATTTACTAAGTCCCTGCCTGAGTATTAAAGACTGAGTCAGATTCTACAGATAGAGCAGTGATGAAGAAAGAGGTACATCCTGCCCTCCAGGAACTTCTAATCCCATTATACAAAGAATGACACAATTACATAATGATATAGTAAGCAGTGCTACATAGTAACCACAAGTGTAACTGAGCCCAAGTACTGGACTCTAGGCAGGCATGTAGCTGAGTATGAGAGATATGAGAATGGAAGGGGGGTCAGCGAGACAGAGCGTTAAGAAAGAGCAGACCAGGAGGACGGAACAGCCATGTGGAAAGCACTGTAGTCAGCTGGCTCCCACCCCAATCACAAGAAGTAATGGGGAGGACAAGGGAGGGGTTAAGTCACAGGGCTCTGGAAGGCCGAGTTAAGGGTAACCTCTGTTTACTGTCCTTTAGACTGGGTCATGGTTTTTCTCTTTGTCTCAGTTGTAAAAATCTAGAAACATGGAAAAGAAATGCCTATCTCTGGTGTGTGAGCTGGCTGCAATGCATAGTTTCATTCTAGAGATGCCAATATAAAGAATTTAACACTCCTGAGTTCCAAACCAACAGGACTACATGAGGCTCCCGCAGGCCTGCCTCTCTACTTCCCAGCTCCAAAGAGAGCTGCTCACCACCCTCTCCTTCCGCTGGCAACAGATTCCATAGCTTCCAATGTCTTTCATTAGCCTGAGCTCCCTGACAGCTCTCCTGAGGCTGCCCCGCTGCTTTGTGGGAATGGAGCACAACCTCTTGATGTTCACATTGCCCATCCCTCCTAAGAAAGTTAAATAGCGCAAATGGCTTTATTATATCCTTTTTGGGTCTATACTCCTGTCCTTTAATCATTGTAATTCCTTTCCTATTCATTAGAAAAGAGGAATGCTAGGAGAGGAGAATCCCAGAATTCATAGACGTTTGAGTAATAGCCCTTAAAAAATAAAATTCTCTTCACTTTCCTTTCTCTAGTCAGATTCAACTAATGGCACACAATAGAGAGAGACGAGGTGTTCCTCTAACATTTACAATATGCAATTTTGCAGCGAGTATAAGAAATAGGCAGAAATCTTTCTGTTTCTGAGATGGCTGGAATTTGAGGTACAGTGTAGTCCAGAGATGGGAGATGAGTTCTGCCCCAGATTTCAACTCTGTTTAATTGGCGGTGGTGGTCGGGAGCAGAGGCTTGATGATTCTGAGACTACGCAGGTCTTGGCAGGCAGGTCTACTTGGTCAGCCAACGACAGGACATAGGAGGAGTGAGTCACAGCAACTGTGCCACACATTTCCCATCCCTGACAGAGTGCGAAAGAGAAGAGCTAGACAGCCTACAGGTGAATTCTACTTTACTACTTTACTAGGTTGTGATCTTGAAATTGAAAGGCCATAGAAGGTCACACATTAGATCTTCAAGACCTCATCAGATTAGGTTACTACCAGCTATTCTGACAGGGTATAATTCTCCCAATCATTACTATCCTATGCACACAAACATAGTCACCTGAACAGTAATAACCCATATCTTATTAGTTTGTGGCCCCATCTGCTGCTGCAGGATCACCTGCCCTTTGGAAATTCTTCACATTTCCAGTCTCCAAAGGGTAGGTCTGTTTAGTGACACTGGTCTGCCAGGCCTCAGAGATACTGTCACTCCCAGGAGTATCCCATTTCCCTCTAGAATTCGTCAGGACTAAGCAGTCCCCACCAGTCCCACTATTTGTCTCACAGGTGTCGTGGGTACCATTGCTTCTCTGTCAGGTAACACTTCTCAGTACTAAGCTGTGCTGAGATGTGCAGTGAGATAGCACATTAGGTAGAATTTTAAGAATGATTCACCATGACCATCACCTTTATGTCTCCTCCCTTTTGAACGTGTGTGGAATCTGGAGACATGATGAGACGTCACTCGTGTGATTGTTACCTTACAAGGGAAAGGAAAGATTATCCAGGTGGGCCTAATTTAATCTAATGAACCCTTTAAAAGCAGACAGTTTTCTCCAGCTCATGGCACAGGGAG
This sequence comes from Cryptoprocta ferox, assembly GCA_028646485.1. Classification (NCBI taxonomy): domain Eukaryota; kingdom Metazoa; phylum Chordata; class Mammalia; order Carnivora; family Eupleridae; genus Cryptoprocta; species Cryptoprocta ferox. The sequence continues at coordinate 81,663,261 of CM053574.1, read as the reverse complement.
GGGTCAGAGAGAGATGAAGCACAAGAAGGATTTGATATACCATTGCTGGCTTGAAGATGGAGGGACCACATGCGGGGAAAGGCAGGTGCCCTCTAGAAACAAAAAGTGGCCCTGGCTAACAGCCAGAAAGAACACAAGGGCATCAGTCCTTCGGCCACTAGGAACTTGATTCTGTCGACACCTGAATGAACTTGGAAGCAGATTCTTCTCCGGAACCTCCAGGTAAGAGCCCAGACTGGCCAACACTTGCCTGGACTTCTCACCTACAGAACTCTTGAGATTATAAAGAAGTGTTGTTTTAAGCTGCTAAATTTTAGTAATGTGTTACAAAGAACTATGAAACTAATACATAGCAAAAGGGGAGAAGCAGTTCTCTGTATTCAATAGGCCCACAGCAGTGTTCTTTGGCACCAAAAATTTATAGTTCAGGAAAATGCATCTTTCTGATTTCCAAGGATCAGACATGTATCCAATGGGTATTGGGCCTAACGGTAGTCATTACTCATTCTTTAGAATTACCCTTCCCAGCTACTGGTTACAACTCTGCAGGTCTTACTTCTTTATAATGAGTTCTTGTAGGAGGCTTCCCAATTCCATGTTGAAGAGATGTATGGGTCATTTCTGTTCATTCACTCATTCATTTATTCATTAAACAGCGAGTGCCTGTCACCTGCCGAGCTCTCTTCTAGGTTCTGGTGATACAGAGGAAACCCATCAAAGTCTTATCTCTCATAGACCTTGCATTTTCATAAGGAGTAAAGAGACTAATACATATCTATGTCAAGTGATGCCAAGTGTTACAAAGAAAAATAAAGGAGAGTAATGGGATTAAGAGAATGGAGAAAGCATTTTATACACAGTGGTCAGCAACAAGCTGAGCAATTAGAGGTGAGCCATGCAGGCATGTGCAGGGAGAGCACCACAGGCAGAGGAGATTCTCAGTGTGAGGGTGCTGAGGTGGGGGAGTGCTTGGTATAATCTGAGGACTGACATTGCTGGAGAGGAATGAGCAAGCAGGAAAGAAGGAAATGAGGTCAGTGAAGTATCAGGGGCTAGATCACGGAGGGCCCTGGAGGCCACTGAAGAACTTTGACTTTTGCCCTGAATGAGATGGGAAGTGTTGGAAGGTTTTAAACAGAGGAGTCACCATGTGACGTGAATTTCTGTGGCAGAGAGGAGCCAGAGGGGGAGTGCACTTAGTGGGCCAGGGAACTAAGAGGTGATGAGGGTTTGCCAGTGAGGCAGCAACGGAGACACTGAGAAGCTGCTAGATTTTGGATTTATTAGAAGGTGGTGTTGACAAGATTTGTGGATGAGTTGGATATGGAATGTGAAGGAAAGAGAAGAATCTAGAAAAATACACGTCTATGTCTGAACTCCAGCCATGGATGTGGCTTAAGTTCCTTCCCAGAAGACACCTCATGCTATCAGTTCTGTTCTACCTGTTCTCAGGTGCCATCCGTACATTCTAGAAGCCCAGTGGTTGCAATGTCCAGGCTAAGATTGAGATCCTTGCTCTGGTAAATAAAATTCTGGACACAGCCATGTTTGTGCTGGGAGACAAAAACCCAGGTAAGGCCAAATCTTTTTTTTTTTTTTATTAACTTTATAGCTTATTATCAGGTTGGTTTCCATATAACACCCAGTGCTCTTCCCCACAAGTGACCTCCACCATGACCATTGCCCCCCTTCCCCTTTCCCCCTCCCCCTTCCGCCCTCAGTTTGTTTTCAGTATTCAAGAG
>CM053574.1:81650522-81661019 GCA_028646485.1 Cryptoprocta ferox | reverse complement strand
ATGTCGTCTGCCCATTTCTTCACTGGATTGTTTGTTTTTCGGGTGTGGAGTTTGGTGAGTTCCTTGTAGATTTTGGATAATAGCCCTTTATCCGATATGTCATTTGCAACTATCTTTTCCCATTCCATCGGTTGCCTATTAGTTTTACTGATTGTTTCGTTTGCATTTCAGAAGCTTTTTATCTTGATGAGGTCCCAATAGTTCATTTTTGCTCTTGATTCCCTTGCCTTTGGGGATGTGTCGAGTAGGAAATTGCTGCCGTTGAGGTCAAGGAGGCTGTTTCCTGCTTTCTCCTCTAGGGTTTTGATGGTTTCCTGTCTCACATTCAGGTCCTTCATCCATTTTGAGTTTATTTTTGTGTATGGTGTACGAAAGTGGTCTAGCTTCATTCTTTTTTATGTTGCTGTCCAGTTCTCCCAGCACCATCTGTTAAAGAGGCTGTCTTTTTTCCATTAGATACTCTTACCTGCTTTGTCAAAGATTAATTGGGCCAGACATTTGTGGGTCCAGTTCTGGGTTCTCTATTTTATTCCATTGGTCTGTATGTCTGTTTTTGTGCCAATACCATACTGTCTTGATGATGACAGCTTTGTAGTAGAAGCTAAAGTCTGGGATTGTGATGCCTCCCATTTTGGTTTTCTTCTTCAATATTACTTTGGCTATTTAGGGTCTTTTGTGGTTCCATACGAATTTTAGGATAGTTTGTTCTAGCTTTGAGAAGAATGCTCGTGCAATTTGGATTGGGGTTGCATTGAATGTGTAGATTGCTTTGGGTAATAATGACATTTTAACAATGTTAATTCTTTTGATCCATGAGCATGGAATGCTTTTCCATTTCTTTGTGTCTTCTTCAATTTCCTTCATAAGTTTTCTATAGTTTTCATCATACAGATCTTTTACATGTTTGGTTAAGTTTATTCCTAGGTATTTTACAGTTTTTTGTGCACTTGTGAATGGGATCAGTTTCTTGATTTCCCTTTCTGTTGAAAAGAAGCCTATCTTGATAGAATAGAGGAAAAAAAGAGAAAGGCAAGAATTTAAAAAAAGGTCAAAAATTTTTAAAAATTAAAAAAAATTAAATAGTAAAATAGAATAAAATAAAATAAAATAGAAAAAATTTTAAATAAAAAAATAAAAAAGGAATTTGCTCTTTCCATATCCAAGAAAGAGAAAAAGAAAGAAAGAAAAAAAAAAGGAAAACAATTTAAGCAAAAACAGAAGCAAAGAAAATGAATAAATAAAGGAACTAGCAAACACAGAAGCCCAAATGAAGTTACATCCGGTTTCCCCTAGAAATGAATTTTTGAAGCACATTGTTGTCCTTAGACCAAGCGGGTGGAGGGATTTGTGCTGGTCTTCTGAGAAATGTGCCTGGAGGGTGCAGTTGGACAGGGCTTTGTGTAATGTCTCCATTCTCCATTTGGTGGCCCTGCTAAGTTTACTGGGATGGATGTGTGTGCATGTGCACATATGTATGCACACTCAGCGCATGCGTGGTAGAGGTGAAAATGGCCTCACCTAGCTCCTTAGTCTCTGGTATAAGACCTTTACCCTCTTACCGACCCATGATCAAGCACCCCTCCTTTGTCTCAGAGCTCTGAACCTTCTGACTCTGCTGCATTGAAACCCTCTCTTTCTCCCCATCAATAGATTTGGGGAACAGATTTCTTGTCCAGTCCCCTGCAAGTGTTTTCACTCTTCCTCTCTCTCTTTCTCTCCAGTTACTTTTGGGGGAGTGCCTTTCTTGGGGGATCCTGATGCGTCCAACTCTCCCCCTTTCTCTTTCTCTCTCTGTGAAAACAGCTCCCTACCCTTTGCAACTCCACAGCTTTTCTCACCCCCCAGTTCACCTCTCTGCACTGTGTGTAGTACATGATCTAATTTAAAAAGAGGAAGAATGGAAAACACCTAAGAGGCAGTAGTTTACAGCAACTCTGAAGTCTAGCCTTGCAAATGCTGCCAGGACCACCAATTCTGAGGAGTGGAATGTTCCTTGGTTAGGCCTTAGTTCTCCCTGAGATTGACTGTCCAGTTCACTGCTTTCTGTAGCTCTGTGATCTACCATTTGAGATTTCTTTACTTTTCTACCATGCTTAGCTATTTCTGTGCTTTGAACAGTGTTCTCAGTCTGCTTCCTACTTGTGGAAATGGAAAGCCCAGAGGTTTTCTTATCATTTTTGACAGTCTTAGTTTCTTTTAATATAAATTGGTAAGACTTTTGGCAATGCAAAAAAACCCTCAATATTTTTTGTGGGTTTCTTCTAAATCTGATGAGCCAAAAGCAACACCTACAATACTTAGATCTTTCTCAAAACATAATCACTTATTTGGACAAGTAAGGTTGCTATGGGACAGTACTGTTTAGATTTCTAGCAGCTCTTTTGTCTAGCTTATAGGATCTGCTAGGTTCTTCTTTATTTCTTTCAGGGGTTGTAATAAAAAGTCTTAAAGGTAAATATTTAATTAGATACTTGCCCTAGGATGTATTTTACTTTGAGAATTTTTTGCTAACTGGAAAGCTAGAGATGAGAAGCAATTTTATTTTCCAGCCAGGAAGTTCTGTCCTATTATAGTCCCTCTAAATATGCTTACACACTGTCAGTTATTCTCTAACCCTTCTCTTTGTTGTAGAACCTTATTGATATACAGGTAGTGAGAGCCACTGATACTTTGACATTCTGCCTGGAAATGTTACTGCTTAAATCCCAAACGTCATTAATATATTTTCTGTCTTCTGAATGATCACATGTGGTGGTCGTTTTACTCTTTTTTTCTCTGCTGCTACATAACCCATGTCATTTTTGCATCGTTTTGGAGAAGTTTTCTTACTGCTTTTCTAGCCTTTGTCCACTGCCTATTCTCAAAGCCAGTGCCACATTTTTTAGTTTTGGTTATAACAGTACCCTGATCCTAAATAATTTCTGTATGAGTTATCTGTTGCTACAAATAATGCTATATTACAAGTCAACCCCAAAATTCGGTAGCTTAACACAAACACTGATTTAACTCAAGAGTCTACTGATGAACAATTGAGGATGAATTGTACTTCTTGTCTTTGATATGTTCTGTTGAAAGATCAGCTGGCTTTCAGCTAATCTAGGATGGCCTTGGCTTGGGCCCTTGCCTCAACAGCATAGATGGTTCATCCTCCCATGGACCTGTCCAATGTGTTCTCATAGCTGTGTCATAGTGCAAGAGTGTCCAAACACAGTCATGCAAGAAGGCATACAGAAACATGCACATGCTTGTTTTAAGCTTCTGCCAACATCTCTTTGGCCAAACAGGGCAAATAACCAAGTCTAGAGGTGGAGTGGGAGGAGATTACATAGTTATAGGGAAAGAGGTATGAGTACAGATTGGCCATTAAATTGGCAATTGGGGACTATTTCTGTGAAAGTATTGGAATCTCCTAGAACAGGGCTCACTGATGTCCTCAATGGTTAGCTGTCTCAATTTCTTTGCCTTTTCTGGCTCCTTTATCAATTTATTTGGAATATTTTCAAATCTACCTACATTTCTTACCAGTATTCTCTTTTCAAAGTAAGTCCCATATGTTTATTACCTACAAGGTTGAGTGGCACCTTCTCTTATTTGTCATAAGTTAATCATTCTCCTTGGAAGAGTGAATAGTTGATAGATATAGAAGGAGGACAGGGAAGAACCCGGGGTGGGGGGGAATGATTGCCAAAAGCAGAGGAGTTTGTGTCAGTGAGTGAATGTGTGTAAATGTGGCTACCTGTGTGTACATTTACATTGTGTATGTACACAAATTTTCTTTAGTGTGCATGTGTGTGAATATATACATGTCTGTACACATGTGCATTATTGCATGTCTATATGCATGGGATAAGTGTTCCTTCCCAGTTTATTAAAAGATACCACTGCACTTGATCTGAAAAATCAGTGAGACAGTGGGATGAATACTCATGAGGCAAAGCCCAATGGGAAAAGAAGGAAATATGAAGTAGGAGTCAAGGGTTATGAGAACAAAGCAGGTGTTGGGGGATCCTGTATCCCATCCTACACTTCCAGATTTGAAAAATTCCAAATGGTAGTTATGAGCAGTTTCTTACCCCTTCTCCCAAGTCCTTCTTAAAACCTGGATGGTAGGGAAATATGGGCAATACACCCATGTTGTTGCCCTCCTGTAATGTAATATGAAGCAGAGTAGCACAAGATAGGTTTTCTCTCTTTGATTTTCCCACCAAGATGTCCCATCCTTATTGGAGATAGAAGACTGGGGACAGGATATCTAATCCTTTGTCTGTCTCAAGAGTGGAATGTTCTATTTCCTCTGAAATAGTTTATATTGAGAAAATACACCAGGTTTGTCTTTGCCTAGACTCTCTTCCAAGAGGCTTGGTCTGGGTTAGGAACTTTACTGATTATTCATTCATTTCATGAGTCGCTAAAGCCTCCCAGTTGAGGCTGCGGGAATCTGCAGTTCTCTGGAAGTCTGGGTTCTAGTTCCCCACAGTCCACTGGGCTCTTGGGACAACGGGGGATTTCCTATTACAGTGTTTTCAAGTATTTGTTATTCCAGAGAGGCCTCAGGAAGCTGGTGCCCTCTGAGAACGAGCTGTCAGTGGTAACCTCTGAGAGGAAGTACTTTTCAATTGTCAGTGGCCCGTATGAGGCTCTGAGTTTGAAAACTTTTGCTAGAAGAGTCTTAGGTGACCTAGTAAGACCTAGTCAATGGATAATATTACAGAGAGACTATGAGATAGGTGTTACTATTATCCCTATTTCTGAGATTAAGTCACTCTGATTACTCACTTGGGATGATTCCAGAAGAAAATGTTCTTCAATACCTTACTATACTGTGTCTATGACCAGGTGGTCTACCCCTTCCATGACCCAAAGTCTGGAAGCTTCATTTGCCAGCCCCTAATAGTAAGCAGCAATACAGAATACTTGACTATAGACTGCCACAGATTTCATTGTCTTTCCTTTGTTACCTATAGTTACCAGGCCCAGCACCACAAAGCCTTTTCTTTGGCATGCTTTGAACCAAAGTTACCTTTATCTGCTCAAGGAACAGATAATGAGGTGCAAAACCTTATTCGGCCCTTGCTAAGCTTAGAAATTGACAAATATCCTAAGAATTCATAGCACTTCCTATGTGAAACTTGATTTACTATGATTGTAAGTCATAAAAATGATGCATGATATGTTGATTTGATGTAACAATCAATGTCTATTTAATAAACAGCCCACAATGGTTTTCATACATTATCTCCACCTGAAGACAGTGTTTGATTTTCCAGCCCATACTTCACATTCTAGCTCAAAAATACTAGAGAAAAAAAAACCTCACTTATGCATAAACATATTCAAAGGCGAAAGATTTATTTATTGATGAGAGCTTCAAATTGACCAATTTTTAGCTTTTTCTTCTGAAAAGAAGAAAGCTTTCCAAAAAGAGATTGCTACCAGATGTAGTGGATTACACAGCACTTGCTCAGATATGAAAAGCAGATGAAATGGAATATTCTGGTTTCTGATTCAACCCTATTCTTATCTACACATAGCTCTTCTTAAGTGAACTTGACAGTGTTGTGGGCTGATATTAAGATAGACGACTTTAGTAAACAAGAAAAAGGGTTTCACTCCCTACAATAGCAAATGGGCTTTATAATAGAAATTTCTTTGTGCCGGGGAAGATATTACAATTTTCAACACACAATAAATATATTTGCTAGACAAAAAAAATGCATTTCATTACATGCAATGCACTTTCTATTGTACATTAACCACTTTTTTTGCTTTGTGTAGAAAAGTACCATTTTCTACTGTAAAATGTCTGCAATTTATTTTTATAAGTCTGTTTTTGCCATGAAGGAAGAACATTCCATTACATAACCCTGTACCGATAAATGTACATTATATATGAGGCGAAATGTGTAGTATAAACACCTGAGCTTTATTGTTGGAGTGTCTCTACAGTTCTGAGAGCAGACAATTACAATCTTGGACCAGAACAGCTAATTTTATTAACAACCAGTCTGTAATTACTAGGTTTACTGGAGTCATTTCCTTTGATACTTTCAGCAACCATAATACATATGTAGGTTCTCTAAAATAATACTATTGCATGCTTCAGCTACACCCATAATTTTTCCTGATAATGCCTCTGCTGGGTTAAAAAAACATAATTAATACTTTACTTAATCCTTGTATACTATATACCTAGTTGACCATCGTTCAAAATGGCACTTGCCCAGAGCCCTTTAGTTTCTTCACAGTTGAATGTATTTGACCCTGATTACTGTTTCCTGGAAATATCCCAAAAAAGTAAAAAAGCAGCTGCAACAAAGAATTCCTGATCTACATTTTCTGTGTGCTAAGGGTCACTGTGACTATGACTGTCCATTGGCCTACAAGAGTTACAAAAGTCTTGAGGCGCCTGGGTGGCTCAGTTGGTTATGCGTCCAACTTCAGCTCAGGTCATGATCTCACAGTTCGTGAGTTCGAGCCCTGCGTCCGGCGCTGTGCTGATAGCGTGGAGCCTGGAGCCCGCTCTCTGTCCCTCCTCCACCCCTGCTCACACTCTGTCTCTCTTTCTCTCTCTCAAAAATAAATAAACAAAAGTTACAAAAGTCTTTGCAGGTTAGAGAATTAGAATTACTTTGCTTATGTCAGTCTTATACTTGCACGTATATAATGGACAATTTGTGGGGATGATGCTTGTCTTTATTTTATTCGGACGTTTAGGAACATAAACACTGTTTATCCCAAAGGACAGGGTAGCAGGAAAAAGGGCTTGCCTACTTTGCTTGGTTGGAATGGTGTATCGAAAGTACTATTTTTGAAGAAACCAATGCCTTCAGTTTGCCCGCCTTTGTGTTAGGTGCTCTACACATGCTATCTTATTTAATCATCATAGCAACCTTATGAAGTAGGCTTTAACATTTCTGTATCATGAATCTGGGACTAGCACTTCACTGTGGTTAAGTTACACGCCTTAGTCATAAGTCCAGTGAATGTTGGGGCTGAGACTCGACCCTAGCACAACCTGAATATTCTCCAACACAGTATGAGAAATTTCCAAATGTTGGAAGCCCAGAAGTGAAAAATAAAATCCACTTGAAAATATATGAAGGCATTTTGAGGTGGTGGAAATAGAGACACAATATTTCTAGTGATCTAATATATGATTCACTGTAACCTGTTTAACTCTGAAAGGTTCATGTTTGGTGTGCTACCTCTAAAACCACAGGCATGTCTTGGGGATACTGGGGGTTTGGCTCCAGACCACTGTAATAAAGCAAATATCACAATAAAGTGAGTCAAATGAATTTTTTGTTTTCCCAGTGCATATGAAAGTTGTGTGTACACTATACTGTAGACTGTTAGTGTGCAATAGCATTGTGTTTAAACAATATACATACCTTAATTAAAAATATTTTATTGCTAAAATATGCTAACCATCATGTGAGTTTTCAGTGAGTCATAATTTTTTTGCTGGTTGACGGTCTTGCCTGGATATCGGCTGCTGACTGATAAGGGTGCTTGTTGCTGAAGGTTGGGATGGCTATGGCAATTTCTTGAAATGAGACAGGAAGTTTATCACATCGATTGACTCTTCCTTTCATGCACGATTTCTCTGTAGCAGGCAATGCTGTCTGATATCCACACTAAGAGTTCTTTCAAAATTGAAATGTCTTCTCAAACCCTGCCACAGCTGTATCAACTAAGTTTCTGTAATATTCTAAATCCTCTGTTAGCTTTTCAACAATCTTCATATCATCTTCACGGGGAGTAGGTCCCATCTTACGAAAACCATTTTCTTTGCTCATTCGTAAGAGGCAACTCTTTCTTCATTCGCTCGTTTCCTCTTGAGAGGCAGCAATGCAGTCACGTCTTCAGGCTCCACTCCTAACACTGGTGTCTCTTGCTCTTGAGCCACCACATTGGCACTTACTTTGTCCTCTGAAGTCTTGAGCTTCTTTAAAGACATCCATGAGGGTTGGGATCAACTTCTTCCAAACTCTTGTTAATGTTGGTATTTTGACATCTTCCCGTGAATCACAAATGTTCTTAATGGCATGTAGAATAGTGACTCTTTTCCGGGAGGTTTTCAATTTACTTTGCCCAGATCCACCAGAGGAATCACTGTTTATGGCAGCTATAATCTTACAAAGTATATTTCTTTTTTTTAATTAATTAAAAAAATTTAATTCTAGTATAGTTACAATACAGTGTCATATTAGTTTCAGGTGTACAATATAATGATTCAACACTTTTACACATTGCTCAGTGTTATTCATGATAACTGTACTCTTAATCCCCTTCACCTATTTTACCCACCCACCCCCACCTCCCCTCTGGCAACCATCAGTTTGTTCTCTGTAGTTAAGAGTCTGTTTCTTGGTTTCTCTCTCTCTCTCTCTCTCTTGTTTTCCTTTGCTCATGTGTTTTGTTTCTTAAATTTCACATAGGAGTGAAATCATATGGTATTTGTCTTTCTCTGATTTATTTTGCTTGGCATTATACTCTCTGGCTCTATTCATATTGTTGCAAATGGCAAGATTTCATTCTGTTTTATGGCTGAGTAATATCCCATATATATCAAATATATCATACTTTATTCATCTGTCGATTGACACTTGGGCTGCTTCCATAGCTTGGCTATTATAAATAATTCTGCAGTAAATATAGGGGTGCATGTATCCCTTTGAATTAGGGTTTTTGTATTTTTTTGGGTAACTAGCCAGTAGTGAATTAATAGATTGTAGGGTGGTTCTATTTTTAACTTTATTTTATTTTCATTTTTAACTTTTTGAGTTATCTCCATACTGTTTTCCAGAGTGGCTGCACCAGTTTGCATTCTCACCAGCAGTGCATGAGGGCTTCTATTTCTCCACATGCTTTCTAACACTTGTTATTTCTCCTTTTTTAAAATTTTATCCATTATAACAGGTGTGAGGTGATAATGCATTGTACTTTTGATTTGTATTTCCCTGATGATCAGTTATGTTGAGTATCTTTTCATATATCTGTTGGCCATCTATATTTCTTCTTTGGAGAAGTGTGTCTTCATGTTTTCTGCCCACGTTTAGTTGGATTATTTGTTTTTTCGGCATTGAGTTGTATACATTCTTTTATATTTTGGATACTAACCCTTTATCAGAGATGTCATTTGCAAATATCTTCTCTTATTTAATAGATTGTCTTTTAGTTTTTTTGGTTATTTTCTTTGCTGTGCAGAAGATTTTTATTTTGATGCCCCAGTAGTTTATTTTTGTTTTTATTTCCCTTGCCTCAGGAGATATATTTAAAAAGAAATTGCTATGACTAATGTTGGAGAAATTACTGCCTGTGCTCTCTTCTAGGATTTTTATAGTTTCAGGTCTTATATTAATTCATTTTGAATTTATCTTTGTATATGGTTTTAGCTGGGAGCCCAGTTTCATTCTTTTGCATGTAGCTGTCCAGTTCTCCCAGCACCATTTGTTGAAGAGCCTATTTCCTCATTGCCTATTTTGCATAATCTTTTGTCCTTTGTCCTAGAATGACCATATAATATAGGTTTATTTCTGGGCTTTTTATTGTATTTCATTGATCTGTGTGCCTATTTTTGTGCCAGTACCATACTGTCTTGATTACTACAGCTTTGTAGTATAACTTGAAATCTGGAATTGTGATGCCTCCAGCTTTGTTTTTTTCATTTTCAAGGTTGTTTTGGCTATTTTAGGTCTTCTGTGGTTCCATATATGTTTTAGAAGTGTTTGGTCTAGTTCTGTAAAAAATGTTTTTGGTATTTTGATAGGAATTGCATTAAATTTGTAGATTGCTTTGGGTAGTATGGACATTTTAAATATGTTGGTTCTTCCAATTTCTATGCATGGAATGACTTTCCATCTCTTTGTGTCACCTTCATTTTCTCTCATAAATGTTTTATAGTTTTCAGTGGTGCCTGGGTGACTAGTTGGTTAAGCATTGGACTCTTGATTTTGGCTAAGATCATGATCTCGCAGCTTGTGAGTTCAAGCCCTGTATCTGGCTCCACACTGAAAGTGCAGAGCCTGTTTGGGATACTCTCTCTCCCCACCTCCCCCCACCCAATGAATAAACATTAAAAAATAAATGTTTTATAGTTTTCAGAGTACAGATCTTTTACCTCCTTGGTTAAGCTTATTCCTAGTTATCATATTTTTGGTGCAATTGTAAATGGGATTGTTTCCTTAATTTCTTTTTCTGCTGCTCTATTATTAGTGTATAGAAATGTAACAGATTTATACACATTAATTTTTCAACTCTACTGAATTCATTTATCACTTCTAATAGTTTTTTTAGTGGAGTCTTTAGGGTTTTATATGTATACTATCATGTCATCTTCAAATAGTGACAGTTTAACTTTATTCTTAATGTTTACTTTAGAGAGAGAGAGAGAGAGAGAGAGAGACAGAGTGTGAGTGGGGGAGGGGCAGAGAGAGACACAGAATCCAAAGCAGGCACCAGGCTCTGAGCTGTCAGCACAGAGCCCAACATGGG
>CM053574.1:81527179-81650422 GCA_028646485.1 Cryptoprocta ferox | reverse complement strand
AACCAACTGGGCCACCCAGGTGCCCCCAGTTTAACTTCTTTTATTTCTTTGCCTTTTATTTCTTTTTGTTGTCTGATTGCTATGGCTAGGACTTCAGTACTATGTTGAATAATAATGGTAGGAGTGGATATCCCTATCTTGTTCTTGACCTTAGGGAATATGTTCTCAGCATTTTTTTTTCTTTTACCATTGAGCATGATATAAGCTGTGGGATTTTCATATATGGCTTTTATTATAATGAGGTACATTCACCCTAAACCTACTTTGGTCAGGTTTTTTTATCATGAGTGGATATTGTACTTTGTCAAGTGCTTTTTCTGAATCTATTGAAATGATCATAAAGTTTTGATCCCGTCTTTTATTGATGAGATGGATCACATTGATTGACTTGCAAATATTGAACCACCCTTGCATTCCAGGGATAAATCCCACTTGATAATGGTGAATGTTTTTTTAATGTATCACTGGATTCAGTTGGCTAATATTTTGTTGAGGATTTTTGCATCGAGGTTCATCAGAGATATTGGCCTGCCATTCTCTATTTTTGTAGCGTCTTTATTTGGTTTTGGTATCAGGGGAATTCTGGCTTCATAGAAGGAATGTGGAAGCTTTTCTTCCTCTTCTAATTTTTGGAATAGTTTGAGAAGAATAGGTATCAACTGTTCTTTAAATGTTTGGCAGAATTCACCTGTGAAGCTGTCTGGTCCCAGACTTATGTTTACTGGGAGGTTTTGTTTTGTTTTGTTCTATTTTTTGATTACTAATTCAACTTCAGTGCTGATAATTGGTCTTTTCAAATTTTCTATTTTTTTCTGATTCAGTTTTGGGAGGTTATATGTTTCTAGGAATTTATCCATTTCTTCTAGGTTGTCCAATTTGTTGGCATATAATTTTTCATAATATGCTCTTACAGTCTTTTGTACTTCTGTTGTGTGGGTTGTTATTAATCTCATTTCTGATTTTTATTTGACTCCTTTTTTTTTAGTGAGTCTAGCTAAAGTTTTATTGATTTTTGTTGATCTTTTCAAAGAACCAGCTCCTGTTTTCACTGATTTGTTCTATTGTTTCTTTAGTTTCTATTATGTTTATTTCTGCTCTAATCTTTATTATTTTCATGAAGTGTGTTTCTTGATAAACTTTGAAAGCCAAGATTATGCCTTGATACATGGGCTGCAGCATGGGTGTTGAGATAGCAGGCATGGACATAACATTCCTCTTGTACATTTCATCAGAGCTCTTGGGCGATCAGGTGCATTGTTAGTGAGCAGTCATATATTGAAAGGAAACTATTTTTTTCTGAGCAGTAGGTCTTAACAGAGAGGTTAAAATAGTCAGTAAACCATTTTGTAACCAGAGGTATTATCATCCAGGCTTTGTTCTTCCAATTATAGAGCACAGGCAGAGTAGATCTGGCATAATTCTTAAGGGCCCTAGAGTTTTCAGAATAGTAAATGAGCATTAGTTTCAACTTCAAGTCACCAGCTGCATTAGCCCCTAACTAGAGAGTCAGTCTGTCCTTGGAAGTTTTAAAGGCAGGCATTGACTTCTGCTCTCTAGCTCTGAAAGTCCCAGATGGCATCTTCTTCCAATGGAAGGCTGTTTTGTCTACATTGAAAATCTGTTGTTCAGTGTGACCACCTTCCTGAATTATTTTAGCCAGATCTTGTGGGTAATTTGTTGCAGCTTCTACCTCAGCACTTGCTGGTTCACCTCGTACTTTAACGTTATGGAGATGGCTTCTTTCCTTCACACTTTTCTTCTGCAGCTTCCTCATGTCTCTCAGCCTTTCTAAAATTGAAGAGAGTTAGAGCCTAGCTCTAGATTAGGCTTTGACTTAAGGGAATGTTGTGGCTAGTTTCATCCTCTATCCAAGCCACTGTAGACGTTCTCCATATCACAATAAAACTGTTTGGTTTTACCATTTATGTGTCTGCTGGGTTTTAATTTTCTTCAAGAACTTTTCTCTCTCTTTTTTAAATGTTTTAAATATTTGTTTTTGAGAGAGAGAGCGCGCGTGTGCGCAGACACGCACAGTGGGGGAGGGGCAGAAAGAAAGGGAGACACAGAATCTGAAGCAGGTTCCAGATTCTGAGCTGTCAGCACAGGGCCTGACATGGGGCTGGAACCCATGAACCATGAGATCATGACCTGAGCTGAAGTCAGATACTTAACCAACTGAGCCACCCAGGTGCCCCAAGAACTTTTGTGTTCATAAGTTAGCTATTTGGCACAAGAGACCTAGCTTTTGGCCTCTCTTGGCTCTTGACGTGCCTTTCTTGCCAAGCATAATCCTTTCCAGCTTTTGGTTTAAATTGAGAGAAATGCAGCTCTCCCTTTCACTTGAATACCTAGAGGCCACTGCAGGGTTATTAGCTGCCTACATTTCAATACGGTTGCATCTTGGAATAGTTATGGAGGTGGGGGAAGGGCCAGTTGGATTGAGCTGTCAGAGCACACACACATAACAGTATCCTTTAAGTTGGCCACACTACATGGATGTGGTTCGTGGCACCCCAAAATAATTATACTACTATAACATGGAAGATCACTGATCACAAACATAATAATAATGAAATTTTGAAATATTGTGAGAATTACCAAAATGCGACAGAGAGACACAAAGTGAGCAAATGCTGTTGGAAAAAAGGCTGCCAATGGACTTGCTCGGCACAGGGTTGCCACAAAACTTTAATTTGTAAAAAGCACAATATCTGCCAAGGGCAATAAAGTGAAGCACAATAAAGTCAGGTGTGCCTGTATAGTTTATTCAGATACTAATGAGAGACTGATTGAATATTCATGTTAACCTTTTACCATTTTGATATAAAGTGAGCCAAGCTGTAAAATTGTAGGCATCTCTAACATCTCTTCATTTTCTCAGTTTATGAGAAGAGACGGAGTATTATGGTAAAATAGTTCTTATGTTTTTAAGATAAAACAGCTTTTGTTGAGTGCAACAGAGCAGCCATTTTTAGTAAAAGGAGTGAAAACACCCTCCAAGTAAAGCATCCCCAACCCTTACCAAGAAGAAACAAGTTGTTGCATATCACATTTGATGCATGGCTATTTGTTTAAAGGGTCTTGGGAAACTTAACAGAAGACCATGGGGGAGGGGAAGGGGGAAAAAGTTACAAACAAAGAGGGAGGGAGGCAAACCATAAGAGAATGTTAAATACAGAGAACAAATTGAGGGCGGATAGGGGCTGGGGGTGAGAGGAAAGTGGGTGATGGGTATTGAGGAGGGAACTTGTTGGGATGAGCCCTGGATTTTGTATGGAAGCCAGTTTGACAATAAATTATATTAAAAAATAATAAAGCAGTCTTGTTTTCTACATAATTATTAAAAGCATTTTCTACTTTTATCCTTTTGTTTTTATCACCCTTGATGAAAATGAGAGGTTTACCAGACGGAAATAAGCTTCTCTACACTTTCACTTGTTGCTTTTGATGTGGTATTTAATGAAAGTATTTCAGTATTTTTATACATAGACACCCGGACTTTTCCTTGCTGCAATAGTAAAGGATACCTAAGCCAGAAAGAAGAGTTCTCATACAATTAAATATTATTCAGCCTCCAAAAGGAGTGTAGCTCTGACACATGCTACATGGGTGAACACTAAAGTTGTAAGTGACATCAGTGAGACACAGAAGGACAAATACTATGTTTCCACATATCTGAGAGACCTAGAGTAGGCAAATTCAAAGAGACACACTGTAGAATAGAGATTTCCAGGGGCTGGAAGGAGGGATGAGGGGATAGGGAGTTATTTTTTAATGAGTGGGTTTAAAGTTTTTTGTTGAGGATGACGATGTAAAATTATAGTGGTGATTGGCAGCATGACATGGTAAATATATTTAATGCCATTGAATTGTACAATTACAAATGGTTTAAATGATAAATATTATGTATACATTACCACAGTGGAAAAAAAAATTGAAAAACAAGGTAGGAATTCTGCCAAGAGCTTACAACTGAGGAGTAGAAAGTTCTAGCCTCTATTACCGGGCCTGATGCCTGCATACGTTCTGATTCAGCAAATTTAAAAAACGTTCCTGTGTGGGCTCCTTCCTTCTTCCTTTGGTTCATCCTGTTGATAAATCTTTATTTAAAAATAAGAAGTCATGGTATGTCATGTTAGACTGAGGACTAGAAAGGCCAGTAAGGGAGCGTGTAGGACTGGGAGAAGACAGCCATATTCACGTACGATCAAAACGCACAAAGGTGCAGTAGAAATACAGCGAATAGTGGTGGGAATGCTGGAGGGAGCGAGGCTTCATAGAAGAGTTGATAATTTATCTAGGTTCGAATTTTGAGAAGGAATTAGTTGTTTTTTGTATTTTAGTGAATATGCACTACATTATCACTCACATTTTATGCCTTGAAATCTTGGATCTAAGATATTCACAGGCTTTTCAAATATTTTGTGATTTTTCTTCCTTAAGTGTACGAGGAAACTAGTTCCCGGAGGCATAAAAACATGTTAGTTTGTTCTCTGTTTTGTTTTCTAAAAATGTGTAAGCAAAACTACCTTGAGAAATCAAAGTAGATGAGATGTTCAGATCTCTCAAGGAGCTTGTACTCTAATAGGAGTTAAAGCAAAGAAAGCTGGGCGGTAAGTGTCTTAAGAAAGGTCAGGGGCGCCTGGGTGGCTCAGTCTGTTAAGCGTCCGGCTTCGGCTCAGGTCATTATCTGACGGTTAGTGGGTTCGAGCCCCACATCGGGCTCTGTGCTGACAGCCTGGAGCCTGTCTTCGGATTCTGTGTCTCCCTCTCTCTCTACCCCTCCCCTGCTCATGCTGTCTCTCTTTCTCTCAAAAATAAATAAAACATTAAAAAAAAAAAAGGTCAATGTGGGATGGCCGTGCAGAGGCTGGAGAAGTGACTTCTGCTGGGGGATGGAGCAAAGCTCAGTGGATTGGGGAGGGGAGGCTTCTTTGCACTTTCTCCTGAAGGCTTTGGGGTAACTTGATGTCAGTAAGGTCATTTTATTTGGATAGAAATATATGAGCAAAAGCAGAAAGGCAACAAATACTTAGTCCTATTCAGGGAAGCACTGAAAAAGCAAGCCAGAAAGGCCCATTGGGTTACGAAGTTACGAGGATCTCCAGATTTTCACTGTTCTGCTTATTCTAGGAATCCAGGAACCTTGATTTGTTACCGGGTAGATTTGGAAGAGAAAGGCTAGGGGTCTTCACCCTCACACCCATGCACATGGGATGGTGGCAAAAAATGAGAGCAGAAGCAGTGATCTAGAAGCATTGGCTGGACACTGGGCTCCTGAGAGGGTTGGGGATACCCTGAACTAGAAGCATGACATAGTGAAAAGAAGAAAACAGGTTTTGGAATCTGTCAGCCCTGGATTCAAATCCTGTAATCAGCATTTGCTGACTGCGCAGACTTCGCCAAATTGCTTAGGACTTCTGAGCCTCATTCTCCAAGGACAATAATAGCGTCTTCACACAGGGTTGTCCTGAGGATTAAGGAGAATGTGGTGACACACATATGTAGACTCCAGATGACCTCAAGGTACCAATGTTAGTTCCTTCCCCAGGTGATCTCTAAGGTCCCTTCTGATCCTGAATGTCTGAAATAATTTACCAGTTTCTCTTACAAAAATAAGTTATATGCATCATTGAAGTTAAAATATATAATTCATGTATTTCTAGACAGTTAATATAATTAATTTCAAGTATCAGTAAAAATATCACAGCCAAAATAGATCCTCCTGAGGCAGAAACTGATCTCTGGGAACGATGCAAATATTTTTGGAAGCTGTGTTAGCCATTTCAGTCCTCTGCGTTGCCATTTAGGGCTCAGAACCATGTGTTTAGAAAATGGTGAAGGCCCCTCTAGTTCCTTTTCCTAAGCAGAGCTCTAAGTTAGGGTTTTACTCTGTGCAATGTATTCTTCCGGCAATACTTGAAAGTGTGCACGCACATTCGAAAACCTCTCCCGTGCACTCCATTAGCGATAGTCTAGGTTGTGGTTCCTTGTGGCCCTACTAGATCTGTCTTTAATGAGCCACTTTATGGAAATCTTTTTCTTCTAATTATTCTTAAGGAGAACCTCTTAGGCTTTCTGTTTTATGGTGATGTTATTTGTAAATGAGGTCATCTCCTTTCTGGAAGTCTATCCTTCTATGTGTCTCCTGACCTAGAGATCAAGATGTCAGGATGGTGGTGGTGGTGGTGGTGGTGGGAATCAATAGATAGTATTGGAAAGGCCTCTACTGTTTCCATATTGGAGAGGCCTCTGGTTTTTCAACATTTAATATGATACTGACATTTAGTTTGGATCCCATTGTACCTTTGTTATATCTTTCCTGTCACCTGGCTCACATTACATAGAAACTTCTGGGAAACTTTTTCCTATTGAACTCTGAGCTCATTAAGGACAGGGTCTTTTCTTATTTACCTCCATATTCACAGGATTAGCACTGAGTCTGAACATAACATGCAGATCAATAAAAAGATTCTGAAGACTGTAATTTCCTAATAGGATACCATGAACATCTTTTCAGAATTTCAAAGAAAATTCACTATTCAGCTGTCTGTGTAAAAGTTTCATTTAAAATTAACATGGTTAAAAAATAATATTAGTATCAGGACACCTGGGTGGGTCCGTTGGTCAAGCATCTGACTCTTGATTTCGGCTGAGGTCATGATCTCAAGGTTGTGAGATCAAGCCCCAAGTCGGGTTCTGTGCTGACAGCACGGAGCCTGCTTGGGATTCTCTCTCTCCCTCTCTGCCCCTCCCCCACTCTCTAATTCTCTTCTCACTCTCTTTCTCAAAATAAATGAACATTAAAAAAATAGAATATCTTGAATATGTCTTTTTGTGATTCTTAATGTAAGAGAGCAGGAAGGAGATACAATTTCAAGCTGTATCCTGCTTGTAATTAAAAGATATAGTGGAAGGCCAAATTCTGACTGAACTGTTGGCCCAAGTATGAATTCTTTAATTCCTTTTCTAACTTGTACATTTTCCAGCAAACATACAAATAAATAAATCCAGGAATTAATATTAACTAATTGGTTCTTTTGTACTAGGCTTCGCAAAGGTAATATTTATCTTGATTATACTTGGATTAAGGTGTTGGTATTTTAGAAACAGTATACACTCTAATGCTGTATAATCTCCTTTTCACACTACTTCCCACTTTAGTTTTTATAGATTTCTATTTGACATAATGTTTTGTCTCTGCATCATTTATGTAGAAAATCATTTAAAAATGGTTGGATATGAGTTGGGACTGGATAATGTGAAAAAGACTTCTTAAGGGTGAATTAAAATGTATCAAAGAATAATGTGCAAAACCAATATGGCAGAAGTCATATTTATTGAAAAAAATTAATATCTTTGCTATAAAATTTGTAACAGGAATATTTACTGAATGTTTATTTTGATGCATAAACCTGAATATTACATACCAAGTACAAGACAGTAGCACTAGCTTTTCCTTTATTTACATTTTATGAAAATTGTTACGCAGTCCATGTTAAAAGAACTTATGATGGAGAATTGTTACATTAGAAAAATAATATTCTTGATAAAGCATTCTCAAGGAGTCCAATCACATTTTCTGCCTCTTCAATAAGGCAAAAGTCCCTGGAATAGCATATAACTTAATTTACAAAATACAATAAATGTTCAGACACATATTCAAGTTTTATTTTGGTATGATTTTTTCCTCACTGCAAAATTACTTTTTTATTTTTATTTTTGTTTTTTTTTACTAAAACAGAAAGACTTTCAGGAAAATGTCATTGAATGATTTCTGCTATACATGACATATACAACTGTAGCCTTGCAACAACCATTGCTACACCATCGTTAACTTTAAATATTCTGCTTGGTGAGTTTTTCTCAAATGTATCGTATTTTGAGATTTTGCCATTGGGATGACTGTGGAATCATTGGTTTTCATAGGAAACATATCTGTCACCGTATGGAGGTTGGTTTTAGGGAACTGGTACACAATTACATTTCCACTCACAAGAGGACGCCACGGAGGTACCTGAAGTCTGGCTCTGATGGGTCTGCAAGGGTCCCACGCCAGGCGACCCCAACCTCCAGTGCTCACAGCGCACAGCCCTGGCCGAGTTTGGGTGGTTTCACTTCCAGAGACTGGTGTGCTCTTTAGAGTTAGGTAGTTTTAATTCCTTCAAAGGCACACAGCTTCCACCTTTTTTCCAACGTGGCTCCCACGCCTGTGAATTCCTGTTTGAACATGCGCGGCAGCCTCATCAGAAGCATTTCGATTTCGTTTGCAGATATCTGTTTAGAAAGGAAGAAAAGTCACTTCTGGAAACAAGACTCCTCTGAAAGGAGGCCAGGGTTGGGTAAGGATGCTCTTGCCCAGTGAGCCAAACAATGTGAAGTTCTCTGCTTGGTTGTCAAGGAACGCTCCTGGGAGAGGAGCACCAGTAAAGTGCTGAGCATGGCTCCCCCTGAGCCAGGTCACCCCCTCAGGTGGAGACAAATGGGTGCAAATTCCAGGCTCACCATTCATGTGGATGGCTAACTTCCTGGTAGTGCCATGCCTGAACAGCATTCTTCCCCTTGATATAAAAGGAGGTGAGAATGGGATTTATGAGGGCTGAGGGCAAGTTCCTCACCACTCCTGGTGCTTTTATCTAACTCAGTGAGGGCCAACGGGCATGGGGTAGATTTCTGGCCACCCTAACTTGTCTTCTTTCTCTTTCTTTAATTTTCACAGGGACCAGAAGGCCATAAAGGTTTAGGAACAGAAATGAAAACCCAGAACCTAGAACGGTAAAAGTCTCAACATCCATTCTTAAAATCCAGGTAGTTTTTTTTAAGTTTATTTATTTATTTTGAGAGAGAGAGAGAGAGAGACAGCGCACAAGCAGGGGAGGGGCAGAGAGAGAGAGGGAGAGTAAGAGACTCCCAGGCAGGCTCCACACTGTCAGCACAGAGCCTGAGTGGGGGCTTGATCCCACAAGCTGTGAGATCATGTCCTCAGCTGAAATCAAGAGTCGGAAGCTTAACTGACTGAGCCACCCAGGTGCTCCAATCCAGGTAATTTTTTAATGCATTTTTTTCTTCTACCAATGTTTCTTTATTACATACATTTTTATACCAATAATTCATTTTATCTTAAATAAAGGACAATCCAAACGTAATCCGTCTGCTTTAACACAGTCATTGTTCTTGTTTCTGTGTCTTTGCTTCCTAATCCATGCGTTTGCATGGGGATCTCATATAGCAAGGTGGCTAAGACCCTGGAACCAGGGGGGGCTAACATTTCTATTTGAATCCTGTATCTACTATTGTTAGGAGCTAAATGACTCCCAACCAAGATAATTAGTCTCTCTAAGCCTCAGCAAAGGGAATAACAACATGTAATAAGGATGTATGAAGACTGCTGGCTTAGCATAGATTTAGCACACAGAAATGTTTAATGAGTCAGACCTATTATTATTTTTCATGGTACAGTCACTAAACAGATATTTTAGAGTCTATACTTTCTGTTTAACATTTAAATGTTAAATAAGTTTAACATTTATTTTAAAGAGAGAACCAAACAGACCAGGAAGTCAAATCAACTGTTCATTTAATGTTCAGATGGAAAAGATTTCACATGATATAGTCGATATTCCTAGGCCTATAACAAAAAAAACCTTTCGAGGCAGCCCTGAAAGTTGAAAGAAATGGCATTCTAAAATTTTTGCGTGAATTATTTTGAAATCAGAATGCGTTTTCCCATAAAGACATGTTAAAGGGATTATTAGATTCCCAGGCCAACCCACAAAAGCCTGTTACACAGATGATTACAAGGTTCATGTGATTTTGTAACATTTTATTTTGGTGAGCCCTGTGCTGAGCGCCTTCCCAGCACCCTCGTTTCATTGTCACAAGGCTCCCACGAGACGTGTAGGGTAGACATGTTAGGATCTATCTCCGTTTTGGAGCTGAGAAAACGGAGTCAACTACAGAGGGTTAATTAAGTGCTTTATCAAAGACAGAACTGGGAAAGAACCCACGGCCTGTGCCCAGGAACTAGGCACTGGTATGCTTTGTGAGCTCTGCATGATTTCAGCAGCTATGGGTGAAGAACCAGGGGTGGAGTGATTTCTTTCGAAATATCAGTCACCTGGGGTTCTGGTTAAAAAAAAAAAATCAGGTTCCCTTGTTTCTTCTCTGAAGACTCCGATTCAGCCTATCTGGAGTGTAGCTCATATACTCTACTTTTACAGTCATCCCTGGTAATTCTTAAGATCAAGCATATTTGGGTTAAGAATGGGGATTTAAAATCAGACCAGGCTTGGATTTCAGTCTGGGCTAGGCCAAGATGTGTAACCATGGGCAGGTCATTCAATACCTGTTCGGTTTCTTCATGTGTATAATAGCTCTCTCAGCCTAACTGTGAGGATTATACATAAAATATAACACGGTGTCTGGCACAAGATGCTTTCTATATATGTATTAGGCAATGCTGATAGAATACGATACTCTGTTCTCAAACTTTTTGTGATAGGTGGGTCAAACTCTGTGCTCACAGGCCAAAGCAAACAAGTACAGAGAAGTATGTGGTCAAACCCAGTTTTTACTTGGTCCAGAAAGCAGTTTCCCAAAGCCAAGTTATCCTCTTAACAACCTCCTTTCTTTCCTCTGGAGGAGGACAGCACAGGTCATCTACCGTAGGCTCAAGTCTCCAGTCCCTTCAAGTGATACCCCTGACGAGCTGTCCTTCCCAGATCGGGCAGAGCCGCAGAGAAGCTGACAGACCCGGGTAACAGCCAGCCTATCAGGGGTTTGTTTTCAGGATAACCATCATCTACCCTTGGAAAATTAGGGACAGGATTTTGTGTTATTCATTAGGAAGGAGAGAAAAAGCTGAACTCTTGAGGGTAAAATAACAAGTCTGATCTAAAGACAATACCTACGTAGGAGACCAGCTGGGGTCAGGTCAGACAGTGCCACCTAGTAAACTTGTGGCCGACTGTGAAAAGTGTGACAACTCGTAATTCCTGTAAACCTTTTGGGTGACAGACCTCTAATTTTTTTTAATGTTTTATTTATTTTTGAGAGAGAGAGAGAGAGAGAATGAATGAATGAGCAGGAGAGGGGCAGAGAGAGAGGGAGACAGAATCAGAAGCAGGCTCCAGGCTCTGAGCTGTCAGGGTGGAGCCTGACGTGAGGCTCGAACCTGTGAATTGCAAGATCATGACCCAAGCATAAGTCAGACACTTAACCGACTGAGCCACCCAGGGCGCCCCTAGCTGATAGACTTCTGAAAACAGTTTTGTTAATTCTCACCACATTCTCATAAGATAGGGAATAATGTACAAGTGAGGAAACTGAGGCCCAGACAGATTAGGTACCTTATGCAGGATAACCCAGGCACTAAGTGTGGGGCTGGGGTGCAGATCCAGACTCAGCCTGGCCTTGTTCTTAAACATTGATGCCAACTGCCACAGGGTGTGGGGGACTGTGAGTGAGAACTGGAAATAATCCTCTTGGTCACTGTCTCCCTATTTGGGGGAGGGGTCTGTGTACTGGAGGGCAGGTCTGTGATGAAGATATCCATACCAGGAACAAGGAACTGAGAATTCCCAGGTTGACCAGCTCACGCACATTCCATTGCTAATGCCCGGGGGGCCTCCACATAAACCATTCACCAGAACAGCGAGCAAATCATGGGGAATCTTGTTTTCCATGATGTCTTTTGACCTGAGGCTAGACTTTAACCACCGAGAAAGCAGGAGAAGCATGCAGGAGGAGAGGGGTAGCCACCCTTCCTGAGTCCTCACTGCGGCCCACTCACAGAGTATGTGTTTTACACGCATGATCTCATCAGAAAGCTCATTCAACAAGCAAGCAAACTCTTCACTTGTTGGAGACAGAAATGTTGAGACACAACATTTGGAATCCAGTCATGGAATGACTGTTAACCAGCTTCATCATCTTGTCTAAATCACTTAACCTCTTTGGGTGTTTTCTCATTTGCGAGACAAAGGAATTGGAAAGAAATTCACTGAATACTCTGAGGACTTGAATTTGAGGGCTGGCCCCGCCATATGTTAGTACTGGTCTTTGGGTAAGCTATTTAAATTTCATCTGACCTCTAGGTTGTGGCAAAGATCTCTGAGAGAATGTGCTAGATCTCCTGTGCACTTTAAAGCACAAAACAAATGGCAACTGGTACTTGGTAGCTCTGAGCGCCAGATACTGTTCTGAGTTCTGTTCTTTTCTTTTTAATGTTTGATTATTTTCTGAGAAAGAGAGGGAAAGCGCAATCGGGAGGGGTGGGGGTGGGGTGGGATCCAAAGTGGGCTCCGCACTGACAGCAGCGAGCTGGATGTGAGGCTTGAACTGAGGCCAAAGTCGGACACTCAACCAATTGAGCCACCCAGGTGCCCCCATTCTGAGTTCTCTTCATATATTAAGTCATTTAATTCACAATGGTAATCCATAAAAACCCATTTTAGTGAGGGTAAAGCCGAGGCACAGAGCTGTTAAATATGTTGCCCACGGTCACACAAATAATAAATTAGTGACACTGGGATTTGAAATTCTTATGATGACTTAGTTTGGATGACAAAGTCCTCAGATTTTGACAGAGCTGGAAATTAATGTAATGGAAAGGAGTGTCCTTAAAAGTAGTTAATGCTAAGTTACTGTTGGTAGTGGAAGGGAACTGCGTGATTCTGCCGTAAACATGTAAGTCATGTGGACAGGGATGTGTCACAATGACAGAACCCACCACCTCAAATGAACTCCTATCTAAAATATCCATTTAAGGGGTGCCTGGGTGGCTCAGTAGGTTGAGCATCTGGCTTCGGCTCAGGTCATGATCTCGCGGTTCGTAGGTTTGAGCCCTGTGTCAGGCTCTGTGCTGACAGCTCAGAGCCTGGAGCCTGTCTTCGGATTCTGTGTCTCCCTCTCTCTCTGACCCTCCCCTGCTCATGCTGTCTCTCTCTCAAAAATAAATGAAACATTAAAAAAAATCCATTTAATAAGGCTCTCAGATAAATTCTAGAGCATTTTTTTAAAGATGTTTTATATCTCATGCCAGTAGAAAGATCAAAGAGAAACTGCTTTCAAGTTAGTCTGATGGCTTTTAAACCTTCCTCTACCCTGACAAAATAACTTTTATGAAATATAACACTTTGGGATTTTCAAGACAAAGAGAAAATTCAATTTGTCCTCTTTTTTTACCCTATGGCCAAAGAATTTTTACATTATAGATATTTTCATTTACTTTAATTCTGTTTTCTCCTCCTCCTAAATAACCTGTCAGCTCTCATAATTTTGCCTTTGTAATATCTTATGTCATTCTACTGATAATTTCTTGGTTTTGAGAATGGAGTCATGGAGTCATCACATTAAACAAAGCACAAAGGCCTCACTGGCCAAGCTCAGAGTGAAATGTACCTGCTCCCTTATCAGTTCTGCAGGATTCCCTTCCCCAAATCCACCGTGAGGTCAGGGCTTCTCTTTCAGTGCCTGTGTGTCACAGAGGGAGCCCACCGGGGGCCCAGAAGGGTATGCTTGCCCTGCTAGTGAGTGGAGGGGCTGGAACTTGGTGCAGGGCTCGTGATGCCCATTCCAGCCCCACTTTCACAGCACTACAGTCTTCTTGCGGGTGCTGGGAGCAGAATCAAATATGCGTGGTTAACAGACTTCTGTGTGGCCCTGCTATGGAGGGTAGGGACATGCTGTGTCCGTGAAATCCCATTTACCCCCACACCACGTATTTGGTGCCCTACCAAATAGTGGGGAGGGTCGTCGCAGATGTGACGCTTTTATCATCCTTGTACTCAGCTTGCTTTTGTTCCAAGAAATTGGTGGTCTGTGTATATTCAACCTTTGGTGGTGTCTGTGCATCCCCTCCACTCCTGTTTTGTTTAAAGTTTTCCAAGTCTGACATCTATTCTTTTAGAAAGGATTGATTTGTTCTAATTAAAAGAAAAAAAAAAGAACAGAAAAGATGTGAAAGAATAAAGACTCCATGTAACCAAGGGGCTCACGTAGTGGTAACACTGCAGAGGTAATTTGTAAGATCTGCTTGATTTATTTTCTGATTTGCTGACTGCAGCCCAAGCCCACTGCCTCTTTGCCAGGCCTCTAAGCATGTATATAAATTGACACAAGCGGACATAAATCAGCTTTATTATGGGGATGGTTGGCTCCATGTCCCATATCAGTCAGGCAAGAGAAGCCGAGTGATGAGGAGTTCTTGTCTGAGGCACTGAAAAGACACTGGCAAAGGCTTTGTCAAGGCTGGAAAGTCAGAGAAGCCAATTGCAAAACCAGATTTCCTTCCATAGGATAAACTGACTGTTGGCTTTTAGTGCACATTTAAATCTTGTTCATTCTTTGCATCCCTGGGGGTAAGGCATGGCATCGGCACACAGCCACGTGCAATAAACTTCTGCAGGGAGAAATACAGAATGTGGATGGGGAAAGAAGGGAAGGGAAGGGAGGAGGAAGGAAAGACACAAGGAGGAAGTAAGAGAGGAATAAGGAAAGAAGATAAACATAACTGAGGAATTAGGAAGAGAAGGAAGGAACAGGAAGGGAGAGAAAGGGGAAGGAGGAAAAGTGAAGGAAGAAGATAAATAGAAAAGGAAGGATCTGGATGGAAAATGAGAGAAGGCAGGAAGGGGAGAGGGAGGGAGGGCAGAGAGGAAAGAAGTGTGGCAGTGTTGGCTACAGCACTCTAGAGGGAAGTGTGACCATCGGGATGTCTCCTGGTAATTGTGGCTCGCACAGACTGCGCCCCTCTCCAACTTCTGTCTCACTAAAGATCTGCCTGCCTGTTAGTTCATGTCTGATTACCCAGTTATTTCACAAATATTTTACCATTCCCTCAACTAGACTACAAACTTTTTGAGAGCAGAGTTCTTTCCTAGATTTCTTTCATGCCCTCGCCATGCCATGTTCCTCCCTGGCCCTTAGGATGGGAGGGTTCATGAAAAGCAGTGGATTATCCCAGCGTTCACTGGGGCCCTGGTAACCTTGTCCATTTCTCTGGCAGTGTGCGAACAACTTCCTTTTTATTCTTTATGGAGCCAAATGGAAGTGTTGTTACCTCCAATGCTTCACTTATCATATGCTTTCCAGAGGTGTTGTGAGATCTGAAAAACACATTCATTGTAGCCTAAGCAACAAGAAATTCATTCACTCGTTAACATACTATGACAGGTGGTTATTTAGGAGAACACAAGAATATACATAATACTAAAGATTTTTTTGGTGAGGGGAGGGGAGCCTTACAAACTCCACTGGGAACATTTCATCTACCCTAACTGCCTAGCTATAGTCTGGGAAAGAATGTTATCCAATAAGGCCCATTTGAATCTCCTTGAGACAGACCAGATGTTTTAGTGCCCCTCTGGTGGGCAATGTGCACTTGCCTATGAACACTCAGCCCATCCATGAATGGTGTTATCATGTCAAAATGGCAGGTCTTTGTAAATCCCCCAGCATCACTGTCCATGTTATGTTGAGTCCGGTTTTCAGAATTCAATCTTCTATTTGTTGGGCCTTGGGAGGAGGCTGTACATGTGCAGAGGGGACAGCCAGATACACTTGGGAGAACTGGGTCTTAACTCGTAAAGGACACATAAGTTGGAGGAAGTGCAGAAGAATCCCTCCTCCTGACTGTGAGACAGGAATTTGTCAGCTAATGCTCCACTCAACGTGACTTCTTGCTGCTCAGGATCAGTGAGCGAGTGGGCTTGAAGGGCTCTGGGCTGACATGGGGGCTTCTGTGTACCGATCGGAAACCATCGCAGGATAGAGCTGCCTGTTGTGGGCTTATCTGCCTGCACCCAGGGTACAACTTTTGACTCAGCAAAGTTTCAGGAAGCCATCTCCCGTCCCTGCCCCCCATCTTCTGCTTTCCTTTGAGTGAACCTTTGTGACACGACCACGTTGTCCTACAAGAGGGCAGAGTGAATGAGAGTGGGTGGCTTAGAAGAGGCCGAGAAGAGAAAAATATGCAAATGTCACTATCAAGAGCAGGAATAATATTTAACTGGAAAATGGCCTATTACTGGGCCACACGGTTTTAGGAGCCATGTGCAATTCACATGCCCAGCCTAATTCAAATTAATTCCTGGCTCTTCTTCCATTTCTAATCATTCTTATACTCCTGTGTGGCCTTTGGGGAAATCATAATACAATCAGCTCCATTACAGGCTGCCTGCCTTCCCTGCTCTCGTCAGCACTGGGGGAGGCAGAATCTAAATGTTATCTGACAGTTGTAACAGTGATGTTATCCGATGTCAAAGTGTGTTGTTCTAAGCGGAAGTTTTAAAACCCTATCCCACTACAGAGTCACTCGGTGTAGTGAAGGCCAGGCTGAATCCACGGCCTTAGTGCAACATTAACCAAAACTTGGTGGGGGAGGGGTGACGCCCAAGTCATTCTGATTAACCAGAGGCAGGCGCACCAGGCCAATGCACCAGCAAGCCTCAGCGTCACTGGGCTGATGGTGGCTCCAGGATTCTGAGCCTTCTGGCAGCTGATGCAAGGACAAGGCCCTGGTGGGTACTTAAAGGGCAAACCTCTCATTATTTTGTTTTCTGTTTAAAGCCCTGAGGATATGGAATTCCATGATACAGCAGTAATTTGGTCTGTGGATTAAAAAGTCTAAATATCCTTTCAGCGTCACTGGGATAGAGAGAATAGTTGGTCTAATCGCTGGCACCTAGGAGTTTTAGTCAGAGCACTTTTTCTTTATAATTTTTACTTCGGGCATGAGGAAACAATTTGACAGCTCTGCCGAGCAATTCATTCAGGAGATGGAGGGCTGTCTGGGGGAGACCCTGTGTATTTGCTCTGTGAAGGAAATACTTTCTTCTTTACCTTCTAAAATAAAAGTACCAGTCTGAGATGAAATGGAATCCCCTTTAACAGAATCCCTTCCAGAAAGGCCCATCATCTAATGGCCAGAGACCAGGTGTGTTAATTCTCTCCTCAGAGACTACTGAGCGAGACCACACAAATCTTGGACGATGGACACTCTGTCCTGAGGGACATACTTCATTATTTATCACTCCCACCGGGGATTTTTATCCTCAGCCACCCCCTCTACCACACACATCCTCATATATATATATACCGAAACAAAATCTGCTTCCCAACAAAGGCTTCCCACTTGGGCTTTCCAAAAGGGGAAGGAAAGAAACGTCAGCAATGCAAGGAAAGGATACTAGCAATGAGAGGAATAATTTCTCGAGGGCTTATTTTATGTCACGTCACACTGGTGAAAGTAGCATTTCATTTCGTGTTTCAGGCAAAGGTAGGGTTGAGGTTAAGAATGATATTGGTGAAGGAAAAAACTAAGCCCTTCGAGAGAGCTTTATTTCAACAAAGTAACATTATATAGCTCTTCCTTCTCATTGTATCTGAATTAACAAAAGCATTTTCTATCCCTCCCATCCACGTGAGGGGAGGCCACAAAGAAGACAGTAACACAAGTGTGAACTTCAAGAATCTTATCATCTCCTCATCCCCTTTCACTCCATTTTGGTCTACCCCCTTACCAGCTGTGAGAGAATAAATGGACATGGATCTCTGTGACTGAAAAATACTTTTGGTTCCAGATGATTCTCTCAGAAGGGAAGTATTAGACCCATTAGAAAGGCCAAGCAGTTGTGGGATCATGAATTGGTAAGATCATGTGACTCAAATTGTAGAACACAGTGTAGTAATTTAATTGATACTGGCTTTGAAGATTTAGACTGATTTGTATGTGTGTAGTTGGGGTCCTCGGACTGTGGGCTGTGCGCCTCGTCCTACAAATTCCATGGACTTTGCTGCACTCTATGGAAGTGTGTATTTCCATTTTCCCTCCCAGCAGGACATTTAACAAGCTGCTCAGTGGCAGCCTTCAATTCTCTGCTTCTGTGTCCGCAGCCTTCCAGGGCTTCCCCAGGCAGTGCTGGTTAATGACACTATTCCAACAGGGGCCCCCTCACATTGTTCCCTGGAATTTGCTACATCAATTGATACATACATTGAATTCTTTTTGTCCTTTCTCTTGCAGAACGCAAACATTGCAGTGGTCAGGAGCACAGCTAAGGTGGAGGGGAGGAAAACCCAGCCTCGGAGAAATGCAGAGTGAGTCCTGACTCTGGGTGTGACCCTTGTGGGGTGGAGCTGAGAATAACTCTGCAATCACTTTTTCCACTTAGAGAATAGTGCTGAAAAACAACCATTAATACAGTTTTGTTGAGAGTCCTATCAGATCTTTATGTTGGTTGAGGTGATTTTCTCTCTATTGTGTGGAGTCCTTACCACACACTCCTGTGGGAATCTGGTCTAAGGATAATGCCCCATTAGCCACCCTGACCTGATTTCTCCCTGTTTGGGGAACCTGTAGTTTTAAGTCCCTCATATGCCATATCCTCATTTGGCACCTGCTGAAAGTCACTGTCATTTTAGATACCTGCTTTTCTTTCTATAAAGACAAAGCAAGTGAAAAAAAAGATAACTATCAGCCACAAACAGAGGACCTTGTGGAGAGAGGTCCTGATAAATCTCCGAACGCTATCATATCCCTGATGCAGTTCACACGGGGCCCATCTTCGGCCAGGAGTCAACGTGCTAAATCTCAACAATGCAAGTCCACTGGAGGAAAAGAATTTACCTTGGAGTCCAGCTGCTGCATGTATGACCAGAGATACTCTATATTGGCTCCAAAAGGATGGACATGAAGAAACGTTGATATGATACCTGAATTAAAAAGACAAACATTGGACATTACTGAAAGGCAAGTCAGAGTCAGAGTCAAATAATGTCCTCTAACCCCAGTGATGGGTTTGTCAGGCTGAGTTACGGTCTCACCATTTAAAAGAAAAAAAATTTTTTAATGTTTATTCATTTTTGAGAGACAGAGTATGAGCAGGGGAGGGGCAGAGGGAAAGGAAGACACAGAATCCAAAGCAGGCTCTAAGCTCTGAGCTGTCAGCACAGAGCCCCCACACAGGGCCCGAACTCACAAGCTGTGAGATCATGACCTGAGCCAAAGTCAGACGCTTAACTGACTGAGCCACCCAGGCACCCCGTGGTCTCACCATTTTTAGCAGCGCTCAACAAGCATTCAATAACAGCCCGTTCTAAAGACAGTCATAGTAACATGGCAAACAGAACACTCTATCTGCTGGAATAACAGTACTTAGAAAAGCTAGACTCTGAGATAATATACAGATGAATAAAGGTATTTCTAAACAAAGACTCCTGGAAGCATTTCAACTACCAATTTTATGCTTGATTTACCAATATAAAATTGTAGTTATTGGGAGGATAAAATTCTCTCTTTTCTTCCCCTCAGTGGACTCTGCAGTATGAAAACGGCTCATATAGCTGTTGTCAGAGATCACACAGCCTCCGATTTCCCTGATAATTACAGCTGCTAGTTACGAAAAGTATTTAATCCATATTTCCCCTAACGGCCACTGAAGGAAGCACAAATCCTTTCTGAAGCCTTTATTTCCCCCTGGTGTGGCTGTGGTTTAAAGAGAACCAGCTTACTCTCTCCTCCTTGCTGCTGTAATTTACAAGATCATTTTAAAAGGTCCGGGAATGGATGGTTTGACTGGAGTCTGATTATAAATCAGAAGTCTTTTCCATTGTGAAAATCAACTGTCAACATTGTACTGACAAATGAAAAGCCAGCTGTTGGTGTCAGGACTGAAGTATAAGCATTACCTTTCTATATCCTCGCTGCTCCCGTATCCAGAATCAAAATAGTGAAAATGAGGATGTCGACTCCATAGACTGCATGCTATTTGTTATGAAACGGTGTTCAGACTGACATTTCCTGAGTTCTCTTTTAAGCTCTCACATTGTTTATTGGGAAATTTTGATTCTCCAGAGCCAAAGGTCAAAAAAAAAGAAAGACCTGCGCTTGTTTGACATGCAGGTGGGGCGAGCCCTCGGCGAGCACATCATTCTTGGGCTGGGTCACCCTGGGAATTGCAGGGTGACCCTGGATTGATCTGGGATTGGGTCTCATGGCCTCCTGATCTCCTGTGTGATGCTTGGGATACTCTGGGAGGAGTGCCGGTGTTTAAAGAAAAGTTCCCAGTTTGGTCTTGGTCTGAGGTCAGAGAACCGAAGTGTCTAGACCACTGCTCTCAGAGACCTGTCCTCGGAACACTGCTTGTATGAGGTTTATACTGGTTTACAGTGAAAAAAGGAAGATAGAAATAATTCACTGTATTTCTCCCTAATGCTAAAACCTCCGTTTTCAGAGACCTGCTTTTCTTGTGATATAAAGAACTACCATTAAAAAAAATGTTTAGTTGTTTTGAGAGAGAGAACAAGTGTGAGCAGGGGGTGCAGAGAGAGGGAGAGAGAGAATCGCAAGCAGGCCCCACACTGTCAGCACAGAGCCCGGCGTGGGGCTCGATTTCATGAACTATGAGATCATGACCTGAGCCAAAAATCAAGAGTTGGACACTTTAACCTACTGAGCCTCCCAGGCTCCCCAAGCACTACCATTTAATTCTGAGATTATATTCCTCCTTTTTGTTAAAATGTCCTTTAATGAAATAATGGCAGTGGTAAAAGGTAACATTGATAGTTTTAGTATCTTTAAGTGGCAAATAGCCACTTTTAGTACAAGTAAGTGGAGTTGTTTTACCCCCTCCCCCCACTTTAATTTCTATTTTAAATTTATAGATCTGGCAACTACTTCCCTGTGTCTTTGAACTTCTCAAATCTGGTGAAGCGGCACTGTAAGTAATTCTGTTACTAGTGACTTGAAGTACAGAAGCTCATGAAGGACTTAAAAAATAAGTTTTTTTAAAAAAAAATAACATTTTTATTTGCATTTGTTAAGTGGGAGAGAGGGGGAAGAATTTTTTTTTAATGTTTATTTTTGAGAGAGAGAGAGAGAGAGAGAGAGAGTATGAGCGGGGGGAAGGGCAGAGAGAGAGACACACACACAGAATCTGAAGCAGGCTCCAGGCTCTGAGCTGTCAGCACAGAGCCCCATGTGGGGCTTGAACTCTCGAACCATGAGATCATGACCTGAGCTGAAGTCAGATGTTTAACCGAGTGAGCCACCCAGGTGCCCTGAGGGGGCAGAAGTTTTAAGGGAAACTCCTGTTTCAGGATGGTAAAGGGTTCTCCCTGCCGTCTCAGGCTGAGGGCAGGTGGCACTATGTCTACTTGTTTTGATAGAGAGCCTCCAATAAATGGTAGGCAGACCCCTCCATCCCCCATTAGAGGACAAGGGGGAAGAAGGAGCGGTCACCTCTGGTTTTGTGGGAAGGTGAGGCTGTTCCTTTCTCCTGGCACACAGGTTCTCCCAGGCAGGGGAGGCAGCGCTCAAGAGAGGGGCTCACAGAGCCTACAGGGGTGCTGCAAGATGGGGGCAGCATTCCCTTCC
The DNA here is from genome assembly GCA_028646485.1 of Cryptoprocta ferox. Taxonomy (NCBI): domain Eukaryota; kingdom Metazoa; phylum Chordata; class Mammalia; order Carnivora; family Eupleridae; genus Cryptoprocta; species Cryptoprocta ferox. Next base: position 81,629,046 of record CM053574.1, on the reverse strand, counting down.
TTGGTTGGATGTCTGCTTAGGCAGCAGACTGACTGATCAGCCCTTAGGGTGACAAGGATGTGTGTTTTTCCACTGGGGTACGGGAGCATCTTAGAAGGTGGGGAGGCTTGAGCAGTTTTATGAGTAAACCACCCCAAAGGCCCCAGCAAATAGAGAAAAACATTTTTCATAGGACAGAGACTTATCATCATCTCCTAGATAATCCACAGCCTCTCCTGTGAACATCCATGGGAGTGTTATGTGAAGTTAAATGTCTTCAGCAGAATACACAGAACGAGTCAGAAGAGGATCGGTGGGGGGGATGGGGGAGAGGTTGATAACTTTGACCTGGGAGACGAAGTGTGGAGAGAGGAAATTTAGGGATACCAGTAATGGGAGGACCTGGAGCGGCTGCTTTGGTTGCCTCTGTGACGTTGGCATCTCTCTGTGCACACGCTCCCTCCCTGGTTACTCTCTGTCTACCAGGCCCAGTCTTGGATTCCCCAGGGAACTCTGCCCTGAGAGTGTCTCTGTGTATTCTGGTTCAGTACTGGCAATAGAGTATACATATATAGTAAGTGTATACTGAATGAATTTTTCCTCTAGAACTAAGATGAGCCAGTATACTTATTTAAAATTTCTACTGTTCATGGGGCGCCTGGGTGGCTCAGTCAGTTAAGCGTCTGGCTTCGGCTCAGGTCATGATCTCACGGTTCGTGGGTTCGAGCCCCGTGTCGGGCTCTGTGCTACAGCTAGCTCAGAGCCTGGAGCCTGCTTCAGATTCTGTGTGTCCCTCTCTCTCTGACCCTCCCCTGCTCGCGCTGTCTCTCTCTGTCTCTCAAAAATAAATAAAAAACATTAAGTAAAAAAAAAAATTAAAAAAAAATAAAATTTCTACTGTTCTATTATAGGTAAATGGGGTAAATAAGAACGTTAGAAATGGCTTCAGTACTAACTGATGATGTAGTAGTCTTTCAAAAATCAGGTAACTTTGAGCCATTATTCACTCCTGATTCCTGCCCTATTATGGATTTAGAAGGACAGAGCAACCTGAATGTTTTGGTCATGGAAATTTTTATTTAAATTCTTTTGCTTGGGGTGCCCGGGTGGCTCAGTGGGTTAATACACATTTTACTTCAGCTCAGGTCATGATCTCACGGTTCGTGAATTCAAGCCCTGTGTCGGGCTCTGTGCTGACAGCTCAGAGCCTGGAGCCTGCTTTGGATTTTGTGTCTCCCTCTCTCTCTGCCCTTCCCTTGCTTGTGCTCTGTTTCTCTCTCTCTTAAAAATAAAGTTAAAAAAATTCTTTTGCTCATAAAATTAAGGGGAAAATGCTTCTATGATTTCTCTATATCTTTCTAAAATCAGATTAGAAATCCTAACCCAGTCATGAATAGCTTTCCTTAGGAGGATATTCAAAACCTTCACTGTGGTAGCTGATATTAATAAGCCATTAGCTTTTCTTTATAAAAATAGAGTAGGTGTCACTGGATTCATTTGGGGCCAAAGTAGGTAGTTAAATAAAAGCTTCCCAAGCTTTTCCCATGGCTGGCAACTAAGCTCTTCAGCATTGCTAGAGATACAGCAGAAATGGGAAACATTAGTCATATCCTCCCGAGCCTGTGTCCCTCCTCCTCCCTCCTCCCACCCTACCGCTGCCCATCACAGTATCATCACAGAAGCATGAGTCATGCCACCTTTGAAAATGTAGTTTCTAGGCCCTGGTTTGGGATTGGATTCACTGGGCGGGGTGAGGTGGGGCTTCCTGAATAATCAACTAAAACCTCTTTGTAGTTCCTTTAAAAGAACTGGAATATTTCCTGAGAATGGAAAAAAAGGCTGGCTATAACTCATAATCTAATGGAAAATGCTACAAACCCAGAAAATGGAGACTGTTTTATGGTCCTCTGGGAGGGATCTAAAGGCTTGGTAAAAAGAAACACAACGGAGGGTGGAGAACTTAGCCATTACTGAATTGGTGTATCTCCAAAGGGATAGACAGACTCAACTGTTGGTCTTGGCCGTTTCCATGGAGACACAGAAGTCTCCATATTTAAAGATGGGTTTCCCAACCAGGAGAATACAACCGTAAGTAGCTAATTTAAGAAAATAAAAAAAGAGTGGAGGAGGCTGTCAGCACTCTTGAACTTTCTGCACATCCCAGGGCCTTAAAAATGACTCCAGAAGGACATACAAACCAGCTCTGTAGAAACTGTGGCAAGCCCCTCTTTGGGAAGGTACAGTTAAACAGGCACATAAAAGCATTTTGAGCTTCCTCCATCAAAATCATCGAGTTTATTCTCATTTTGAGACCTCACTAAGACTAAGGAAGCAGCATTTAGATCAGCCAAATGGTGCTAGATTTTCACTGCTTCATTCATTCATTCTTAAACATTTCCTTAGCAGCAATTAGGTGCCAGGTGCTAGGGACACCACACTGCACAAGACAGACAAGGTTCCTACTCATGGGGAATTTATATTTAGGTAAGTAACACAGGATAAACACAAAGATTAAAAATAAAAGAAATATTTTCAGATAGGGGTAAACATAGTGAAGAAAACATAACAGGTTCAAACTTGGTGGAGTGTTACTTTATCCCATGAAGTCGAGTGAAGGTAAAGTTTCCTGTGTCAGATGAGATGGAGCCAGCCACAGACAGCCTGGGGAAATATTTTTCCAGGTACAGCCAACAAAATGTGCAAAAGACCTGAGGTGGAAATGAGCTGGCAGGAATAAACTTGGCTTGAGAGTCATATATAGCAAGCATTTAGAGGGAGGTGGGGAGCCAGATCATGGAGGGCCTTGAATGAGAGTAACGGGTTTGAATTAAATTCTAAATATAGCAGGAAACCAACAGTAGAGTTCTAAGTTGGGCACGATATGATCGGAATTACATTTTTTAAAACTTCATTTAAGCTGCTGTTTGGTGAATAGATGAAAAGGAAACTGAGAGACCATTTAGAAGTGTCTCCACAAGACCCGAAGTGGTAAGTAGTGATTTGGACCAAAGAGCAGTGGACATTGAAAGTCAAGCTGATGGGCTGCATGTGAGTGGCAAAGGCTTGGGAGGAGAAGTCCTCGGTATTTGGCTTGAGCTGGGTGGTACCATTTTCTCAGAGGGCAGTACTAGGGGAGGAGCATGTGAGGGCAGAGAAAAGGATGGGATCAAGAGTTCTGTTGTGGCCTTATTAGATTTGAGATGTCCACTAGCATCTAAATGGAGATCCCAAATGGCATTTGGAGATGGTATAAATTTGTGAGTCCGTGGCAACAAAAAGCGATTTGAAGCCAAAGCGCTCATTGAGCCCTGAAGAAGCCACAAATTTAGAGGTTAAGCTGAGGAAAACTCATGAAAGGAATATCTGGGAGGGCATGATCAATAAGAAAAAATGATGTCGTGCTAGCTAAAGAAGAAAGTACTTCTACTCACAAGATGTGGGTAGTCAACTGTGTAAAGTACAGATGACAAACGGAGGGAGTTGAGAAATTGGCAACACGGAGTTCTCTAGTCACACTGACAAAACCACTTCCAGGTGAGGGTGCGAGTTATACTGGAGTGGGCCGGAGAGGAGGGGAAGAAAGGAAATGGAGGCTGTTAGTGTAGGTGGTACTTTGGAGAAGTTATGCTTAGATAGGGAGCAGGGAAATGGGGTCTTGGAGTCAAGACAAGTTTCCCTTCTCTTTTGTTTTAAAGATATGAGGTAGTAGAGTTGATGTTAATATGTTGATGTTATCAGCATCTGCTTACAAATACGATGGCTGCCTAAGGGGCAGTGCTCTTTTTGTAATAGTCCTCATAGATTACAGACTATTGAGTTGAAAAAGACCATCTAATCAGCCCTCCTAACTTGATACAATATGATGGATTAGATCCACAGTGGATGAGCAATTTGCCCAGCGAATCATGCCTCCATCCACAAATACTCAGAATGGGCGGTCGGTTTAAAGATGATCAGGCACTGTGGTCTGTCCCCGGGTCAATCCACCTCACTCCCATCTTTTTCTCCGATGGCCTCTTAGTTGGAAAATTTTATTGGCTACCTGATGAGAACAAAATATTGGTTTGTGTATTCAGTCTGGTGAGTGCATTCTCTTTGAGATGAAAGAGAAATGGAATCCTACCAGAATATACTGCCCTTCCCCAGGCTGCTTGGGGTTTGACTCCGAACTCTTTGTGTCAGCTTAGAAAGTTCTGGCTGCGATTAGCTTTCCCTACATCCACAGTGGCTGACAGTCTCCTGGGAAACTTCAGAAAACCCTGAGGCCTATCAGCTTACTGCGGGAGGGGGCAGCCCAGGGATTTCTAGGAACGTCAGCTCTGGAGAGGAACCACTCTCTCTCTCGAGACAGTTACATCGTGCCGGAAACCAGCAGAGGCCTGACCAAAAGCCAGCCCGAAACATTCTTGCTTCATGTTGCAGCCTGTAAGGCTTCCTGGACGCTGGACTGGGGAGGCGGCAGGGAGGACGCCCTGTGAAGTCTGGGTTCCCACTAAGCCACGGCCTGTGGTTACCCTGAGCAGCTGCAGAGTGAGAAAGCATTTGTGGGAGTCGGGGAGGGTCCACTGTGAGCAAGTGGGAGAAGAGTGAACCCACGCTGTGATTTGGTCTGAAGCTTCTCAGTGCCCTGGGATTCTAACAAGCTTTACTTTTCCCAAAGGGCAGTGTGTTCCGCTTTTCTGGTGAGTTCTGTACCTGATCTTGTACGGTTAGTTTTTGTCATTGAAAGAAAAAAAAATGTAAAATGTCTATCTGTGGGTCTTATTTTAACTAAACTCCTGAGACTCTTATCAGTTGTTCCTTGTGTCTGAAACAGTCTTGACAATGCCCTCATTTATCTGGAGAGACGCCATGCCTCCCTTCAGGACTCGTTCGGCTGCCCTTTCTTCCAACAAGGCATCTGTAGCCTAAGTAGCCCCTTTCTCTGTGTTTCTGATTTTAGTACAAACCATATTTCATTGTCATTCGCTGCTTTCTTTCCTGCCATTCTAGGAACTGAGGGAAGAGATCATCTTATCGCCACCATCAGTGAAATACAGGTGTGGGCGGACGGTAGGCCGGTAGTTCTCCAAACATGTCCCCCAAGTGCCTGTTTCAGTATCACCTTGGATGTTAGTTTTATCATAAACAGAACCCCTATGTGTGGGGCCAGAGACTGATTCTTTTCCACACGGAAGGGTGGTAATTTTTATAGTCGGCTCTTGACAAATGTTTGCTGATTTATTGATATGGACATTTGTGTCTCGGAAACAAGATTTAGGTCAATGACTCATTCTTTATGGTCAGTAGCTTTCAGAGAAGCACGCACTTCCCAGATTACTTTTCTCAGGTGCTGCCTAAAAATAGCCTCAATTCTACTCACTGACAACACCAAAACGTCACCATTTAACCTTCTTTAAGTGTATTTCTCTACAGTCCATCATCTGCTTCCTAATACTCATGTTTTCGGGGGAGCATTCCAATTCCAATGTAGACGGGTTGTATGCAGATGTATGAAATGGTGACAGTGATAGAAATGTGGCGGTGGGGGTGGGGTGGGCAGCATCCTGGCCATCTGTACTGTGTACATCCTGATTTGTAGTGGAGTCAGGATGATCTGTGAAGACGTGTGCCTTATCATTAAGAATTTGAGGATGGTTCTCAGGAGTCAGAAGAAGTTTTGCAGAACAGATACTTCATAAACAGAGTTGTTGAGAAGGTTCTGACTCTACCTGGATGGGATTTACAGTGATGACTAGCATTGGCAGGGTGTCAATCAGGGCTGCTAGGACTGGAAATGTAGTGTATTCGAATTAATTAAAAAGAATGAGAAGATGGAGTGATACAGACCCAGGGTAACACTGTTAGGCAAATAGCTCTTGAGGAGACGCTCTCTATAAACATTCTTTTGACCCATTCTTCATAACAGTAGCCAGTGGTTTCCAAAGCTTTGGTCCTAAAACAAAACTATTGTCTCATTCTATTCTATGCAAGTTGAGTGCATGCCAAACCCAGTGTGTAGGCCATATGTGAAGTAAAGTAGGAGTTCTGGTGTGGACGCTAGACTGCGTCAGGCTGACATAATATGCAGTTACGAGAGGTGTGAGCTATAAATGAGTACCCTGCATTCCCCGCCCCCCCCCCCATAAAAATGTAATCCTTTTAGGTCAAATGATATGTTAATCTGTCTTTACAAGCATTGATTATAAGATAATCCAGAAATCACAATAATAAAGTGCTTTCCAAGGGCCCATCTGTTTTAGCTGAGTTGGAACAGCACTCGATCCCCATTACTTGTCAGGCAGAAAGTTGAGTTGAACGACTGAACTCTCAAGGGACAGGCACAAACAACTCCACGTAATATTATCAATGAAATCCCCCTGACCTTCTGTTATGTATCCCTAACTTCTATGTCTTAAAGACTCCACCTGTATGAAAAGGACATGAGAATGTGTGGAAAGACTACATACTTTTGCCCAGGTAGATGAGTGTCACAAATAATCTCAGACAGTTAGGACTGCTTGTTTAGGAAGTTCTAGCCTCAGTTTTATGTTCTCTCTCTATGGAATCTATTTGGATAGCGTATTTCCCACTCCCCCCACCCTTCTCTTCCAGGAAATCAAGATTTGTGCCACTGTGCATTTTTATATAACATTTGTGTTTCCCCAGAGGGTGTTATCTGAATATATTTGCATCTAGCATATACTACAGGTACCCCGATGTGATGAGGATTTTGCTAAAAAGTATTTCCAATTCAAGGGAGATTTTTTCTGGGCTCCTGGGCCTTCTAGGCTAGATTAGAACAGGTCCACTGTACCCTCTATATGGATTTAATTATTCCAAGGGAAGATTGCAGCAATACTGCAAAGAGTATTCCTAACCTTTCCAGATATATCAGGAGTCCAGAGGACTCTGAGAATCATTCTACCTACAAGTATTCTTCAGAAAAGAGTAGGGCCAGCACCAGAAACTCCTTTCTCTGTCTAGCTTTGTCCAAAGCAGTTTTGGACCCATATTCTGTCCCTGTCTCAGCCCTTCTCTAGATTCCAGACGTTGCAAGAGCGGTATTGTACATTCAGGTTTGTACAAAGTATGAATGGCCAAATTCACTTAGCAGAGAGGCATGTTTGATGGCAGGATCCATTCTGCCAGTATTGGAAACTCTTTTCTACCTTGGCATTCTTCTGGATGATTACTATCTCTCTGACTACAAAAGTAAGTACCTAGGTATTTTGGGAGAGGGTTTGGGCAGGGAAATCACAGCTGTATTAAAACTTTCATTAAATCGAGGTAGAGTGGTAATGGAGAAATGAAGGAAAAAAAAATCTCCTAACCTTATTTTAATAAAAAACTTGGCTCTGGCCTTCCTTCTAACTAAACACTCTCACATACTGATTCAAAGTGAGTGTCAATTGCTACTATAGCTAAACCAGTTCGAAAGACCAAAAGTGAGTGGAAAGTTGGTTCTACCTACTGGTAATAGAAGATTCTGATGTACTAATTTTTAAAAATTGTTTTAATTATTTATTTTTAGAGAGAGCAAGAGAGCGAGCAGGGGAAGGAGAGAGAATTCCAAGCAGGCTCCACACCATCAGCACGGAGCCCGATGTGGGGCTCACACCTATGAACCAGGAGATCATGATGACGTGAACTGAAACCACGAGTCGGGACACTTTGACTAAGCCACCCAGGTGCCCCAAAACAACTTTTTCCCCGAATACCAAAGACAGCAGAGTTAAGATGTTATACATATAACCTCTCATCTACTCCTATTACCCTATGGTGTGTAAAGCATATCAGTTTTTAAATTTTGAGGTAGCTGATTGAAAAAAATGTATGAGTGTGTGTGTGTAGTAACTATTTAGGAGACATTGAAAATGAACTGTGTTCTCCAAGTAGAACATATGAGGAGAGGCAATCTTTAGTGAGAGGCAGGAAATTTAAAAAAAAACAGAGACTCATTCCCAGTTTTTAAAACTTCAAGTGGTCTGTATTATTCAGACTTAAAGAGGGAACATTTACTGCTGATCATACCCTGAATCCGTGGGGGAGATCACAACTTTGTCACACTGAGCAAAAGAGAAACAGTTGTCAGAGTTTGACACATTTTCCAATAGAAGAAAAATCCAGTTGCCAACGACATATGGGTTCATTTTGGGTTCTTGGAACTGATAACACATCAGCATGTCTTATGAAACTCGTGCATGGCATGTTATTGCAGCTGTATATCATCAGGGAGAAAAAAAATAATTGGTTTTCCTTCGAGTATCTCTAAGTTGATGTCATATTCAATAACCCTGTAGTTGAAAAATCTATATATGATGGATGAAGTTTGGACTATCTTGAATTTAATTCCTCCTGTGCCAGCTCCTCCAGGCCCTGGTGTACCTGTCATTTTGAGGTGAGTGCATGTATTATTTAGAAAATGCAACTAGGTGCTCCTTTTGCCAGAATATGAACCATAGAAGAACAATTTGTCTCACATGTGCAACAGCCTCATTCTTCACTCTTAACTGTGCCAAGGAGGAGCCAGTTTAGACTTGGAACCCTACACCAGGGTCAGTGCCAAGGCGCAGCTTGGATCAATGCTGGGCATTACAGAGTGAGGACTCTGGAGACAGGCCTTAAAGAGACCAGCTTCTAAGGTAGGGTCCCAGGCACATCACCAACATATCATCAAGAACTTTTCCTTGTGAGAATAAGTACTACTTTTGGATCTGCTCATGAGGATTCTCAAAAGAGAACATTCAGAGCTTTGTTTCTGGTCCAAACAAAACAAAAAAAAAAGACAACTTAGATGTGATTGTGATTGGTGGGGTAAGTAAATGTTTCTTAGGTGAACAGTAAATTTTTCTCTCTTTCCCCTCCCTAAGTTGCCAGCTTATTTAATTTATCATGGTTAAAAGGGTCTAAACTTGGGCAGGGATGCCTGGATTCACATAGCAGTGGGAGTCTGGATGTCCCCATACCATCAGCATTATAGGCCTGACCTCAGGATGCAGCCTCTTGAGCCTGGGGGGTCTGGCTTGATTTGGAACTTTTGGACTGGACACAGCCTGGCCTCCTGTTGGAAGTGATGTGTCCAAATTTTGGAATTCAGCTTTGTAAAACGTGGGATGCACAATAATCTGTCTTCTCATACTCAGTTTTATGTTGCACAGCCCCTGAATCCACATGGTTCCAGAAGAGCGACCTCCCCACCTTGGTTTGTACATCCCTAATTTGAAAGGTAAGTATAATGTAATCTTGACAAAGTTAATCTTACCTCTGGCCAGAAGGCAGAGCTGTTTGCGTTGTTAACAACTCGGAGGTGAATTACTTTAATATTATTTAAGATAGCAGACGAGGAAAGCCTTATGTCCTTACCGATTAGCAAAGCTTCTTTCTCTGATTTTAAGCCTTGGCTTCTTTTTTCAATATTGTTCTCCCGGTCTTGGTTGACCAATGCGACTGTCAACACGTTGATTTCCTATGAAGTTAAAAAACAAAACCATAGAGGTATTCATGTAGACTTTGTAAATTTCAGTGAGCCACCAGGGTCTTTTCAACTCTATAAAAAAAGGTCATTCCTTCCATTTATAACTGAACATCAACTTTTATAAGTAATTGATCTATGTGCTCAACAATAAAAAAGTAATACTAAAACTTAGGCTCCTAGCTACTGCTCCCAGCAAACCCAGTAACTATGCAAACGTAGCAAATTTGGCATAAATTATCTTAGGTTTCTGTCCATGTTTTGATTAATCTCTGTGAGCAAAAACTATTTTATTGTAGCCACTTAAATGTGTTTTTATTTCAAATATAAAAACTTCCCCCAAAGCATGCACGCACTGATTTATAATACTATGCTAGTAACTTGTATGTGTGTGTTGAGAAATAGGGCCTATTGGGAAGGTGAGATAGGATTGTTATTAGAAGTGTTTAAGTTGAATAAGTAGATGTCCTTATACACAACTGCAAAAGGTAGATAAAGCAGAGGTTGAAAAATTCTTTTCTTCGGAAACTAAAAATGAAGAATTATACAACAAACCAGTAACATGTGGAACACTGAAGTTGAACTATTTTTAGTTCTTTCTATGGTTTTTCTATTTAGAAACAGAGAAAAACATTTAACTCCTATTCTCCCAGACCTGATATTGGGATTCAAAATGGAGAATGATTTAATAGAAAATCAAATGCCATGATCAGAGACCTGCATATATGGGATAGAATCATTAGGGTGGTTGAGTCTTGGAAGGAAATTTCTCACTGAAAGATAGGTCTCAAAGAAGGAGGAGCATATTGAGCAGAGAGTTAAGGATACTGTCTCCATTAGATGATGAAAAATCTGCCAGAGGACAGAGGGTTAGTAGGGTGGGACAAAGGAGAACTTAGAAGGTCTGGGCAAAAGGTTTGGCAGGTGGTCCGGGACAGGAACTGGTTATAGGGCTAAATACTGATCTAGTTGATACAAATTGACAAAATTGGCCAGATAAAAGAATATGGAAACAGTCGGGAGCATATTGAGCATGTAAAGAGCACAGACCCCAACTGAAGGCATTCAAATAAAAGAAAACGTAAAAACAAACCTCAGTGTATGTCAATCACAAAAGATCTGTGAGCTGAGTTTAACCTATCAGTTACTACTTTATAAATTAAAGGTAATTAGAAATTGCCAGGAAAAAAAGGCTCTAAGAAATTGCCATTGGTAATTGCAATTTGGTGAACATTTTGGAGGCTCCTCTAAAGGTCCTACTTACCTGCTGAAGTTGAGTAAGGTAAAGAATTGAGGGAATTGCAGTGAGGTGGGGATAGATGAGAAGGAAGATGCTGGTTGGCTAGAGGGCACGTGAGGCCTGAGGCTGCCCATGTGGACAGGGGTCAGACTGGGTTTAAGGAATGGTCCAAGGCTCGAGCCAGCTGCATATAAAAGACCATTAGAGATGAAAGATGTCCTCATACTTCCAAAAAGGGATCTTGGGAATCAGCCCCAGTAGAAACATAATCCAGAATTTTAAAACAGAATAAACCTAATGGTTGATAAAGAGGCTATCAGAAGAGGACCTCCAGGAAAGATGTAGGAATTCCCTTTGTGATGAAACAACATGGATGTGTTTTAAGGGCTGGAAGAGGTTTAGGAGGAGTGAGATGGAAAGATATTACTGAGGCTGATGATTGTATCGTTTAAGAAAAATATAAATAATGAAACTCAGGGATTAGTGGAAACAATATTTCCAAGAAAGAGTGATCTGTTCACAGCCTGGATGATAATTGGAGCCAAATGAAATTACTGGGAAGAGTTTAGCAGACAACAGGCCCACATTAATTGGCAAAACCAAGTGGTGCCCTGGAGCCATCACACAGTTGAGGATCCAGGTTTAGTAAGGGAAACAGACCATAGGGGCAGGCAGTACATCAGGAGCCAGCAAGAAATGGCAAGGGCAGAACACACGGAGACCACTCAAGGGTGCTGGTAGGCATTTGTCCCATATTCAAAGCTGGAGGGGGACTATGAGCAGATCCCAACAAATTCTACAAGGAGCCAGATAACGGCCTACCCCTGACTGTTACTTTGATAATGACTTAGGGTTGGGTAAATGAGGATGAAAAGATGAGTCATAGGAAATATCTTTGAGACTGAATATTGCAGCCTGTGCTCTGCTACCCACAAATGGTGTTCTCCTACATGGTCGCTGTCAGTGACTCTGGAGTGGACACACCTCTCTGCAAGGCTTCAACAGCAATGCAGTAGGCCTGGGTCCAACAGCGTCTTGAGGCTTGGCAATGCTTCAGCCTTTGGGTATCATTCTGGGTTCTGACCAGGGTAGACAGGTTGCTGCTTTTTTGACTCCTCCAGCAGGAAGAACTACTATTCTGGGAAGAGTACAGGACCGAATGAAACTGATCAGGCAGGCTCCAAAAAGTGCCTGGATGTTGTAGTAAGTTGGCGTCAAGAACCCGCTAAAGGAGAACTATCATTTCCGTTATAGAGCAAGGGGTGTCCAAAGATTCTGAGAGACTTGGGACCACAACATCATTCATTGGTGAAGTGACCAACCTGTGACCACTCAAAAGCAGTACTATTGACTAAGTGCCCTGGAGCCCAAGCCGGCCTCTCATGGCGCCGAAGCTCAGACTCGCTCTGGTCCAAGACGGCAACACAGGAAGACCCTGAACTCACCCCCTCCAGGGAACACACCAAGTTACACCTATTAATAGAACAGTTTCTCCTGAAGAACTAAGGGCTGCCTGAACAGCTTCTGCACAACAAAAGACAGAATGGCAAGAGAGATGGAGACAGGGTAAGGAAGGGAAACCCCGTCCCTGAAGCTGTGAATGGCAGTGGGGAGGGTAAGTACTGAGGGATCTGGAACTCCTCTGTCCTTAGACACAAGAAAAAAAAAAAAAAGCCATGGTTTAAACGAGTGACTAGCTAGGGGTTGCCTGGGTGGCTCAGTCGGTGAAGTGTCCAACTCTTGATTTCAACTTAGGTCATGATCTCAGTTTGTGAGTTCAAGCCCCATGTGGGGCCTGCTTGGAATTTTCTCTCCCCCTGCCCCACTCATGCCCTCTCTCAAAAAATCTAAAAAAAAATTTTATTTCAAGAGTGACCTGCATATAAAAGAGCCCTTCGAACTCCACCAAATGGTGGAAGAGCTATGGGAACACTCTCTGGGTCAGAGGGACTGAATGGAGTACAGTTTATGCTCCTCCTCCACCTTAAAAGCATAAAGCAGATGAGGGTCTGTAGCTTCAGGTCCTCTAGGCAAACATCAGCCCCGGATGCACTTGGGCCCAGGCAAAAAAAAAAAAAAAAAAAAGCCATGGTTTAAAAGAGCAACTAACATATAAAAAAAGCCCACTCTCACTGGTAGGGTAGCTGTGGGAGTGCTCTCTGGGTGGGAGGGGCTGATTCGCAGTCTCCGATCACTTCTCCTCCCACACACCTTGAAAGCACAGTCCTGGCCTGCTGCCTCAGTGAGCCCTGGACCCCTAGCCCACACCAGTACCAGCCAGCCCACCACGCACACTGAGACATCTTTGGTTAGCGCTCACTGCAGCTCCAAGCCTTTGGGCTAAGGTCACAGGCACAAAGCCCCCCAGAACACTCAAGGCTCACATCACTTTGGCTTCAGATGGCTTTTTAGGGGCACCCCCAGTGTAGGGTGCTCCAGAACGTTTTGGCTCACGTGTGCTTGAGCTCCAGCTGCCCTGCCAGGGTGCCCCCAGCACGGAGCACCCCAGGAACCCCCAGTCCATGTCTGCGTCAGTTCCAGTCATCCCACCAGGGCACCCCCTGTGCAGAGCACCCCAAAACTCTTTTGCCCATATTGGCCTTGGCTTTAATTGCCTGGCCACAGAACACTAGGCATGGAGTACCCAGAGACACCCCAGCTTGCACCAAATTCAGCGACAGCTGCCCTGCCGGGTTGCCCTCAGGGTGGACAGCCCCAGGACAAACCTGCTTGCAGCCACCTCAGCTGTCCTGCCTGGGCGCATTTTGCGTGGAGAGCTCAGGGGCCACCCGACCTTGTTCTCGCTTTAGCTTTCACTGTCCTGCCAGGGCACCCTCTGCACAGAAGACCCCAGAAATTCCTGGCCTATATCCCACCTCAACTCCATCCATTCCTTCGGGGCATCGTCTGTGCCGAGAGTCCTGGAACATCCCAGTTTACATCCACTCCTTCTTCAGCCTCCGTGCTTAGAGCCCCAGGAACCCCTGGCTTGCACCCACTTTAGTTTCAGCTATCCGGTCAGGGCAGCCCTCTGCACGGAGAACTCTAGGACCTCCCAGCCCATACACTGCCTCGGCTTCAGCTGCTTTGCTGGGACACCCTGGCTTGAACCCATTTCATCTCCCTCAGTGTGGAGAACACCAGGACACGCCAGCTCACAGCCCTCTCAGCTTCAGCTGTACTGCCAGCGTGCCCTCGGTGCTTTGGACCCCAGGTCCTCTCCTTTTGCACCACTTTAGTTCCAGCAACCCTGTCGGGGCAGCCTTGGTGCAGAGAACTCCCAGCACGCATACTGCCTCAGCTCCAGGAACCCCTTGCACGGAGTGCCCTGGACAGCCTGGGTCACAACCATTTCAGCTTCAGCAGTCCTGCCAGGGTGCCCTCAATGCACAGAATCCCGGGACACCCTGGCCCACATCGACTTCAGCTGTCCAGACACGGTGCCCTCTGTGTGGAAAGCCCTGGGGCCACTAGCCCATGCCAGTCGCAGCTCAAGCCAGCCAGCAGAGATCACCCAGCACACACCGTCTACCTAGAGGATGGCCATATACAAGATAATTCCTTCAGGTTTAGGAGAAGGCAGTACTGTTCCACCTAATCCATAGAAACAAACACTGCATGTTAAGCAAAATAGGGAGACAAAGGAATATGCTCCAAAAACAAAGAACAAGACAAAACCTCAGAAAAAGAACTACATGAAATGGAGATAAGCAATATGCCTGATAAAGAATTTACAGTAATGATCATAAAAATGCTCACTGGGCTGGAGAGAAGAGTACAGGAATTCAGTGAGGCCTTCAATAAAGAGAAAATATAAAAAAGAACCAATCAGAATTGAAGAATACAATAACTAAAATAAAAAACACAGTAGAGGAAATCCATGATAGAGTATCAGATGCAGAAGAACATAGCAGCGATCTGGGAGACAGGGTACTGGAAAGAACATATGCTGAACAGCAGAAAAGAATTTAAAAAAGGAAGGCAGGTTAAGGGGTCTTTTGGCAGCATCCAGCAAACAAACGTTTGCATTATTGGGGTCCCTGAAGAAAAGAGAGAGAAAGGGGTAGAAAATTTATATGAAAAAATAATAGCTGAATACATCCCTAACCTAGGGAAAGAAACAGACATCTAGGTCCAAGAAGCACAGGACATTTCAAACAAGATGAACTTAAGAAGTTCCATACCCTGACACATAATAATTAAAATGTCAAAGGTTAAATATAAAGAGAACTTCAAGAGAGAAGCAAAAACATTTCCTACAAAGGAAAACCTATCAGACTGTCAGCTGATGTTTTCAGCAGACACTCTGCAAGCCAGCATGGAGTTGGCATGATATAGTCAAAGTGATGAAAGGAAAAAACCTACAATTGAGAATACTCTACCTGGCAAGATTATGATTCATATTGGAAGGAAGGGAAAAGTGTTTCCCAGACAAACAACAGATAAAGTTTATCACCACTAAACCAGCCTTAGAAGAAATGTTAAAGGGACTTCTTTAAGTGGAAAAGAAATGGCCACATAAGCTGTAATAAAATATGAATAAAAAGATACAAAATATAACAGAATATACATAAAACATGGAGAAGTGAGTAAAAAGGAAAGAGAACGGGGGGGAAAGGTTTTTTTTTTCTTTTAAGAATATGTTTGAACTTAAATGACCATGAAATTAACATAGACTATTATGTAGGCTATTTATTTAGGATATTATATATATATACCTCCTGGTAACCACAAACCTAGTATCTCTGATACACAAAAAATAAAGAGAGGAACCAAACATACAACTACAAAAACTCATCAATCATGAAGAAAGAGAGCAAGAAAAGAAATAGAGAAGAGCTCCAAAAACAACTAGAAAACAAGTAACAGTGGCAATAGTATATACCTATCAGTTAAATATGAATGGCCTAAATGCTCCAATAAAAGCAGAGAGAATGGCAGAAAAGATAAAAACAGCAACAAAATAACACAAGACCATCTATATGCTGCCTACAAGAGACTCACCTCAGACCTAAAGACCTAAAGCGTGAAAGTGAAGGGGATGAAAAAAACGTTTACCATGCAAATCAAAGCAAAAACAAAAACAGAACAAAGCTGGGACAGCAATGCTTGTATCAAGACAAAATAGGCTTTAAAACAAAGACTATAATGAGACAAGGGCATTACCTAATGATAAAAGGATCATTGCAACAAGATGATACAACAATTATACATATTCTATACACCCAACTCTGGAGCACCTAAATACATAAAACAAATGTTAATGAACACAAAGAGAGACTTTGATGGTAATACAATAGTAGGGGACTTTAACACCCCACTCACATCAATGGATAGATCATCCAGGCAGAAAATCAATAAAGATACAGTGTCTTTGACACACAAGACCAGATGGACATAACAGATATATACATAACATCTATCCCAAAACAACAGAATACACATTCTTTTTAAGTGCATATGCAACATTCTCCAGAATAGATCGCGTCAGGTCACAGAACAAGTCTCAACAAATTTAAGAAGATTAGAATCATACTACGCATCTTTTCTGACCACAATGGTATGGCACTGGGAATAAATCACAAGAAAAACATTGGAAGAAACAAACACATGGAAGCTAAACAACATGATATTAAACAATGAATGAAGAAATAAAAAATTACACTGGAGACAAATGAAAATTAAAGCACAACAGTCCAAGATTTTTGGGATGCAGTGAAAGCAGTTCTAAGAGGGAAACAGAGTGACACAGGCTGACCTCAAAAAAACAAGAAAAAGCTCAAATAACAATCTAACCTTACATCTGAAGAAACTGGAAAAAAAGAACAAAGCCCAAGGTGAGTAGCAGGAAGGGAATGATAAAGATCAGCGCAGAAATAAATAACATAGAGACTAAAATGAATGAACGAGTGAATGAATGAAACCAAGAGTTGGTTTTTTGAGAACATAAACAAAATTGATAAACCCTTAGCCAGACTCATCAAGAAAAAAAAAGAGACGGATCCAAATAAATCAGAGTTGAGAGAGAAGAAAGACCTGTTACCACAGAAATAAAAAGGCTTTTAAGAGACTACTATAAAAAATTACATGCCAACAAACTGGATAACTTAGAAAAAAATGGATAATTTCTAGAAACAGAATAATCTTTCAAGACTGAATCAGGAAGAAATAGAAAATCTGGACAGACTGATTACTAGTAACAAAATTAAATCGGGAATGGAAAAAAACTACCAAAAAATAAAAATCTAGGAGCAGGATTCACAGATGAATTCTGCCAAACATTTAAATAAGAATTAATATTCTCATCAAACTATTCTAAAAAATAAAAGAGGAAGGAAAACTTCCAAATATATTCTGTGAGGCCAACAGTACCCTGGTATCCAAATCAGACAGACACCACAAAACAAGAAAGCTATAGGCCAATATCCTTAATGGACACTGATGCAAAATCCTCAACAAAGTATTAGCAAACCACATTCTAGAATACATTAAAAGAACTATTCATGACAATCAAGTGTGGTTTACTTTGGGTTGCAATGTTGGTTCAGTAGTCACATATCAATCCACATGATACATCACATCAACAAAACAGGATAAAAAATCATAGGAGCATCTTAGTAGAACAAAAAAAAAGCATTTGACAAAATTAAACATCCATTATTGATAGAAATTCTCAACACAGTGGGCATAGAGAAAACATACCCCACCATAATAAAATCCATATATGAAAAACCCACAGTTAACATCATATTCGATGGGGAAAACAGAGCTTTTCCTCTAAGATCAGGAACTGGACAAGGATGTCCACTCTCACCACTTTTATTCAACATAGTACTGGAAGTACTAGCCAAAGCAATCAGTGAAGGAAAAGAAATAGGCACCCATATTGATAAAGAAGAAGTTAAACTGTCACTATTTACAGATTACTTACTACTATATATAGAAAATCCTAAAGACTCCACCGAAACACTACTAGAAGTAATAAACAAATTCACAAAGTGGCAGGATACAAAAGTGATACCCAGAAATCAGTAGTGTTTCTATACACTGGTAATGAAATAGCAGGAGGAGAATTAAGAAATAACTCCATTTACAAGTCAAAAAGAGTAAAATACCTAGGAATAAACTTAACCAAGAAAGTCAAAGACTTGTAATCTATAAAACACTGATGAGAGAAACTAAAGATGACATGAACAAATGTCCATACTACTCAGTGCACCCTACAGATTCAGTGCACCCCCCCATTAAAATACCAACAATATTTTTCACAAAACTAGAATACTCATGTGAATGGAACCATAAAAGACTTTGAATAGCCAGAGCAGTCTTGAGAAAGAAAAAGAGGTTTTAGAATTCCAGATTTCAAGAGATACTACAAAACTATAGCTTTTGAAACAACATGGTACTGGCACAAAAACTAATATATAGATCAAGGGCACAGAGTAGGCAGTCTCAAACCCACACTTATATGGTACATTAATCTATGACAAAGGAGGCATGAATATACAGCAGGGGAAAAAAAAACAGTCTCTTTAATAAATGGTGTTGGGAAAACTGGACCACTTCCTAACACCATACACAAAGATACACTCAAATGGATTAAAAACCTAACTATGAGACCTGAAACCTAAAATGTAAAAATCCTAGAAGAAAACACAGGCAGTAAATTCCCAGACATTGGCCTTAGCAATGTTTTTATAAATGTGTCTCCCACGGCAAGTGAAACAAAAGCAAAAATAAACTACTGAGACTGCATCAAAATAAAAAGTTTTGTGTAGTGAAGGAAACCACCAACAAAACAAAAAAGGCAACGTACTGAATGGAAGAAGATACTTGCAAATGATACATCCAATGAAGGCCTAATATCCAAAATATATGAAGAACTTACACAACTCAAACCAAAAACCCTCCAAACAATCCTACTTAAAAATGGGCAGAGGACCTGAATAGACGTTTTTCCAAAGAAGACATATAGATGACCAATAGTCATATGAAAAAATGCTCAGTATCACTAATCATCAGGGAAACACAAGTCAAAACCATAATGAGCTATTACCTCACACTTGTGAGAATGACTAAAATCAAAAGCACAAGAAACAACAAATGTTGGTGACGATGTGAAGAAAGAGGAACACTTGTGAAAATTGGTATAGTCACTGTGGAAAACAGTATTGAGTGGGTTTCTCAAATATTAAAAATAGAGGGACCTTCAGGGAAGATGGTGGAGTAAGCTCACCTTGTCCCACTGATACAACCAGATAACACCCACACTGGTGTAAATAATCCCCTCCAAAAGATTGGAAGTCTGGCAGAACAGACTCTTCCTCAGCTAAATGCAGAGAGGAGGCCACACTGAAGACGGGAAGGACAGAGACATGGTTGGGAGCTAAATGGACCCATGAGACTGTAAGCAGGAGGGACGGAGGGACACTGTGGGTATGGAGAGAGGAGACAAAAGACTATCATCCTAGGCACCGCAGGCACAAGGAACCCACACAGGAAAGATGAATCCCCACCAACTGGCTTTGAAAACCAGAGGGGCATAATTTCATGAGTTCTTAAATTAGCAGGACTTAACTCCTGGAACTTTAAAAATCAGTGGGCTCCTCTCTGTGTGAGGCAGCAAGGCAAGAGGAAACCGAGTCTATGCCCTAAAAGAGCACAAAAACAGCCCTGCAGAGATAGAACACAGAAGCAGCCCTTTGAAAAAAGCCTAGGGTATATGAGAGGGGGATTTGTCTATTAATCTGAGAGCAAGGGCTGGAGGGAAGGGATCGCTGGGAGACCTCTCCAGGAACAATGGAGCTGGAGGGTACCATTGACCTCCCAGAGACACAGACACTTGTGGGAACCAGAAGAGTGCCAGACTCTCTACCTAACTTGCTAACAGTGAACCCCACCCCTTGTTTTCCTGTGGACATGCCCCCTTTAGCCAGGCCTCTGCTCCAGGTCTCCTCCCATAGCAGACCTGGTGAACCTAGCTAATGGTGCATGCCCCACCCCTGCTGTTTTCTGCTGATCTGCCCCTTCCCACCTGCCTGCCTCCATCCAGGCAGCTAGAGGTCACATACTGCAGCAGACCAGCGGGACCTTGCCTGCACCCCCTGCCCTGACCCCTCGCTATCCTGTGGACTCATCCCCACCAGCCCTGCAGCAGGGGTTTTAGAAAAGCAGGTGCACAGCAGACGGGTGCATTTACTAACACCATGTGCCCTGCCCCCAGATTATTCTGCAGACATGCCCCTTACAATATGCCCCTGGCCAGAACCCATCCAAAGGGACGCCACAAGCCTGTCAGTACACAAGCATGTCCAACAGGGGGCCAGCACTGCTCCAACATGACTCTAGCCCCTGGGAGAGTGGAAGATAACCCCACATAGCAGTCCAACTACAGCCCCAGCAGTGGGCTGGGGGCAGACATCTGGTATGGCCGCAGGCTTCACCCACCAATGAAAGCTGCTCAGGAAGATTTCATAAGGAAAGCACCCTGCAAGTTTGGTGCTACTGCGTCTCTAGGCAAATGCCTGGTCTGATTCAAGTCTCCAGGGCAGCCCATAATGGCCCACTAACAATATAGGAACCAAACCCTGCCCCCAATAGGCAAAGACAGCCATTGCAGACGACCGGACTGAAAGCATACTGCAGCTCAGCCACCATAGCCCAGTGCACACAACATTCACAGGAGACGTCCCTGATGCCCCAGGTTCGGGTGAAGAAGGGACACTGCACTTCATGGCACTATCGGATGTCTTCTGATGTAGCTGACATTCCTAACACACAGACACAGACACAGACAAAATAGGTGGACAGAGGAATATGTCCCAAATGAAAGAACAAAAACAAATCACAGCAAGGGGGCTAAACAAAACAGAGATGAGTAACATGCCTCATAGAGAATTTATAGTAGTGATCATAAATGCATTCACTCGACTGGAGACAAGAGTGGAGGACCGCAGCGAGACCCTTAAGAAAGAGATAGAAAACATAAAAAAGAACCAGTCAGAGATGAAGAACTCAATAACTGAAATTAAAAACACACTGGATGGAATAAATAGTAGACGAGGGGAAGTAGAAGAACGGATCAGTGACCTGAAGGACAGAGTAATGGAAAACAATCAAGCTGAACAGGAGAGAGAAAAAAATAATAAAAAATGAAAATGGACTTGGGGAACCTAGCAACACTATCAAGCATAATAACATTTGCAATATAGGGATCCCAGAAGAAGAAAAGAAATAAAATGGAACAGAAAATTTATTTGAATAAATAACAGTTGAAAATTTCCCAAATCTGGGGAAGGAAACAAAAATCCAGATCCAGAGGGCACAGAAACAAAAGTCCAGGACTAGATAGCTTCACAGGTGAATTCCACCAAATATTTAAAGAAGAGTTAGTATCTATTCTTCTCAAACTGTTTCAAAAAAACAGATGAGGAAGGAAAGGTTCCAAATTCATTCCAGGATCCTGGAAGAATTACCCTGATACCGAAGCCAAATAAAGACACCACAAAAAAGAGAACTATAGGCCAGTATCTATGATGAACATAGATGCAAAAATCCTCAACAAAATATCAGAAAAGTGAACCCAATGATACATCAAAAAATTCATTTACCATGAAAAAAAATCATTCAGTATAATCAATTGGATTTATTCCTGGGATGCAGGGCGGGTCAATATTCACGAATCAGTCAATGTGATACATCAAATCAAGAGAGAGGACAAAAACCATATTATCATTTTCAACAGATGCAGAAAAAGCACTAGACAAAGTACAACATCCATTCATGATAAAAGCCTTCAAAATAGCAGGTTTAGAGGGAACATACCTCAATGTAATAAAGGCCATATATGAAAAACCCACAGCTAACACCATATTCAATTGTGAAAAACTGAGAGCTTTCCCCCTAAAGTCAGGAACAAGAAAAGAATGTCCACTCCACTCTCACTACTTTTACTAAACATAGTACTGTAAGTCCTAGCCACAGCAAACACGTAAGAAAAAGAAATAAAAAGGCATCCAAATTGGTAAGAAGGAAGTAAAACCTTCAGTATTTGCAGATTATATAATATTCTATATAAGAAAATCCTAAGACTTAAAAAACACCTGCCAAAAATGATATATGAAATAAGTAAGATTGCAGGATACAAAATCTATATACAGAAATACATTGTATTTCTATACACTAATAATGAAGCAGCAGAAAGAGAAATTAAGAAAACAGTCCCATTTACAATTGTGTGAAAAGGAATAAAATACCTAGGAATAAACTTTATCAAGGATATGAAAGACTTTTATGTACTCTGAAAAGTACAAAACATTAATGAAAGTAATTGAAGATGATACCAAAAAAGAAAAAAAAAGGAAAGTCATTCCATGCCCATGGGTTGGAAGAATACTGTTAAAATGTTCATACTATACAAAGCAATCTACAGATTTAATCCAATCTCTATTAAAATAGCAATAGCATTTTTCACAGAACTAAAGAATCCTAAAAATCTCTATGGAACCACAAAAGACCCTGAATAGTGATAACAGTCTTTAAAAAGGACAAAACTGGAGGTATCACAATCCCAGATTTCAAGATCTACTGCAAAGCTGTAGTAATCAAAGATGTATGGTTCTGGCACAAAAACAGACACATCGATCAATAGAATAGAGATCCCAGAAATAAACCCACAATTATATAGTCAATTAATATTTGATAAAAGAGCCAAAAATATCCAACAGGAAAATGACAGTCTGTTCAAGAAAAAGTGTTAGGAAAGCTGGTCAGCTATATGCAAAAGCATGAGCTGGACCACTTTCTTATACCATACACAAAAATAAACTCAAAATGAGTTAAAGACATGTGAGACCTGATACCATAAAAATTCTAAATGAGAGCACAGTAGTAATGTCTCTGACGGCAGCCATAGAAACATTTTTCTAGATATGTCTATGGAGGCAAGGGAAACAAAAGGAAAAATAAATGATTAGGACTACAACAAAATAAAAAGCTTCTGTACAGTGAAGGAAACAACAAAACTAAACCACAACCTACTGAATGGGAGAAAATATTTGTAAATGACATATCTGGTAAAGGGTTAGTATACAAACTATATAAAGAACTTACACAGCTCAATGCCCAAAAAACTAGTAATCCAATTAAAAAATGGGCAGAATGAACAGACATTGCTCCAGAGAAGACATCTAGATGGCCAACAGACACATGGAAATTTGCTCAACATCATTAATCATGAGGGAAATGCAAATCAAAACTACAATGACATATCACCTCACAACTGTCACAATGGCTAAAATTAACAACAACAAAAAAACAAGTGTTGGCGTGGATGTGGAGAAAAAGGATCCCTCTTGCACTGCTGGTGGGAATGCAAACTAGTGAAGGAACTTTGGAAAAAAATATGGAGGTTTCTCAAAAGTTAAAAAAGAACCACCCTATGATCTAGTAATCGCACTACTGGGTATTTACCCAGAAAATACAAAAAACACTAATTCAAAGGGATCTGTGCAGCCCTATGGTTATTGCAGCATTATTTACAATAGCCAAGATATTGAAGCTGCCCAAGTGTCCATCAATTCATGAATGGATAAAGAAGAGGTGGTATATATATATATATATATATATATATATATATATATATAGTGGAATATTATTCAGCCATAAAAAATGAAATCTTGCCATTTACAACAACATGGATGAAGACAGGATAATGCTAAGCAAAATAAGTCAAAGAAAGACAAACACCATATGATTTCTTTCATATGTGGAATGCAAGAAGCAAAACAAATGATCAAATGAAAGAGAGAGAGAGAGAGAGAGAGAGAGAGAGAGAGAGAGGCAAAACAAGAAAGAGACTGATGGTTACCAGAATACCAGAGGGGAGGTGGGTGGAGGAGGATAGGAAATAGGTGATGGGGATTAAGTATACTTGTCATAATGAAATACTATACTGCACACCTGAAACTAATATAATGCTGAATTTGACTACACTGGAATTAAAAGAAAATAAAATGAAATATAAATAATTAAAACAAAAAACAAAGTAGTATATTTGCAACTTCTATCCCCTCTTTCCATGTTTTCCCTTAGTGTTTACAAATCTAAATTATCATCCAATGTTTGTCACAAGAGCTCCATCATCATGACTGGTTAAGGGACAGAATACAGAGAGACTGTGGGACTAAATAATTTCCCAAGTCAAACCTTTGTTGCTAAGCCTGGTTTTCTTTTCAGTCATCTGATACATATTTATGCTGCATACATATATTGCATACCTACTGTATGCCAAGTAATGCTAACGTTCTAAGGATACTGAGTCTGAAGTGGCAAGAAGAGTGTGCTCACCCTGGGGTTAGCAAGCAATTATTTTATAAAAGGTCTGTAAGAAAGCTTATGTTTCCAGTAGATGAAGCTGGAAACATAGGTAGATAATGATAAGGGGTTTGGATTTTATCTAGAAAGCTTAAGTATTGAAGAGTGTTCAGCAGAGAAGTTACATGAGTGATCCTGCATGTTAGGAAAATGGTTTGGAGGGAAATGAAATCGGAGGCAGGGGATGCCAATTTGGAGTCTATTGCAAATAGTCTGTTTATTGTTTATTTTTCATGATAAGGGTTCGAAACCAAGTCAGCGGTGTGCAGAGTACAAAATATAAGAGATATTTAAGAGGTAGAACTAAAAAAAGATCTGATCACCTGGTGGATGAGTCAGTGCCTTGGTGAACAGGAAAACAGCAAGTATAGGAGATGGTGCATCCAAGTTTGGAAATGTTGAACTTATGTATTCCATGACACCTCATCAAGATATTTTGGAGAAAATTAGGATGTAGAGGTTTTTCACCTTAGAAGCAAGGCCCTGACAGCTCTTTCTATAGGCCATTTCTCAGGTTTGTGTTTGCGGCCAGCCACCTTCATGTCTCCTTCTGGGACAAAACTACTTGATATAAAAGAGGCGGATTCCCCCAGCTCAGTGCTCGTCTCCCGTCACAGAACCCACCGCATGAGCTTCCATCTGGGCGCCTCCGTGGGGCGATTATCAGGTTGTTCGATCCATGAGGATAAATCTGGTGAGGCTGGGATGGCTGTTTGGAGGCACATGATAAAACCTCAAAACAGGACTTGCCAAAACACAACCCATTATATTAGGGACACACTGACCATAATAGTAAACACTAAGAGAGTACATTTCAAGAATATGATTTCAAGGATCTTAGAGGATATAAGCAGTGTATGCTCCATCTCTAACTCTGGAGAAAATGTGGCTGAAGTCTATGACTTTGCTTATGAATTTCATATTCTCCGCTTAGGATGTTCCAACATAACTATTCCGTAATTGGAGCCATTTTTTACTGGGACATTAGATCGTAAGTTTGAAAGGCTTTGCCCCTTTCTTAAAAACATCACTGCTCTTACTATTCCTTCTCATCCCAAATCTCTAGAAAATGGAAGGGACCTTATCAGAATGGGAAAGTTTCATCATTAGAAACATAAAATTATGAAGGCTCTTTATCTTTTATCACACTAAAATCCTTTACCCTGATGATGTAATAAGCCCTGGAGAATTACGTGTCTACTAGGTGGTAGGGAGAAGGTGTTTTAGATACCTGGAGATTGCAAACTGGATGTGGATAAGAGGAGATAGGATTAGGAGGAGGTTACTAATGACAAACTGCTAATGGGGTATCAAGTGTACAGTAGGAAAGAACCTTGGATGGGGATCACAAGTTTCTTCACAGTGAGATCAATAGGGTTATGAAATAGTATTCCAAGGAAAGTGGTGGGAACATCATTCACTTGACACAGTAAAAAGCACTCCAGTCTAGAAAATGCTCGATAGGTGACAATTCTGAACTTGGCAAGAGAAGGAACACAATTCTCTAACAAATCTTTTCTCAGCCCACCTTTTAACTCTAATTTCTGTGACACTTGGAAGGAATCGTTAAAGAGCTGGAAGAAGAGGTTTTCAATAACTGGAAACTAGATATCATAGACTTTTTCAAAGACTTTTTAAGAGTCAGCTACTTGAAGGCAGAGATTTCCCCTCTAAAAGTCCTTGTCAATTACTTTGAGAAATGACCAAAGGAATTGATCCATTTAGAAAAGCTCTTTCTCAATAATTTACTGACCTAGAAGTGTCCTTGTTGTTTTGTTTTTGTTCTCCCCATCCACCAAACCCCTAAGAACCAAGAACATGGGTTCTCCAGCTTAATAGACTCCTTTTGTTATCCCTTTCATTTCATTATCCCCATAACCTTACTCCTTAACTTTGCTATTTTCTTTCTACTACAAAGCTGCTTGAATATGTAGTATACACCCACTGTGTCTACTGCCTTCCCACCTGAAATCTCAGCTTTCTCATCAATCAGCCCATGAAACTGTCCTTTGAAAGATTCTCAGTGACTGTTTTCTCAGTCTCTTACCATGTGATATTTGACATCGCAGACACCAGCCCCATTTAAACCATCTGTCTCACTTGCTCCTGTTATAGAAAAAGGTCCTGGTAAGTTTTCCTCCTAAATTTTGTTTAGTTTTCACCGGCTTTTTAATTCCCTCTGCTGGCCCAGTACACACAGAGAAGGACGTTTCTTTGTTCTTCCTCTTATACTCTAATTTTGGGAATTGCCAGAGGTCAGTCACCACTTTCTCTATTCCCTTTTACCAGAGGACTTTCATTCTCTGGGGTTCAGCTGTCATCACACTGAACTCCTTAACTTCTATTATCACTGGCTGACCACTGGGCTTGTCTGCTTGAATTTGCCACTGCCCAGTTTGAATTCAGAATGAGAGGTGGTCATGAGATGGTCCAAGACACACTATATACTAGAGTTTTAGACTTGACTCTTCCACTAACAATTGGTTGACCTTGGGCAACTTACTTAACCTCTTCAAGTCTCAGATCAATTGTCTAAAAATGAGGGTGCTGGGTAAGGTAGTCATCTCTGAATAATGTTCCAGGGAGTCCTATCAGCTCTACACAGAGGTGATGTCGAAGGTTCAAAGAACAGATCTCTAGAATTCCCACTTTTTACTGTTTTCTTCCGTTTCAGAACATAGGACTTCTGTGTAAAGCTTCATTTAAGGAAATGTCCTCATTAAAAAAAAAAAAAGTCTGAGCTCAGGTGCTGCCTGATGTGGTTCTTCCAAAATTCTCTAAAATCCAATTCGTCTCACCTGTCAGGCTTCAGCCTCTTCTAACTTTTCCATTTTTACTAGTGGGACCATCATTCTTCCACTTGTAGGGGCTTGGGATATTCATCTTATTTTTATTTTTTTCTCTCCTATCCCCTAAGTGCTTCTAAGACTTGTCTAGATCTGAATTCTATCAGCTCTCTGTGAAATGTCTCTCCTGGCCCCTCCCCATTTCTACTATTGGCACTCTGCTATCCGTTCTTTGATTACTGAAATAACCTCCTACGTTTTGTCCTCCTCCTCCAATCTATCTTACGTGAGATTACCAGACCAGTTATCTAAAATGCCACTTTCACTTTAATTGATCTCCAGTTTAAAACTTAGATGCTTTCTAATGCCCTGTGGGAAGATGTCAGATCAGACCTGGCATTTCCAGTTCAATCCTACCCCCAAACAACCTATCTACTGTATATATCATGTCCAGATATGTTCTTAGAAAGCCTTAGAAAGCCCCCTCCCTCTTCTTCATCCCTTCCTGCTTACATTTTACACATAGTACAAGTCCTTTATCTCACAGAGGCCTTTCTTCCAGGCTATTTGCAAGTTTTCCTTATTTCTGCACATTTTCTATGTCACTTATGTGGCAGTTGATCATTTATACATTTGGATAGAACTGACTCATCTGAATTTGTTTTTTCAGCAAAACCACCAACGCCTTTAGGGCAGTCACCATTTCCAAGCAAGTGATGCAGCACGGCTGATGGAACCTGTGTTCTCAATCTGTCACCATTATGTATGTTAACTTTAGGCTCAAGTTAGCTTTCTCTTATGCAAAACATGGATAAGGACCCAAGGTTGCTGTGAAACCCAAATGTCCTATATGAGACAGTGCTATTGAACTGTGAACTTCGAGAAATATATTGTATCATTATTTCTAGCATCATTATTCACTTTTATTATTCTCAGGACTGACTGGATACAGAACGTGTGTATAATGCACACTTGGGGTACTGAATCCATGCAAGAATTCTGTATAAGACCTTGACTGCAATTATATGAAAACATACATGCATAAGACCTAACTGTGGTAGCATTCAAATTGTGCATATTTTCTATTTTCTAAATGTTTGCAGTTGTGTTACTATACCGCTATCCTTATAATTTAAAAAGAGATAAAAAGGAGCCCGTGACATACAGATGACATTTTGAAGAGCTATATGTAAGCACAGCCAGTAAGAGCTGACTACTTCACTGAATGCCCTAGTGAGTGACATCCCTCCCCCTACACTGAATAGCGAGGCCATCACCGTGTGACTCCCCTGTGGCACTCCAAGGGCTGGCCGGCCTCTAGAGCTACTAGTGCAAGGTGAGTGGGACAGTGGTCAAGATCAGCATGTCACCTCCCATCTGCCGGCACGGCACCATAAAGCTCGCATTCCTTCTCTATTCCCCTTGTTCCAGGGCCTTGTTTTGCTGTTTGCTCCTAAGCCCTACTATTAAACATCACACCTTGTGAAATTGAGGGGCCCTGGAGACCATAGTCAAGATGCTAATCAGCTACTTCAATATCCTTTACTCACATGTTTTTCAAAGTACCAACGGCAATCCATCAAGTGACATGACAGCCTCCAATAACTGTCAAGCTATTCCTCATAAGATTATAACTGTGGTCAGGGGAGGAAAGAGAATGGAGACACCTTTCACACTTATCTTGATGAGCCAGTGACTATCACATAGCAGGTGCCCAGTGGCTGACAAATGAAGGAATGACCCCTAAAAAGTGGCCTGGGATAGTCGAAAGAATGATGGATCTGGACACAGAAGACTGGTTCTAATTGCTACTGACTTGCTATGTGCCCTTGTTTCATTATTTGTTCATAAAAAGTGGGGTTTGAAGCACACAATGTCTGCGGTGTCCTGCACCAGAATTCCATGCCTGCTCTGTGTCTTTTTCCCTGACTTGGAACTTCCCTTCAGAATAAGGCAGCCAATTCGGTACAGATGATATGTACTTATCCTGGATTTGGTTTAGAAAGGAGAGAGGAAGCAGAGGGAGAAAAGCAGTGAAGAAGCAAATGGATGAGGAAAGGATTGATGAGAATGAGTACCTGAGTAAGCTTCCAATTTTCTTATGGTTCAAAGGAAAGTAACAATGCATCAATCCCCAAGAGTAAGCAGGGTCTCAAGAATCTTCTGTGGGTTGGAAGTCGCAAGTCTTTGCTAATCTTGCCACTTGCTGAAGCTTGGTACCATCAGTCCCAAGGATCATGGGCTCCCACTGACCTGTGACCCTTCCTCAGAAGCCTTTGATGTTCAGGGTCTGCATGAGGGGAGCCTCAGAGAGACCATTTGAAAGCTGATGTGCAGGGCTCCTCCTTTCAGCTGCCTCAAAATGCATCCACATTTTACATGCCGACATGTTCCACCTTGTTGGGGTTCAATTGCTGGACCCAGAGTGCATTCATTATGTCCTTAGAAGCTCCAGGAACTGTGTTTTCTAAGATTTCCAGTTACAAAAATTAAGATAGGTGAGAACTGGTTACAGGCTATAAAAGGGACCCTTTTAAGAAGGACAGGTGAAAGCTCAGTGTGGTTTGGGTGCCAGACCTATCCAGATACAGTATTTCTCCTGATAGCCTTCTTTTCTGGTCATTCTTGGTTATATTTATTTAATAAATACTTATATAGTGCTTACTACATGCAGCTAGTATTATAAGAACTTTACTAATATGAACTCATCTAATCCTTATAATAGCCCTATGAGGTATTATTGCATTCCCCTTTTACAGATGAGGAAAGTGAGGCATTCAGAGGCTAATGACTTGCCTAAGGTCACACAGCTAGGAAGAAGCAGATGTCATATTTGCATCAATGCTGTCTTCCGCCAGAGTCCTAATTACTGAGCTAGGATGCCACTCTTGAATGCCCTCCTGGCACCTATTACAGTCCTTGTCAACTGAAAAATGCCCGTTGAACACTGGGATCAAATCCTTGCCCATTCCGAGCCAGACTGGTTCTTGCACAGTCATGAAAGCAAAGCGGAGCAAGGCAGAAGGCCAGCAGGGGCCTGGCCAAGGAGCAGTGTAGCAGGGATGGGGCCTGGCCTGCTGCTGTTGTTAGGTGGTGACAGACTTCCTTTGGACGAGTGTGTCTTATAACCACGGCCCATGTAACAGGTAGGGATTTCAAAGGCAGAGTGCTGGGGCCAGTAAACAAGGAGGCAGGCTCTCCTTTGGAAGATGTAGGGAGAGGAGGGCTGAGGTCAAAGCAGTACTCCAATAGACCAAGTGTGGGCTGCATGCAGGACTGACTGACAGGTGAAGAGGCTCAAGCAGGGGGACCCATGAGGGAGCTCCAGCCACACCCCAGGTACATGAAAATATGGCAGAACCACTGAGGTGGCAGGAAAAGAGAGAAAAGAGGGGACACCGAAGCCATTCTACAGGGAGAATGGATAGATTCTGTGTGTGAAACAGAGCAAAGAGGAGAGTTAAAAAGGATTTAAACAAGTGAAGCCTGGATGATTAGCAGAATAATGATGCTAGAATCAGAGGGCACAAAGAATGAGAAGTACAGGCTCCAATAATTTAGAAATACTGGATGTGAGGTCTCGGAAAGGCAGCTGGAAATATGGCGCATGAACTCAGGAGAGTGGTTGGGCCGGGAATGACTTTCCAGCCCACCTTGTGTCTTTCTCCTTCCTGACAGTCCCAGTGCACACCTGCTGTCCCAGCAGAAGTATTACCAAGGCTCCCTGTCACCGTTGAGAGTTGCCCAGACTCAGAGAGACTGCTCTACCTGTAATCCTTTCTCAACACAGATACAACGTCCTCAGCACCTAGCACAGACCCTTGTACACAGTACATCTGCAACCAGTATCTTTTGAAAGAGTAAAGAGAGCAGACTCTCAGTAATACCTTTTGAATTACATCAATTGAATGAATCTGTTACTACACAGAGAGCGTAATCATAGGTGACAGTGACCAGTAGTCACAGGATCTGGTCAGCACCCTTGGTCTGGAGTGATTTACAAGAAACCTTTGAGGAATACCTGCAGGGGACAGTGAAAAAGCCACTGCAATCACTTTGGCGATTTTGCCTTCTTTCAGTTTATAAATGCGTTTGCTGTAGCATCATTTTAAAGTCATTTCTTTACTATTTTAGATCGAAGAAGGTAAAAAGTGAATTTTTAGTTTCTATCCATTAATGATTTCAATATGTTTCCAATTTAAATATTAACTTTTAGGGAGACCATTATAAGCTTATAACCTTGTTCTTTTCTTTTCCTTTCCAAAATTTAAGATGGTTCTCCAGTTGGCTTTAATTCTTAGTTAATAACTTTTCTTGGTTTTCTCAATACAAATTTAATATATATACCTTTTCAGTGTAGAAAACTTATAAAATATAAAAAGAAAATAGAAATTAACTGAAATTTGCCTATCCAGACATAAGCATTATTAACATTCAGATATTTACCTTTTATATTTCATATATAACCCTCCCCTCCCCATATATATAGAACATAATATACACACATGTATACGTACTCACACATGTGTATGTGTGTGTGTGTGTATATATATATATATATATATATATATATATATATATAATTGTTTGGTTCTTACTTGAAAAATAGGGATTCTCTCACATGTACTTTTAATAAGAGAACAGAGACTTTGACAGGAAAGACTAATTTCAATTTTGTAGTGTTTCCCATTAAATAGTAAGAGCGTCATCACTGCCTGGATCATAACTTAATTACAGCTCTGACAGTTCATACCATGCTTAAACTGTGGTCTCAAGCTGGCAAATGAATGACTTTCTTTTGGCATAGTCTTGTGACAGTCATATTAAATACAAATGATCTAAAAATGGGAAAAAATTTCTTTGTATTCTAATAACTCCATTCAGTATTTAAAGTGTAAGTTGTAGTATTTTATTTTTAGTTTTGCTCTATGCCATTTGTAGGTGTTCCCAAATACGCTTGGCCTCAAACACAGTTGTGTGTTTCTCTTCAGTATGTAAAAAATGTTACCCACACTGCTCTATAGTACATACCCTTCATAGCCTGCAAAAGTACGGCCATGAAAAATCTCCTTAACCAATAAAAACGGAGGAGCAAACAGAGAAACTCAAGTGAACTACTTTTAAATGTATGTATGTGCATCCAGAATTAGTTGGTTTGATTTATCTTGTATGATACTGACTCTATTGCTGGTAAAGATAAATTGTATTATGGGGCTGTTGGCATGTTATTTTCCCAGTCCATTTCTCAGTATGACATTTCTTATTTTTCTCTGCTACAAAGCACCCACTATCATAATTTTCACCTGCTGAGTTTACGTTACTAATGATCATATTAAAATTCAGAGTTTTTTGACCTTTATAGTGGTAAATTAGGTCATGAGAATAGATGGGATGCAATCTGATAAATGAGAAAGATATTTATTATTTAAGTAAAATCAAACTTCACAAGGTTGGCCAGGCACACCATCTCAGTTAACACTGAATAGTCTCCCCTTCCCAACACACCCGAGTCCAGTTCTCTCCTCTGTGTTCTCGCATGTGCTACACGAGAAATATTCCAAGAACTAAGTGTCGGGATTGCTGGTGCACAGTGGATAAAGCTTATGAAGTCCTCTGAATAAAAAATCATCTGAGCAATGGCCATGATGATAATATTAATAGCCCTTACTGAAGGCTTAGTAGATGCCAGGTGCTGGTACTATTATACAGTTGAAAAAATTGAGGCACAGATAAGGTGAGTAGCTTCCTAAGTTCACATACCTGGAAAAACAGTGGCTCTAGGCTCTAGGACTGGGCCCCAAGCCATTAGTCTGTGCTGCTCTCTGAGTCTGTGCTGCCGTCTGACTCACCTCTTATGGAGTCACAACTCCACTTTGTTCAAGTTCTAAATCCTCTTCCTTGCCTAGAGCCAGTCTTTAGTGATCTCCCCTCTTTGCCATATGCTGTCTCCTCAGTGGATCATGTGCTTCTTGAGGACAGTGACTGGGCTGTGATGGCATACGTTCCCCATGCAGCACTGTGCCTACATCCCTACACTGCCCCGCACCTGGATGTGGACGGACATGGCTAGTTGTGAGTTCGCGTTCTTTTGTGTACTCTCCAAAAGGATGTGATTTCTTATGAACCACAGTCTGGCAATTACTAATTAGGTAGTATTTTCTTTCGGGAGCTGAGTGGCAGAAAAGTTCAACATCTGGACTAAATAAAGTCTCTGGACACTTCTGTTCAGCATAGTTTGATTGGAGTTTATTGGGCCTCTACCACTTTTAACATTAATTAGGTATTTTTTGAGCATCTACTATATGGTAGAATTTGTGCTAGGCAAGATCCACAGATGAATAATAGTTGTTCCTAAGTGTCCAGGGGATGACAGGCATATAAAATATATTAAAACACAGTGTGACATAAGTCATGACAAGGGTTGGCCTTGGGTGCTGTGGAAGCACAGAGAGGCCCCTAACCTGGACTAGGGTGGAAAATAGCTGGCAGTTACGCAAAGTGTAGTCAGCGTCATGTGGGAGCTTGTTGGAAATGCAGATTTGCAGGCCCCAGCCTGGATGTACCCAATCTGAAACTCTGGGGTGGAGCCCAGCAATCAAGGTTTTAAGAAGCTCTCCTCCATTAGATTCTATTGCTTGATGAAGTTTAAGAAATACTGCCTTTGACAATATAAGACTCACAGACACACCAATTAGGCAAGAAAGCATATCCCAAATGAAAATGCATAAAATAAGAGTTAGGTGATCCCTATCGCCCCTGTTCTAACTTTCACGGTCTACAAGACTTCCGTACACGTCTTCAGGTGAACTAGAATGGAGTATGTTCACCTTCAAGATCACCTGCATATAATATACACAAAGAAGTGTGTGTGTCTCTCACCTAACCAGGCCACGCAGATTCACAGAGCTGTCCTAGGCTGCTAGAAATTCTGTCAATTAAATCGCCAGTTGGTAAGTATTTTAAATGTTACAAACGTACCCGCCTACATAGGCTTATCACTGTGACGGGTTCTGGAAGGCACGGACAGAAGGCACTTATGCCTGAGTTGAGGTGGGAGGCCTATCCTAACTGGGTTGTTCAGAATCGGGAATGCTAAGTACCGTGGGAATATGGAGAAGATGGTAACTGATTTAGGCTGATCTTGGGATAAGGCCCCAAGAAATGGTAATTGAGGTAGGCTTGGAAACTGGTGGAGTTTGCATGGCAGGCAAAAAGTAGCTCATCAACATATACTCGAACAGTCTGGAAATTGTCCAGATAAAGAAAGGCACTCTGTAAACTCCTGGGGAAGCTGACATAACAATAAAAATGACGGTGATGCTGAGCATCGCAGCCACAAATCTCCCCTACAAGGGCGATTTCAGGGCTGGGAAGGCCGAGGCTTATAGGATTTTCTTGGGGAAAAAAAAAATAAAATGAAAAGAAATCTGAAAAAAAACACACACACACACACAAAAAACAAAAAACAACCCGCAACTATTCAGTGTTCCAAGGCTGGTGAGTCTTTTCAGGGGAACCTGTAGAGTTTCTGGAAAACGGTTTCCAAATACCCGGCAAGGTGCTTCCTGCAAGTCTCCAGGTGACTGAGTATGTTTACAAGCAGGCTGCTGCCTGGAGTGGGGGTGACAGGCAAAGACCTCTGTGGTTCTGATGCCTGCACAGCTCAGAACTACTCACTCATTTCTCCAGGAAAAGTCCCACAGTCTCTCTATAATGATTATAACCCACGAAGGCCCTTCCTCTGAGCACCAGCTCTCCTCCCCAGTTCGACCTGTGCTCCTACCCAGGCGGTAGGAGCTGAAATTCTGCTGAAATTCTGAAATTTTGTGGCATCCTAAGTTACATTTAAAGCCCAAAGTGTGAGGTTTTCAACCTGCTTGGACATTTGAATTCAATGCTCAGTTATGGGTGGCTCCAAACTGGATGTCCAGGAAAGCAGCTGGGCTGGGTGTCCCTCTGGGCACACAGGGAGGCTGGGGAGTGAGCTGCACTTGGTGGGCAGTGAACGCACAACCCGGTGGATTCCCACCCATTAGGCCCTAAAGAGAGAGGGAGGGAATGGAGAGAGGGGTTTCCACCAGAGATGGGTAGAGTTTTGAGGCTGAAGGATCGCACTTCACTTGATTGTGGGTAGTCTGAACATATTTCTTTCCAAGTCCAGGCTTTGCGGTTATCCCCAGGAAGCCCACCGAAATTTTATTTGCAGATTAACATCCGAGCTTTCTGCTTCAAATTCAAGAACCATGTATTTTGGATGAAGTTTTCACGAAGTGTGTATATTCGTGCAGCTGCAAACATACCTTTGTGCAGCAGAGCTCACTGGCTGAGCTGGCAGGGGTGTGTGACGGCGAGAGGCACCGCTCTCCCCTGCCAGGCTCGATTTCTAGGTGCTGGCTGCCAGCAGCAGGTGATGGAACAGGAAAACTTCCTGTCGCTGTCTTCCCCGCCCCTCTCCCCCTTTTACTTCTCACCAGCTCTCCACCCACTTTTCTTCTCTGTCATCTTCCCACACATTTCCTCGAAGAGATGCCACAGTCCAGTGAGTTATGTGGCAATGTGATGGATGAGGTCTGGAGATGAGCCGTGTGTGTGGAAATGGGGAACGGCTGCCCTCTGCGGTGTGACACAGGGCCCCTGGGAGAGCGAGGGCCGGCTGAGTGGAGAAGCCTTGAGGAAGACCAGGTGGCTGATGGTGAGCAGACCACCGCTGGCCCCCTGCCCCAGCTGCTACATTTCACCCTCTCCTCTGCATGATCAGCACAAATTAGGGGTGTGGAAATCGTGTAAGACATTTAATATTCTAACAACAACAGTCTGGGCAGCCCTGTGGCTCCACAGTTAACATGGAACTCAGAAGGCACCTTTACCTACTGGTGATCCCTGTTCCTTGCTGTTTTCAGATCACTAATGTTGGTGTAGTGTCAGTAGGACCAAAGATGTTTGAGTCAAGGAGGCTCCTGACACTCTGCCCTACCATCTTCAGGAGGCACTAGAACAAACTTCTGCTTCTGTCCACCTTTTGGGCGCCTGGATTTTTTCACAGAAGTTCCCAAACTTTCTTCCTATTCACTTCTGATCAGCATTATCAGGTAGTGCAACGCTGCATCTCGTCGGGGGGAGGGGGCAGGAGAACTGTGATTAAACCCTCTGGGCTTATTTGACTTTAAAATGATGTTGTTTGTACTCAAGTCATGTCTATATGCTTGTGTATGCATCTCTCGTTGATGGTTTGGGGCGTACATGTCTTCTTGGCCATAGTAGAAATAAAATCTTCATTTTCCGTTTAGGATTAGAACTCCTTCTGTTTTTAATTGATCACTCTTCTCAATCTTATGTATTTTCTCCAGAGGGTGGACAAGCCTTATTTGGGTATGGATGGCCTGGTTCTGTGAGTCTGGGTCTGGGGTCCACACAGAGAACAGGCTCTATAAATCCTTAGACCACCAAGAAGTCTGACCTACAGTTCATGGCACAAAACCCCAAGTAACATGTCCTGGTATTGTTCTTCTAAATTATTCACGAGGCACATACAGTTTCCATTTCTTTTTAGAATGCAAAGACTCTTGGGAATTGTTTTCCCTCTCCTGTTGAGGAACTCAGTATCTTCTCTGTGTTGTAACATCCAAACATTATTGTTGGCTGTGTATTTTATCACTTACCATGTAAGCTTTGAGCTCCAACATTTTTAAAGAATCAGTGGATCTCGTGCCATCTCTAAATCCCAATCAAATGGAAATCTTCCACATTCAAAAAGTACTTAAACGGTAGATGAATTAACTAATACATTGTTAAAGAATATTCACTGCATACTGTCTATGACAGCAAAAAAAATATTTTAAAGTCCCACTGTAGGAATGGATTAAATAAACTAGAGTGCATCTGTGGCATGAAGTAGTAGGTGGCCATTAAAAGTCACATTAAGAAAATGCTTAATAACATGGTGGAAAGGCTAATGGTTTATAAGGGAAAAAGTGTAGGCTGTACATGATATGCTGCAAGTGTGGTAAAAATGTATGCATGTGCACAGAGACAAAGATGAGGAAATATGAAGAAGCGGAAGTGGTGAGATTGCAGGGTTTTTTTTCTTTGTAATTTTCTGCATTTTCCAAAATTTTCACAAGAACAAACTGGTGCTTTTAAGATAGGAGCATTCACATAGATGTATATTGGATCCATACATTACCAGTCTTCCATTTTAAATAACTGCTTTTACTTCTACATCAGGTAGGATCATTCAGCCTCTTGGGGAAAGTACAGTAAAACCTTGGTTGGCGAGCATAATTTGTTCTGGAAACATGCTTGTAATCCAAAGTACTCATATATCAAAGCAAATTTCAAGAACCATTAGTTCAGTTGTGATCTCTGACATTCAGCAGCATGTACTACTCGTACGGCAGACATCGTTCGTTTATCAAGTTAAAATTTACTAGAAATGTTTGCTTGTCTTGCAGAACACTCACAGAATAAGTTACTCACAAGCCAAGGTTTTACATACTTTTGGTCTCCAAAATAGAAAGCTTTTTTGTTTCAGATCTTGGCATTAGCTATACAGGTACCCCTGTCTACGTCAGACCATTTTACATGGAGCTGAAACTTATGTCTCCTTTGCCTATACTTCCGTAACCTGGCCTGGGCCAAGAAGGTGTTTCCACTTCTCTAAACCCAACCTATGGCCAAGAAGCTACTACCAACTCCTATCCTGATAAAAAGGACAGAACCATATAGCTCCAGCTCCACCTGGGAAAATATATCGTTGGTTGGCAGTGAGGAACTTGTTAAGAAAACCTCACAAGTGTTTACTGGAAACAAGCACTGACCATGAAGCCAACCTCTGCCTGTTTTTGAATGGCGGCTCCCTCTCGTCCTTCCTGGGGGCTCTGCATGGATTGGAAAGTGGGTGTGGTACAAGGCCTCTTCCAGGCCTCAGTCCCTTTCAAGGGTGCAGGGTTGGGATGTGTTCAGGTTATTATTATTATTATTATTAGTTTTTAAAAACTGTTTATTGATTTTTGAGAGAGAGAGAGAGAGTGTAAGCTGGGAAGGGGAAGAAAAAGAGGGGGACAGAAGATCTGAGGTGGGATCTAGGCTGACAGCAGAGAGCCCAGTGTGGTGCTCGAACTCACAAACTGTGAGATCATGACCTAAGCTGAGGTCGGACGCTCAACCCACTGAGCCACATGGGTGCCCCAATGTGGTTTTTTTTTAGATGGAGTTATGGATTTTATGGCAGTGGCAGGACACGTGATTAATTCACAGCAGAAAACATGGTAAGGCAGCTGTACAGGGGCAGGAGGGTGTGGAGAGGGAGGCAGAGGCAGAGGATGGGGAAGGAAGCATTAGCAGGAGAAAAGCAATAATGTTACAGGAACTATAATTTGAGGAAAAGGTCAAGTTCTGGATGTCAGCATTTAGTATGTGAGGAGAGTAATGTATTACAGAGTAAAGGAAATTTTAGTCATGACAAGTCCACCTTCTTTATTTCAAACATCGATGGAGCAAGGGTGACCTCAGTCACCCAGAGACATGGGTCCATCTCTCTCTGGAGGAAGACAAAGTGGCTACTGGTTTTCCAGTTGAGCTTTCTAGGGGGCCCTCAAGCTCCCTATGTACCTACATATCCTATCTCGTTCCTGTCAGATTCTCCTCTCCACAGAGCCAATCCTTCTGGTAAAGGTCTTATCTCCAGAGAGTTGCTCGAAACATGCAAATAAATTACCTCAAGCCCATTATCCCTACTGTGATACTAACTTGATGGCAAAGAATAAGCCCTGATGGAATAAAACAGAGGACAAACCAGTTTTGATAAGTGCAGGGACAGTGACAGAGGCCAAGTTCCACCTGGGCTAAACCACATCTCCAGGACACACTGGTGGATCTCCAGAACCCAGTGAGGCACCTGGCACATGGAAGGCCGGGATAATAACAACACCTAACGCACACCAATGATGTCAACGCCATTAAGCAATGCTCACAATAACCCTAACGAGGCAGGTGTGATTATTACTTGTTGCCCTCACAGAGCCTGTGGACTGGGTGTGGCAAGAATGAGTTCTTTCTGTCTTGTCTACTCCCCTTCCGGTTCCAGGTCGGGACCCCCAAGAGCAGGCAGCAGGTTGTTAAGGGAGGAAAGGATGGAGCTGAGTTCATGTCTTTGCCTTTTAAGAATAAGGGCCCATTTTCTTGTGGGGCTTTTCTCTTTCTTTCCTGCCTTATTTAATACATCAGTATATATTCTTATCTCTCGGGCTCGCCTGCCTCAAGGATGAAAGCCATGTTCCGAAACCGGGCAGAGGACCCAGCACTTGGTGGGGCTTCCGCCGTAGACATCATTAAAATGCATGGTTAACAATAGCTTTATGCTGCGATGTGCTAAACTTGAACAACGTTCTTCACAGAGTATCTCTTCTATGCTCCCCTAACATCTTTACTCTGACAGATTTAAAGACAACTCTTGAGGATTTACTTTCTTACAGAGGCAGTGTGAAAAACTGAAAAGTCTTTTTCTCTTTTGTGTTTTTGTTTTATTGTCAGGTGGGAAGAGTGTTGTACTTGACAGTGGTAACCTCTGGTGTCATGAATTAAGCATCTTTACAGGTTGCAAATGATTTCTCTGACCCCAGTGTGTGGGCCTGGGTTGTGCGACCAGAAGGTTTGTGTGCCGCAGCTTTCAAATAGCAGAAACAAGGATGGGAGGAGTGGAGGTCATGGAAAACTTTTAGACAAAACTGTTTATACACTGCAGGCTTCAGCTGCCACTTTGATTCCTCCTACTTATTCCTACATTTCTTTTTTTTAAAATAATTGTAATTGCATTGTTTTTGTTAATGTTTATTTTTGAGAGAGAGAGAGAGACAGAGAGAGAGAGAGCGAGCGAGTAGGGCAGGGTTAGAGAAAGAGAGACACACACAGAATCTGAAGCAGGCTCCAGGCTCCGAGCTGTCATCACAGAGCCCAACGCGGGGCTCAAACTCAGCAACCACGATATCATGACCTGAGCCGAAGTTAGATGCCTAACCTCCTGAGCCACCCAGGTGCCCCTATTCCTACACATCTCTCATCCTCTCCCTTCCCCTCCATTTTCTTTCATTTTCTCACCAAACATCCACACATTCGGGTCACAGGTGGGGATAGCTCTGGGAGGAAGGTCATCAAAAATGATGCAAGATAAGGACAGATTTTTCTTTTTCTTTTATATTTTGGTATGTGTTATGCATTAACTGCCAGAGACCAGGGTAGGTATTCAGAAGTTCTAGGGATTAGGAGATAGCTCAGAGACAGAGATAAAAAGAAAATTTATGGTTTGCTTTTTGGGAAAGAAAATTGGGTCTGGAATAGCTGAAATCTCTAAATGAACCACGATAAAGGCTAGTTTTAAACTTGGGAATACTTAAAACGTTGGACTGCCTAGCTGTCGTTAATATACCCCGTTCCAAACACAAGGAAAAACCTATTTAAAATCAGTAAGTGCAGTAGCTTAGAGAGCAAGGCCTTTGCAGGTGATCTCAGTTTCTGGCTCTAATGGGTTTAAATGAGGCCTCAGAAAACTTTCCTCCTGAGCACAAACTCGCAGATGTTCAGATGGGGACAGGGCAGGCTTTGTAAGGGTGCCTCCGTTTGGGGACCTCAGGAATAGCAGACACAGTGTTGGTCAGAGATTGTTGTTGCTCAATAAAACACAAAAACAGTAGAAAAGTAATAGTAACCGACCAACTCTAAGTGTGGTTAGCATCCCATAGGCTGGACAACTCTTGGACTAAGGCAAGAGGGTTAGTAAATTGCAAGACTAGACATATTTTTTATGGGTCCCTTCAGGACCACTAATGGACACCATAAGTGTACATCTGCCATGCTACGTTCTAAGTGCTAAACAATTCTGCAAGTCTGAAGCTTCCTGCCAGACTTCATGACACGCTTATTAATATACAGTATCCCTCAGAAACAAATATGAAAGATGTAGAACAAGATTTATGGGCATGCTAATTACAGCATTATTTATAATAGTAAAAAAATGGGAAGTTAAATGCCTAACACATAGGTCTGTGGTTCAATTATTTCCTATCTACATTACACAGCCATTAAGAATCACGTCTTTGAGGAACACTTGGTGACAGGGAAAAATACGATGTAATGAGAAATCAAAAATGTACAAAACTAAAGACAATATGATAATATTTATTTATGGGTTTTCCCTCTGGTCATATATATGCACATGACTGGAAAGAACTAAAATAAAATATTAATAGTGGTTATCTCTGAGTAATGAGATGCGAAGTTATTTTGCTTCACCTCTGTATTTTTTTTCTGTAATTTTCCAGTTTTATACAGACTATTCTTTTATAATATATTGTTTTAAAAAAGCAATTGTCAACTCTCATAAGAATATCCAGCTAAGCCTGTACCAGTCCTGTATAATTATTAATAAATAATATGTAAAATTCCTGCCCATGTGAATAATTATAGTGAAAAAAATCCATAGGTCCTAGTCAATAACCTCTAGGCCAGAGGCCTTAAACCTTGTGATCTACATTAAAATTCATCCCGTCAAAATTCTGCCTTCTATATTAAATACTATTTATGTGGCTAGGTGAAGAGAGGGAATTAATACTTGCTGATACTCTCAGCCAGGTGTTTATGTACCTGGTTTCCCTGAGCACCCTTATGGATGAGGCAGGTGACGTGGCTATTCAGAGATCAAAACGGACCCAGACCTTCTCGATCTGGTTTGAAAGCCTTGATGCCTTCTACCACCACAAAGCTGATGGAAACTTCAAAGGAGACACAGACGTCACTTCAGACATTTAAAAATGCCTTCACCAGATACTGTGCAAGTGCTTCTAATATGTGGCCAAAATAACTAATAAGTAATTTTTTTTTTCATTCACATAACCCAGCAAAGGTAGTGGGGAACTGCCCAAAGGAGACAACATTAGGGACAGAAAAGAACAAGACCTGTGAATTATCCACCTGCTGGGAAACCCCTGCAAGAACAGGCAGTGATCATGAAAACTAGCCCACCCTTTGGCCCAGGGAGAGAGAGGGGTATCAGGGGGGACTGGCAGGTGCTGCTGGGCTCCATCGTTCCACAGACTTCTCATCCACCCTTGGTCACAGTGCTGCTCCTCCCTCAACCCTGTTTCTCAATAGTCATTGCTTCTATTGACAAAAAAAAAAAAAAAAAAAAAAAAAAAAAAAAATCCACATCCTGGCTTCTACTGAGATCTCTTTCAAAGCTAAAACCAACAGATGGGTTTATAATCGTAATAACATCCTGTTCAGAACCTCACAAAGTGCTTCCACATCCATTATCTCATTTGCTTCTTGCCATAAGCCTTACAGAAGGGAAGGTAGGTAGTATCATCCCCATTTTGTAGACCAGGAAATTAAGGCATTCTGCCACTTGGCCTTGTTGGATTTGATGGTGGCTTTCCTTGGGAGGCTCAGAGGGACGGACTCTGAGGGAGGAGCGCGTGAAGGCTCTGGCTGAGAATGTGGCAGGCAGGCAGCAGTGTGTTCCAGGAGGGCAGGGCTCTGGAAAAAGGCTCCAGGGAAAGGCTGGGGCTTATGAAATACTGGAGAGGGAAGACAAACGACTGACGTGGCCACATTGCCTGTGGAGAGCCCTGTATGCATGGTTTCCTCCTCTCCTTCCTCCATCCTCTCCATTCTCCAAAGCTAACCCCAATCCCTCCAATCTGAGAAGCCATTCTCAGTTATCCACCACCAAGAAACCATCATAATAACATCTCGAGGTTTTCACATGCCTCAGCTCATTACAACACCATGACACGTTTCTGAGGTAGGCATTGCCATCTGTTTTACAAATAGGGCAATGAAGCTCAGAAGGGCTAACCTGTCCCCAGCTGACACAGTTCACAGGCAGCAAAGTCCAGATTTCAAACTACACCACATCATAGCTGCCTCCCCTTCCGATATGCTTCTCACATCCTGTATATTGCCCGTGTGTTCCCTCATCCCTCAACCCAGTTACAAGTTCTTTGAGGGCAGACAGCAAGCCTTCTAGTTCCTCTGTAACCACCCCCACCACCGGCACGTAGCAGAGCTCTGGGTACACAGTAGGCTCTCCATAAACGTCATATGTTAAATATCTGTTTTGTAGGAACAGTAGTTATTAAAGAGCGATTTTTTTGGTACTTTGGATGTCAGGCTTGCCACAGTATATAATTAAAACAAGAGTGAACATGAAGTGTATAATTTCTCCCAGCTCTAGCTTAATCAGGCATTCATTACCATGTCTGATTCTGTGCTATGTGAAAAGAACTGCTTAGTAAGCATTTTCTGTGATGATGATAATCAAATACGTACAGATATCAGAGAGATTTTTTAAAAAGACAAAAGCACAACCATCAAACACAGGGAGAGACAATGATCTACATGGCATAATATTCGCCCCGAGACTAAAGAACTTCCAAGGCAAAGTGAGCACTTGACTAATTTTGGGCAACTGGATATGCAGGGAACCCTAAGAGAGCAAGTCCGTGCTAACTGGGTTCTTGCACCATTATTCTTGTATCAAGAAGACGGATGCACCATGCTCCTGTTCTGGGTCAGAAACAAGAGAGGCATCACTTTCAAGGGCTTTTCTGAGAGACGGGGTTTGCTCTGAAACCTTTCCAGCATAGCAATCATTTCACTACCATCTTCAGTGACAAGCAAACTTAGTAAATACACATGCAATATACAACTTATTACTCCCTGTTTGGTCTCATTCCATTTGCCCTCCCAACACATCATTAGTGTATAGCTTTGAAAATACAAAGGACTCAAAGAAATTCACTGAGATGAGAATTTTTATGGTAGAGATTAGCTCAAGTACTAAATTGACCTTTGGTAACCTAAGCTAACAGCAGCATGCCTGTCTACCACACTTTATTGCCAAACCATTCAGAGTAATCTTATAAACCACTGAGAGGCAGGATTTCTGATCTCCTTTGTGTTATAAGTAAAGTGCCACATACCTGTGGGCATTCAACCAACATCAAGCAATAAGAGCAAATATCGGGTTTGTGGTACCTACATTTGTGTCCTCATGGCTGTGGCCATTGGTCTCGACCAATTCCTTGGTACCTTTTAACTGCAAATTTCAAGAAGAAACAAAACAAAATAAAAACCCCAAATGAGTAATCAAGCGTATCTGTTAATATATATCATCCTGTTAACTCTGATTTATCTGAGGTTGCAACTTTATAAAACTTCCCAGAAAAGAAAAAAAAAAAACACAGATGGAGCACATAATTCTAATGAGTCTTATTGAAACCAGTTTAAGACCAATATTTTAGAAAACATGATGGCTGGCAAAAAATAAATGGGTCTTGGTCATTATTTTTTAAATAATAAGATTAGAAAGCAGTTCCATAGGCATAAAATGTATAAAATTGGTTCTTAAGAATAATAAATGATTTCATTTCCTAGTTGTATTGCTATTAATTTAAACCCTGCAGTGTTTGCAAGTTGCCACCAGCTAACTGATGTTATACTAATGATTACTCGTAAATGATGTATTTTCAGTTGTTTTAACATGCTGCAGCACTACCGTA
Source organism: Cryptoprocta ferox (assembly GCA_028646485.1). NCBI lineage: Eukaryota > Metazoa > Chordata > Mammalia > Carnivora > Eupleridae > Cryptoprocta > Cryptoprocta ferox. Next base: position 81,584,658 of record CM053574.1, on the reverse strand, counting down.
CCTGTCCTCCTTGAGAACATATTTAAATGATTAACATTGTTTTTGGAGGCCTAAACAAAAAGATGATGTTCTTCCTTTTTTTGCAAAGGAAGAATTGGGAAGACATTTCCTTGGTCACTGAGGCATTAGAAGAAAAGCTATTGCTCAAACGAGATTTTTAACAGTGAACATTTGAAAACACTACTCTCTCTCTCTCAGAAGGCTTAGGAATAATCAGTTATCTGGAGATTTCTGGAAACCTTTAATTGGCATTTTACCCTCGTCTGGCTCAAAGCAGACATTTGGAAGCAGAGAGCAAGGGCAAAGGGGGGGTGGGCCATACAGCTGTTTGCCAGCACTTCTTCCTGGCTTATTAATGCTTAGGAAGCAGCATCTTCTGTATCATCTTTTTTTTTTTTTAATGCCTAAAATAAAATGGTGGGAAATATATGCTTAAAGTTTGCAAGAAAATACACGCACGTACACCCACAATGTATGTGTCTGATTTGGGATGCTGCTTCTTTCTGGCTATTTGTACGTATTAAAACGAAAGCTTCTTTGTTTTTTGTTTTTTTAAGGCAATGTCAAACTGTCAGCAAGAAAGCCAATACACTGTCCGTACCAAGAGGAGGGCTTTGCAAAAGGAAGGGAAACATGTAGAAACTGAGCCTGGGGCAGCTGACTACGGACCAGAGGCTCTTTGGCTCGTTGCCACATCGTTCCCACTCAGGAAAAAAAAATTCCGTCCTCTGGTCTTCGGGGCTACATCACGGGCGTTTCTGCACACAACATGTACAACGTGTCACAGACGAGAGACGAAAAAGGGCACCAGCGCCGTAGCAAGGCCATCTGTTACCATAGGGCATGGAAGGACTGGACAGAACCCTCCGCGTTTTCCTGTGCGAAGGTGTCTTCATTGCAGGTGTTCTTCATCTCCTCTCTCTTCAGCGACCCTCTCGTTCACCTTAGGACCTGCAGCTCGTGCTCCCATCAGGTAGAGCGGGCTTAGCTCTGAAAGCTTTGTTGTTTTGTGGCAGAAGGCAAGGGCCCGCTCCACCTTTCCATGTTTCCCAGCACAACGTGCCCACAGCTCTCCTCCCTTTTACACAGATTCCGCCGCGCTGCTCCACGGCCTCTCGTCCTTCAGTGCTCCCTGTCCGCGGGTTCTGTTCCCTCCCCTGCTCTCTTCTGCCAGAACAGCCCCAGGCCACTGCTCCTTCCGGCAGCTGCGGCTGGCGGCTCGCTACTGCTGTGCCCTCACCGGCCTCTCCCTGCCTTCCTGTCCTCGAGCTACTCCCTTCCTGCAGATGGAGCAGAGGGGCGTCTTGTCTGAGGCTACCTGGGCTCGTGAGCAAGCTCCGGATGTCGGACGCTGCCACCTTGGTACAGGAGGTGAGGGGCGGGAGCCAAGGGGGCCCGAGGGGGCCTAGAGAAGCTGTGTCCTAGCAAACAAGGGGGGCTGGGAACCTTCAGGGAGCCGAGGGAATAACCCTGCCTTCCCTGGGTGGGGATGGAGTGGGGCCTAATGATGGTAAGGGCCTGGCCTCACAACCTATTCTTTCTTTTCAGGATTCCCATCGAGTGGCATCAGTTTAAATAGCAAAATACCAAGTCTTCAGAGAAAGGTGTATCTTTTCCTCTCTCTCTCTGTCTCTCTCTCTCTCTCTCGTGTGTGTGTGTGACAGCAACTCTAGGCCCATGCTGTCATACTGTCCAGGAGTGATGCTATTTGTTTAGGCCGTACGTATGAAGGCACTGAGGACGTGTTTACACACGTGGTTACTCTACATAAGGCCAAAAAAGCCTTACAGGGCAAAGCTCTTGGAAGTACAGAGAGCGTTTACAAGTGTGTGTCTGCAGCGTGTGGGCGGCTGCAAGGAGACGGAAGGGACATGTCCACCGTGTGCTCCCAACTGCAAGGATGACAGGGCCGCCAGTCTAGGGGATCTCAGGACAACAGCCTGCTGGTGGCCACGCCAGCCAAGTGCACGTGGCTTTGGCGTGTCACCGGCCTGCTCGGACACATGTCCTTCTGATGCCTTTGTTTGAAAAGGGCCGTCCCATTTAAAGTAGTACAGCAGATGGGAACAGGATTTCTTCCCAGTCACATGTCCTAGCGCTTTATTTATTTTATGTGTTCTGCATCTTCTTCACGTTCCCCATGGAAGTAATAGAGACGGAAGTGTGATGTGTCACCACTGCCTGTGTGTGCACGTCTTGCTCTCTAAAGATGCGTGCAACAGCAAGAATATACCGTTGCTTTCCACAAAACTCAGAATCTGTTTTTCATGACTGGGGTTTAGACTTCAAGTCAAACAGAGGCATGTCCCAGAGGTATTGTGGGTTTGCTCCAGAACACCACAATAAAGTGAGTCAACTGACTTTTTTTTTTGGTTTTCCAGTGAATAAAAAGTTATGTTTTTACTATACTCTCGTCTATTAAGTGGGCAATAGCATTATGTCTAAAGAGACCATGTACATGAAGGATCTGAGTCATGTGGAGAAAGGACAAATCTGCCCCTCCCCATCCCAGCAAATCGAGGAGGGGGGATCAGAACAAAATGACAAGGCTCAGAGCTATGTCTGATCAGGAGCAAATATGGACCAAATCGGCACCACATGCTGGAAGTCTCTTAATAATGTAGGGGAGGAAAGCCCGGTGACTTGGGGTCTCCTGGATGGCAGGTCGCTGTGAATTTTGTCGCTGTGAGTTTTCAGCTCAGTCTAACTTCTCCAAAATCATACAGTAGCTTCAGCCTCAGTCTGCATTATTTTATCTGTATTAATCCTATAATCATTAGTTTTATAAGGTATTTTCCTTCAAAGCTATAAAGGCCTATGAAGTATCCAACATCTTCACTTTCCACTCAAAAATCCCTTATACTTTTAGGGGAAAGTAACCCAAAATATATTTTCCTGCCCCCAAACCACGAAAAACTAAAAATCACTTGTAAAGTGACTGAGTCACAGCTGACTATATTCTCCCAACTTCACTTTTTTTAGATATAACACTTTCGAAGTTATTTATACTATACAAATAACCTTCTCATAAACCACTGTGGGTGTGAAATGTAAAACAAGCTAAATTTGATCACCCCAAAGGGTTGGGGTTACGCTATGGGATTCTTTGCCTCCCAATTACCATTCATTGCATTGCTGGCAGCAAGGAAGGCCAGAAATAGGAAAGCATTTCAAGAGCTCTCCTGTGTAGGTACTGGGCTTAGATTTCACTCAGATTTCACCCTGCTGCCGAGCAATCCATCTTACCCTGCTGTAAGACAATACTTTCAAATCCACTTATCAATGTCAGGCCACACTTCAGTATCAAAGCAAGCCAGGATGAAACGATCAGATTTACAAACTTCATATAAAAGGTTTGTTGCTCACTGTGGTTAGATAAGTGCCCTGATGCACAAATGGAGAAGACTTTTTTTTTTTTTAATGTCCCTGTGAATCAGTCGTTCTTATTCAGATGTCTGCAAGAGTGCCATGGGTTATGCTAAACACATTTTCCTCACTATTACCCTTAAGAAACGAGCCAGTTGCTTTGAGATATATCTGCACCTCCAGTAGTTTAAAACTTTATCAAAATTCATTTGTCTTTGGGAATAAACTTTCACACACTGCTGGCAGGCTCAGGTGGTCTCAGCAGGTGCAGGGGTGAGCACAGTTTATAGATTCTACATAGTGAAGCTGCCAGAAGGTCTGATAGGGTGGAGGCTGACTGTCCTACAGACTGACTTCGGGAATGTCTGTGCAGGTGGCCAGCACGAGCGACGTACGCGTCCGTGTTAGAACCGACGCATGAAGCAGAGCAGTTGCGTTCTCTTACCTGTTCCTGGAGAACTTTCAGTAATGCTTGCGTGTGTGACTGCTCTTCCTTTGCTTGTTCCAGTTCTGACTTCTTGTTGTTTAACTCCTCCTGGATGGTCAGCAATTGCTGTGAAAGTAAGAATAGTTAAGGTAAATAGGAGTGATGGCCAGGTGACTGCAAGATACTAAAAATGTCCATTCAGAACGTGAGAAGATTTTTTTATAGGTCTTATGAGGCTTAATCCAGATGTCAGCTAAATTTTTCATTTTTAAAGTTTATTTATTTATTTTGAGAGAGAGAGAGAGCATGGGAGGGGCAGAGATAGAGGGAGAAAGAGAGAATCCCAAGCTGGCTCTGCACAGTCAGAGCGGAGCCCAACGTGGGGCTTGAACTCAGGAACCATGAGATCATGACCTGAGCCCAAACCAAGAGTCAGAGCTTAAGCGACTGAGCCACCCAGGCACCCTCTTCAGTTAGCTTTTGTGTGACCCCTCACCTTCACCACTCAGTGTAATGTGTATTGCAGGTTTAGACACATTATTAGGCTGTTTGTGATATTGCTGCACAATAAAACAAATCTATTCTAGGTATTTATAAAGGAACATCATATTCCTTTGAACAAACCTTTATTTGTCAAAATGTAGAAGATGGTGTTAATAGATGACATGCTTTGATAGATGAAGAAATTAAATAATAAAAAAACTTGATATAATTCGCCAACTTGCCTGCCGTTACTTCATTTTACAGAAGACAGGAAAACCAGCCTCACGGTGGCTCCGTGAAGCTACTTCACCAAGTGGCTGGGACCACAAAAGATCCTTTTACTTTCTCTGTTATGACGGTGATGTTTTATTAGATCAGCAGGACTGAAGTCCAAACTGCAATCAATATATCAGCCGAGAAAACTGCTGATATAAGCTGTCAAAACACTAAGCTATGGCCTACACTGCTATTTTTAAGCAGGGCCACTGAAGGGATTTTTGTAAGCCTTGCCTTGAGCCTTCCTTGCTCTATCAACTGTAACTCATGTTGAGGCTTACCTTGTCTGCCAAAAGCACGGTGCGGCCCGACACTAATTCTTTGGAACAGGGTTGTATGTGACTATATACGTGGACTGCGAAATACATTCAAGAGCTTCAAAAGAGGCCGTAGAAATAGCTGTGTCTACTCAAAGCTTCCTAACAACAAAGGACTAGTTTGAAAAGACAGAAGTGCATTTCTTCTGCTACTGAACATAACAAATGTCACACTAATGATCTAAAATGTTAGTGCATTCCTGCCACGAAGGTTGCTGTCTCCAACGTCAAGGCTGCCTGGCCCGTTCTTAACTATCAAGGCCTGAATGAACACTGGCGCTGGATTTCTGATGCTTAAACCCACCAACTGGAAGGATTAATTAAATCTTTAAAATCTAGTTTTGGGGTATGTTGGGGAGTAGGAAGCACTCAGAAAAACACACTATGCTTTCCCTTGGGCTGGCTTGCTCTGTTCCCTCCTCCAGCACCGGATGTAAATTTAGGAACCGACCTCGGTGCCCCCTAGCATAAGTGGCGATTTCCTTGCAGTATTCTAAAAACCCTATTTCATCACCTGCCTGCATCATAATCACCCGTGAAGTAGTACATCCCACACTGGCTCCCTTAACACCTTGTGTGACCTAATTGTGCCTCAACTGATTGAAGTACAGAAACCAAGAAGCCCATATTGTACCTTGGCACCGTGACAAGTACCTAAAATGAATGCTTCCAAACATTGGGGAGTGACTGTTCCTTCATTGTCATTCACGACGGGCCCCAGAACAACTCCCGGGGTATCTGGTGTTCTGACTTTCAATGATGCCCACTGAGTTTTTACGTCTTAGACAAGTTTCAGATCCCATCCTTAAACCTCCTTTAAAACTGAGCCAAACGAAGGACAGGAAACTGTCTTTAAGAATAGGTAGCTTATGTTTGTTCATTGCCGCACTTGGGGTAGCAACATTTAGAAACAACTCATGTTCAGGGGAAGGGTGTTGGCTGTTAGTGATGGTGCATCTATCTGCAGAGGTTGAAAATGAAGTTGCACAGAGATCTTTGGACAACACAGAAGCAGCTCACAATACAGTGTTCTCCTGACAAAGACAGCAGATTGCAAAAAAGTTTCATTAGATTTTGCAAGATGTTCATAGACAAGGATCTGGAGACTTTGGGAGAGTGGGTTTAATGATCTTTAGGTCAGTTTTGCTTGTAATTTTCTGGTAAGGAGTATGTGTTGCTTTAGTAATGTTACCCACACTGAGTAAGTGGGAAAGTGAGAGTCTTATTGGGGTCTGCCATTTCATCCACGTATTTATAGCCCTTCTTTATTCTATTCACACACACACACACACACACACACACACAGATCCCTTCCCTTGACCTCATTTCCCACTTAAGCTTCCATCCTATTCCATTCCTTTTTGGAATCACGCTTTTTATTACTTTTTACCTATTTTATCTATTTATTTTTAAGAAGTTTTATTATGGGGGGTGCCCAGGTGGCTTAGTCGGTTGAGCACCTGGGTGGCTCAGTCAGTTGAGCATCTGACTCTTGATTAAGGCTCAGGTCATGATCCCTGGGTCATGGGATCGAGTTGGGCTCTACCCTGAGCATGGAGCCTACTTAAGATTCTCTCTCTGTCTCTCTGTCTCTCTCTGTCTCTCTCCATCTGCCCTTTCCCTGCTCACATGCACTCTTTCTCTAAAATCAAAAAATAATAAAAATAAATAAACATAAAAATTTTTAATTATAAGTATAGTTGACATACAATGGTATGTTAGTTTTTTAAAAAAAAATTTATGTTTATTTTGGAGAGAGAGAGAGAGAGAGAGAGAGTATGAGCAGGGGAGGGGCAGAGAGAGGGAGACACAGAATCCGAAGCAGGTTCCAGGCTCCAAGCGGTCAGCACAGAGCCTGATGTGGGGCTCGAACCCATGAACTGCGAGATCATGACCTGAGCTGAAGTCAGACACTTAACTGACTGAGCCACCCAGGCGCCCTGGTATATTAGTTTTATGTATACAACATAGTGATCTGACAAATGTATGCATTGCTCAGTGCTGACCACAGTAAGTGTGGTCACCATCTGTCACAACACAAAGTTATTACACTATTATTGACTATTTGCTATGCTGTACTTTTCATCTCTGTGGACTCACACTTTTAAAAATAAAATGCCTTCTCTCTCATCCCCACTTCCTTTTCATAGGTAGGCAACCTCTTTCAATGCTATCTTTATTTGAATGTGTTTTTCTAAAATACATTGTTGTTTTTTGAATAGGCATTTTTATGCAATATTGCAGCATTTCTTGTTATTTATGTTTTTACTGAGGATTATTTTTTAAAGATCCATTCATGTTAATATGTGTATGTCTAATCTGTTGTTCCCAGTATCTGTATAATAATCTATGAGGTACATCCAGCCAGTTATACCTAATCCACTCTCCCAGAGAAAGCCACTCAGATGATCTCCAGTTCTCCTCACTCTGCACGAGGCTACATGCGAGTGCAGGGGACCTTACGGGCCTGTGGCAGGATTCCCTGGCGTGCACACCCAGCAGGGGAACCCGGCTTCCCAGGGCAGGCCTCAGCTATAAACTTGCCAAAGCCGCTGCGCCAAATGTCTGTCCCAGTCCACCCATCCACGGCCACACGAACACTAATATATAAGCCTATATCCACCAATGGTAGGGTCAAGCATTAGGTCATCCCTAACACAGGCTAACAAATGCTAACACTTAGCATTACCCACCCAGCTTTCTACTATTTGTCAGACAGTTCTAATCATTGTCTGATTATATGAAGATTATTCATTAGAAAATATTTGGGTACTTCCTCTAAACTCCTTGTGATTTTACATGTCTCATCAGATGCTTGCTAGCTGCTGAGGTTTTCATTTTTACTTCAAGGGTAGTGGTTCTTAACACAGGGAACTTTTCAAAACAAGACTGATTCCTGGGCCCTCAAGAAGACCACTTAACTCAGAATATCTAGGCAATGATACTTAAAAAACAAACAAACAAAAAATAACTGCCTGAACAGATAATTATAATGTGTAACTGGGATAAAAACCACTGTTTTCTTTAGTGCTCATTTAAACCTCATTCTACTACAGTGTGACTTCCATCTACAGCCCTCCCCTCAAACTCTCCTCACTTAAGTCACCGAAGCTTTTCCACTTGCCAACTAGCATGCCAGGTTCTTTTCTTCTTGCTCTGTGCCTTCTCCAGGTGCTCTGTTCACACCCATGGTGTCAACCCACTTCTCATGTGCTTATGCTTTACAAGAGTGACTTTACAGCCTCTGCCTCATTCCTAAAACCCTCAAGGCCACCACTACCCTTTCATCACCTTGGTAACCTCCCTGCCCGGTCCTCTGCCTTTTCTCCCTTGCACCTGCACTTATAGTCAAGGTAGACCCTCTCCTTTGCTCTAGATCTGCTTGTCCCCCCGGTCATTCACCCTGTACTCCTCACAGAACTGACCATCTAAAAGTGAGGACTTGAACAGTAATACTAAAATGTGTATGGAACCACAAAAGACCTCAAAAAGCCATAGCTATCTTGGGAAAGAAGAACAAAGCTAGAGATATCACAATCCCAGATTTCAAGATACACTACAAAGCTACAGTAATCAAAGCAGAATGGTACTGGCACCAAAAAAAAAAAAAAAAAAGACACACAGATCAATGGAACAGAACAGAGAGCCCAGAAATAAACCCATGCATATATGGTCAATTAATCTACAACAAAGGAGGCAAGAATATGCAACGGGAAAAGACAGTCTCTTCAATAAATGGTGTTGGGAAAACTGGAGGGCGACACGCAAAAGAATGAAACTGGACCACTTTCTTACACCATGCACACAAATAAACCCAAAATGAATCAAAGACCTAAATGTGAGACCTGAAACCATAAAATTCCTAGAAGAAAAGGTAGGCAGTAATTTCTCTGACATTAGCCATAACATTTTGCTAGATAGGTCTCCTAAGGCAAGAGAAACAAAAGCAAAAATAAACTATTGGGACTACACCAAAATAAAAACCTTTTGCATGGTGAAGGAAACCATCAACAAAACCAAGAAGCAACCCACTGAATGGGAGAAGGTATTTGCAAATACATATTCGATAAAGGGTTAATATCCAAAATATATAAAGAACTTCTACAATTCAACACCAAAAAATGCTGTATGCCTAAAACTGATGTAACATTGTGTGTCAACTATACTGCAATCATAATAATTAAAAAATACTTTTGGTTCCCCAAACTCTACTGGATAAAATCCAAACCCCTCATCTCATCCTTTCCTGGATGTGTGAGGTCCTTTCATGACTCTGTGACAAGATCATTACCCAGAATTCTGCCTGGCAGTCTCCTATTCATTTTTAGGCCAACTTAAAGAATGTTTTTCGATGAACACCACCCATATGATGACTTTATACAAACAGGAAACAGCCCCATCCAACAGGAAGACATGAACTCCTCCCTACGGCACATAGTTTGACAGTGAAGTGGGGGCTCGATTTAATTCCCACTTGTCCATTTGGCCTCGTGCCTTTGTCCAGGGCAGAAGCTGCACGACCATGTGCAGTATGCTTGAGTTCTTCTGCAGTAAAGACCTCCTTCAATCACCCAGGCAAAGTTAATTGTCCTAATTTCTACAATCCCAAAGCATTTGATATGAAAGATTACCTTTCATAGGCATCTCCTCAATGAGACTATATCCACCAATGGCAGGGTCAAGCATTAGGTTATCCCTAACACATAGTATAGGTGCTGAATGGTATAGAAATGAATAAATAAGCTTATTCTGGTTTCCCCGTTTCTATGGGATTAAACCATGATCTAGTAAAACAAAATAAAACAAAACAAAAAACTGCACACACATAGACAAAACCCAAAACAACTACAATAACAAAAGCTACCTGAGGATCTATCACTGGGTGATTTATTGCTTTAGACATATGGAGACATATGGATATATGGAACTTTCAGAGGAAAACAGCAGCTCATTTAAGACATTTTTATTCATTACTCTGGCAGTTCCAGATAGCCTTCTTAATCTAACGAGGACTATTTCTTGAAAGGCTAAGGAAATCTACTCAATGAATATATAATTTTATAACTTCTTCCCCATGTTCCACCAAAAACAGAAAAAAACCACCACCGGAGGAAAAATACAATCAACACCTCTAGGCTGTTTTCTGCATTCTTCAAGATTAATGCCTTCTTTTGTTTACAAAGCATAAACTCATGAACCTAATATTTATGTATTCAGAGCAGTGCTGAGTCAAAACTACTATTCTTCATTTGACTAGATATCCTATAAAAACAATGAGACAGTCCACAACTAGATAATTTAAGTCAGCCTTTCTGGTTCTTTTTCACTTGAAATTTATGGGGCTGTATCATATTCTTTCTAGTTGGGATGTTTAAGTACTAACATGCCTCAATTAAAGAAGTTCACAGGCAGCTAGAACTTAATCAGAAGAGTCTCTCGGTTGGATTGGCTGACTGCAGCATAATTTTAATTTAACATTGGAGAGTATGACATTAAGCAGATGCACTATGACAATTTTTGGTGGTTACAATTGAGTATGTTCCAATTAGGCAATTATCCATCTGCCAATCAAGTGCAAATACTCTGGCAGACAATAACAGGTAAATAAATGCTGTACCTGACACATCTTGGTATTTCCAGGCCACTGATTTAATAGGATCATTTGTAATGCTCTTTGGGGATGTAGACTTCAGTGTGTAATGGGTCTTTTTCTCTGACAAATTCAAAGAGCATTACAAATGTTATTTGGAGCCCCAGAATAAGTGAGGTCACATTTCCATTTTTACAGATGGGCGAGTCATAGGCACACAAAGGTTAAGTCATGTATCCAGGGCCACACTGTCTGGGAGAGACCTACCACTCGCACATCTCAATTTTCCTGCCTTAAACTGTGGTTTCAACCCTGGCAACCACACCGCACTGTCAGTTTAAAATGGAAATCAGGACACGCCAAACTTAAAATCCTCCTAGCAACGACTTCTACCTAGGCCTTCACCATTTCCACTTTAAAGCAAGCCTGGTGGCAAACATGCTTTTGCGTATACCTCTGTGAACTCTGAAGTGGATTGAGCTTTGCATTAAAAAACTGTAACTCCTTCTTTGTCTTTTTTCCTTAAATTTTATAATTTTGCTACCAAGGTAAAGTTTTCATATGGCTAACGGATTATATAAGGCTAGATTCATACATCAGAGTCTGGAAATACTTGAACCCATAGAGGGTCATCAATTTAAATTTAAATGTGTTTTTGCTCTTTTGATTCAGTTTTAATAAATATTATTCCCTCTCCATAACTTTGCTATAAATTAGATGCCCTACCCAGTGGGATATGCTTTTGAAGCCAGTAAAATGTCGCTCAAGGACATGAAGCCCAGGGACTTCCAAAGGCCATGGTAGATGTGACTGTGTCTGGATAGACCAATCCCACCCCTCAGTTTAGTATCCAGGCCACGCGACAACGCCTGAGAGCATACAGCATCACTATGGTGGTGCACCTGGCCTCCAACCTGATTTCTCTATACAGTTTAGTCTGCGATCTGAACCTCACCTATGGCCAGCCCTGCCAGACCCTTGTCACCTTGTCCTGCCATAAGATGCCAGGACACATCCATTAATCCCTTCCTCCTTGGTGAGATCCTGCTACCCAAACACAGCTCACTGTTCTTCTCCTTCCCCCCCCCCCATCTCCCAGTACCCTCCACACTCTCCACCTTCTCTCTTTTCCAAAGGAGATAGAATTTTATTGAATACGCCACAAGGGAGCAGTGGGCAGGACAGCAGAAGACAGGCTGTCTGCCGCCCTCCACCCTCTCAACCCTGTTTTGGTTTGCACAGATTGCCGGACCACTTGGGAATGTCAGCCTTAAGTCCTGCTGATGAAGTCACCTGGGCCTGCTTTACATCCATCACTGTGACTCCTAGGCCAGTCCCTGGTTGTTTGGGAAAGTTTGAGATGTGGAAAATCAAGTGCATATTATCATAACGTAAAAGCAAGGCTGTGCCTAAAGGCAAACACATCGAACAGTGTTCCTGACAGAGGAGAGAAAGCTGGCTCAGGGGAAGGACAGTCATTTACCACCTGGTAGCAACAACTTTCACTTTTCTCCTTGGGGGGGGGGGAAGATGGAATTGAACTAGCCTGAATTTTCTTGTCACACAAGGTGGTAAGACTACTCAAGGTCTATTCTAGTTTGAAATGTCATCTGCTTCCACCTGGGGATGAAACTGCACTTCAATTTACGGCAAGGTATGAGGCTAACCAAGCCTGTGGCCCGTTTTATCAATCGCGGTGCCTTCGTCTCTGCCTCCAGCACGGTGACCCCTGGGGGAGAAACATCTCTGGGAGAGAGCTCCACCGTTCAGATGACTGATAACAGGAACACTGGATCATAGAAATGAAATTGTGCTCCGAGCCTAATATCCTATTACACCAGGCTATACATATTTAATTCCTTGGGTCTTTCCTCATAAATCAATTCCTTCAGGCCCTTAATCTCGTCAATATCTTTTCTGATATTGAATTTTAAATGCCATTCTCATTGCTAGGCAGAAAGGCAATCTCTTGCTCGTGATGGGATCAGGCTTCATTTACAGCCCAGAGACGCCTGGAGTGCAGCCCTATTCCCTGACCTGGCTGTTAAGATCCTAATGTCAGTCAGAGCCAAGCAGCCCAAACAGGCGTGACCGGGCTTGCCCGCTCTCATAGGTCGAGACCATGAACCCCGGGGTCATGACTATTGGTACCCTGGGAGCCTCAGCCGGTTCTGAGAAGCTGGTGAGAAAGCAAGTGTTTTCAAGGGTTTGGGTCCTCAAGGGGGTGCCTGAGACCCTGAGGCATGAGGTGCCCTGCTACCCAGCCAGGCCAGTGTGCTTTGACAAGGGGGCCTTTCTTGGAATGTGCGAATAAGGGTCTGATGGAAGGACACACACAGTGTGCATACATCTGAGCAAGATCTCACAGGGCATAGGCACAGGCTGTGGATTCTCTAGACAAGAGAAAGTGCACAACCCCAGAGAGCAGGGGTGTTTCCGAATTCCCAGGGGCTGGCCCAGAACACTGGGATTTCCCTCACTGTAGAGAAAGGGAAAAGTCCACAGATTCATTGAGTCTTGCAAAATTTCCAAAGGGAAGCAGGAGTGATAAAGACTTCAACAGTGACCAGGAGGTTGGGAAACACAGGTTAACAAGGACATGCAGATTTGGGGGCCTAAGTCTTCAGGCAGCGGGGGTCAGGGCGGGGGGAGCCTTCTGCCTCAGTGCGGGGAAATAAGCAGGTGCAAGTGTACACAATTTAACAATGAAAAAACCAACTAAAGGTCCATCCATTTATTATCACTGTGTACCAGCAATTCTACACAAAAATCAATGCTAAAATACTCCTTTCTGACAAAAACTCCTTTGTTGTCCTAAAATTGCTGTTATTATTAGGATTTAATATGTACGAAATCTTCAAATGAGCACATTTTCACTACTTGGCCTTTAACAAACATCCTCTGTGTAGAAGCTGATTTGGAGAATGTCCAGTTTCTGCTCCCCCTCCCAACCCTCCCTGCCCTCCCCCCACATCACCCAGGGGACTCGGCTGCACACACTGGCTTTAGAATCAGTTGAGCTTGCTTTAGACACAGTGTCTCCAATCCCATTAGCACTACAGGCTTTCCTACATTGATACAGATTTGAAATCAACAACGGTAGCATAGACTATTGCAAAAACTAACAGGTAGAACCTGAGCTACTTCAGTTCATTGTAACGGATCCATTAAAGAATTTTTATGTTTAAAATTTAAACTGTAAAACACGGGGAGAACCATAAACGGTATTTTTGGTAAGTGCAAACTTCAGTTCCAATGTTAAGTATTCTTACTGAATTTTCAGTATTTTAGAAATTGAAATGCATTTTTATATTATTTTTTAAATGTTTATTTATTTTTGAGAGAGAGAGAATGTGAATGAACAGTGGGGGAGGGTCAGAGAGAGAGAGAGAGAGAGAGAGAATCCCAAGCGGGCTCCACCGCTGTCAGCACAGAGACTGATGGTGAACTTGGTCTCAGGAATCGTGAGATCATGACATGAGCCAAAAAATCAAGAGTGGGACACTTAACCAACTGAGCCACCCAGGTGCCCCGAAATGCATTATTTTAAAATTGTTTGCTTTAAAACTAAAGGACAAATGAAGAAAATGTTGTATCAGTGGTACAATTAATAGTTTCCTGAACTGTACCTTTTTCATTTGGTTTTATTAAAACTCGCATATTTACTGGACAATTATTTACTAGACAATTATTTACTGGACAATTATTTACTGGACAATTATTTACTGGACAATTATTTACATACTGTTGTCTGTACCATAATCAAAGGATCAAAGTTCATGCTGTTAGTTGGATTAAAAAAACAAAACAAACGAAGATGGTTGTGATTTTTTCCCCTTACACTGTACCACTGTAATTTTTTTTTTTTCTTACAGGCATAATTATATGTGAAAATCAACAGGAAAAATGTCACTGCGTTTCCTTCCTGGTTATTATTCACTTTATGATTATTATTGAAAATAATTTTGTCACTTAGAGGAGGATGTTTAGAAAAAGATCCTCACTGAGTATCAAATTACACTCGGCACCCCTCCTGGCAGGCAGCCCAGTGCCTGGGCTGGAGAGGGTGATCATGACCCTGGCCTGCTGGCTGGGGTGCAGGAGAGGGGAAGAAGGCCAGGTTTCATCAGACATGGTTTTAGAGACCATTTCTTTCGCTTGAATATCCTCCTAGGAGGGATTTGTATTAAAAACAGATACTTCTCAGCATTTTATAATCCAATGGAGTTACTGGTCATAATACCGTATATCCTGAGAAAGCAACATTAGTATGAAAAACAAACATATATATTGCCAAGCACTAATGAAAAGGCAAAAAATAAGCCACTAGTTAGTATTTCAAAGGCTATCATGGTTAGCTTTCTTGCTGACCTGCTGTGTGACCTGCAAACCACTTTACTGCTCTGGTCTCTTCTCTCACAACTGTGTCATGAGGAATAATTTATCATTTGAAAAACAATACATCAGTTAATTTCTTGAATACTGAATACAGGAAAAGCCGATGAGAGAGTGGTTTGGAAGGCCCTAAGTCCTAGTTTCCTTTCTTCAAACGATCTTTCTTTTTTAATAGTGTAATTTGCAGTGTCCTTTCAGCTTTCTGGTTTTCACTTTCTTCACATGTTAAAGATAGCCATACTCACCGGTGGGATACTGCGAAACATCCATTAAGCATGTGCGGTTCCTTGAATGGCAAAGGGCACCAAGTTAAATGAAAGTGCTCTTCTTATCTTCTTGGCAAGAATGGAGACGCTAAGACCCAGCAAGGTCAAGTGACTTTTAGCTTATGTGAGTGGGCTGGGTGGGCAGTACTGGCAATTAGTATTCCAAGACAAAGGGCTGTGGCTCAGCCCCACCCTAGCCAGGCTGCTGGTTACCCACCTTCAGCCAATTTTCAAAACACAAGGCCAGCCAACTCGAATTAACACCATTCATGCAATTCATAAGAGAAGGCATCAAGTGCTCTCCTGAAGTAGGAGTATATGTCAGTGATATTCTCTCCACTGCCTTTGCTGGCAATTCCACTGCAAATTATAATCCAATTTGCTGGGATTTATTTATGCCTATCACTTTTTTTCCCCCAATTATATGAGGTGGTCATCACCCCAGCCTCTGGGCACATGTACAGCTGTTAATGTAGAAATTTAAAATATTAACATGCTTTCCTGCCAGATTGGCCCATTTACCTCAAACAAGAACTTGATTGAACAGCTGGGTCTTGCCCTGTGCCCTAAGGGCCGATGGAGATTTGCTCCTTCTTTGCAGGGTTATAACCGAGTCATGGTCAGAGCTTATAGCTAGAAAACCCTTTATGGGTGATTTTTGACCGAACTCCTGTGGCCATCTTTGGAGGTGGCTTATACAAAGTGATCTGGGCCTCATTCAGTTTAGCTCCTGGAGAGGCAAACCATGCTCATTCTAGATTCATTAACATCAGATATTACCACCATCACTGACCTCTTTGATTGCAGTTTTAGGAAACCAGCTTTTGACTTAATGGTTATGGGATAAGAACTGTGTTGGGGTCTTGACAGCTTCAACTTGAATCGTAATGGTGAGAAAATTGTAATGATCCAACATGTTCTGCAGGAAAATGAAGTGAGAGAATATGGCTGCAAGTTCTATCTCTGCATCAGCCCTAGATGCCTAAGGATGGAAAACTTTCTCTGCTGTGGGTCTAGAAGGACTTCGCAGCCTCTATGACTTACCTCTGGATTAACCCCTGAACTTTAGGGAAGCTAATTCAATGATTGCAATTTTCCCATATCTTCCTTGTTAACACAAGTTATCATTTCTTTACAGTAGGAGCCTAGGACATCTAGGGGCAGGATGAGAAGGGGGAATAGCCCTTGAACTTAGCACTTGGAATCTTTAGAAGCCACTGGGACAAGACCCGCAAATAAAAAGGCACATTCATCTATCATAGAAGAGGTGGGAGGCAGAGGAAGTCGGCTTGCTCCCCCAAAGTCTCCAAGTTATTTTAATACATTAAATCTGGTCTGGAAGCCCACGTGTTAGAAGTCTCATTGTAACTCGAACCTTTGGAGAGCTCCAGGTTTTCCCTGTTCCCTACTTCAGGGCCAAGCCCAGGGTAGACAGGTGCAGGCGCAGGAAAGAGCATGTTCCCTGAGGGGCTTTAAC
Organism: Cryptoprocta ferox; assembly: GCA_028646485.1. Lineage (NCBI taxonomy): Eukaryota > Metazoa > Chordata > Mammalia > Carnivora > Eupleridae > Cryptoprocta > Cryptoprocta ferox. Next base: position 81,568,061 of record CM053574.1, on the reverse strand, counting down.
CACCGCAGGTGGACCCTGTGATAGCTACTCAGCCCCTGGACTATCTCAGGTTTTCTCTGCCTCTGGACTGCAGACTGTCTTTAAGGGGAAAAACAACAGTAGCAGCAGGAACAACAAAAAGCCTCGACAAATATTGTCACTGTGAAGGGTGGCACCTATTCCTACTACCTGGGGCTGGATTCTGTCTAGTAAAATGCAGCACCAGCCATCTCGAATGGACCTCAAAAGTGCAGACAGAAAATTACCATTTTAAACCAACCTTCTGTGCTTCGGAAACATTAAATATAGGAAGCATTAAAGAAGTGAGTGGAATTACTCAGAGCCTTTACAATAAATGGTGTCAGCATGGCCATGAATGATAACAGCAAAAAAGGCTCCCAAAGTGTAAAAATTAACAGAAATTAGAGCTGTGGCTTTACACTTAATATCAATCTACCCTGTGAAGTGTTCCTCCAGTTTTAGCAATCCCTCATTCAAGATCAGCGACTGCATGCATTTTAACATTACGGGTGGAGGGAAGTCTACCCAAGCATCTTTAATGAAAATCTCAATCCTAGGTTTTGCCAAAGTCAGCTGGAAGACCTCTCCTGACAGTGACGCCACAGAAGAGATCATCATCCATGATAAAGAGTTAATCGTGCATTCTAGAAACATGGGATAACACCAAGGTTAGTGTTAATGACTTTTAATTTTTCATAAGGAAAGAATAGGGAAACTGCATTTTTAGGGTCTGCTGGTAGACTTTGTGCAGTAACCATTTTTGCGTCCAGATGACAATTTGAAAATGTAAATCATGATACAAAGCAAGTCACACAAAGCAGCGCCCTGCTAGTCTAAGTAATTTTGTCGAGAGTAAGAAAGACTATATCAGGATTATTCTGGGAGAGTTAAAAAATAATCACTTGTTTTGCCACTGAGTTCTCTGTGGATAATCTTCAACCAGATAAGAATGTTCTCTTTTAATCCAGGTTGTTAAAACCTTCCTTTTTTACTTTGGCTATTTTAGCTTTAAATCATGAGTGGATATTCTGCAGCTATTAGACTGATTATTCTAGTTTAATCCTGTTAATGGGATATATTACATTAAGAGTCTTCTGTAATGTTGAACTAACCTTGAATTCCTTGGATAAATCCAATAGGGTGGTTTATAAGATACCAGATTAAGGATTAAGTTAGTTTTTTAAAAGGAATTTTAAATCTATGTTCCTAAGTGAGACTAACTTATAACCTCCTCCCCGCTTTTTCTATTGTCCTTGCCCCTTTTTGGTATCAAGTACCCAGCCTTATGAATTAATTGGGAGGTGTTTCCTTCTTTTCTATTTTCTGAATAAGTTTGTGAAAGATTGGCATAATCCTCCTTGAATGTTTGATAGAAGTTGACTATAAAGCCATTTTGGGCTTGTTGCTTTAATGTTAAGATTTTAATAATTTTTAATGATATGGTTGAGGCTTTCATTTTTTTCCTGACTTAATTTTGATAAGGTATTTTTTTCCTATAGGAATTTATCTATATCATTTATGTTTAAAATGTTACCATTTCTGATTTTCTCACATCTCTTTAATCTGCCACATCTGTAATTATACTTCATTTTAATTTTTAGTGTTGTTTATTCAGTTCTTCTCATCCTTTGCAATCACTGTTACCAAAGATTTTCCATTTTTATTAGTCTTTTCAAATAAACAGCATTTAGCTTTGTTGATCTTCTCTATTGTATGGCTGTTTGCTATTTTAGTCATTTCTATCTTTATTTTTATCATTCTTTTTCGTGTTTGTTTTTTTTAGAAAGAGGTGGATGCTTACTCCTGTTTCCACTTTTCTTTCTTCTTAAAACATGCATTTAAAGTGGGGGTGCCTGGGTGGCTCAGTCAGTTGAGCATCAGACTTCAGCTCAGGTCATGATCTCACAGTTTGTGGGTTCAAGCCCTGCAATAGGCTCTGTGTTGACAGCTCAGAGCCTGGAGCCTGTTTCGGATTCTGCCTCCATCTCTCTGCCTCTCCCCTGCTCATGCTCTGTCTCTCTCCCAAAAATAAATACATATTAAGAAAAATTTTTAAATTTTAATTTTTCCTCTAGGTTCTGTTTTAGCAGCATCCCACAAGTTTTGCTATGTTGTATTTTAATTATCAATTACTTGGGGGTATTTTAAAATTACATTTTTGATTTCTTTAGACTTGTGGGTTTAGATGTGTGCCTTTAAATTTCCAAATGCATAGGATTTATTTTACTTATCTTTAGTGACATTGATTTCTTAACAAGTTTGTTGTGGTCAGAAGACACAAGAGCACTCCTTTGAAATCTGCAGAGATTTGCTTTAAGATGTAGCATAGGATTCATTTTTGTAGATGTTCCAGGTATATTTGAAAAGTACAGTTTTCCATTTATGTTCTATCAAACTTATCGGGGCTGAGTTCCACGGAAATGCTTCGCAGACTGCAAACATTGGCAGCAACAGCAGCAGGAAGGGAATGGCAGAACTGCTCAGAAAAATGTCCTTTATTTCCTGACATATTTTAGGGTCTATGGTCTTTCCGCTAAAGAGTAGGGTGGGGATGTTCCCCATTGTCCTTTCAGTCTCAATCTGTCACATAATGTCACTTTCAATATTAGGAAAAGCCATTAGAAAGAAATTTTAAGCACTGTACTACCTGGTTTGGAGGCCTCTTCCCTATGGTTTCTGATCCCTGGTTCCTTGATAAACATGGAATAAATAAATAAAAATATCATTTCCTAGGACCCATTAAAGCTGTTAGAGTATTCGGATGGTAGAAGGATGTTGTCTGGACAGAAACACACCCAGTCAGCTAAAATGGAAAGTCTGTGCTGACTGCCTGAGCGGCCATTCTCTGGAAGCTGGAGGAGATGAGGGACCAGCAAGTTCCCTGGGATCCACAGTGCCAGCAGAGAGCATTCATGACCTCTAAAGACAGGAGGACTCGATCAATCCTTCTATTTCAACAAAGACTTCTCAGAAAGCCAGGTCTATTCACTCAGTGAGAGAGGATTATTACTTGTTTGGGCATGTGTAGAGAAAAGCAGCAGAGATTAGGACACAGGGAAGCTAGCTGAGAGTTTTCTGTCACAGAATAAACTCTGTGTGTGTGGTGATCCAACAATTTTGTTCTTTTCTTCATTCATTTATTCAGAGAGTTGTTGGATATGAAGTACTATGTTAGCCATAAGAGACTGGTCTGAGGTCCTTGCATTAGTTTCAATTGTGATGTCAGAAGAAAAAAGGAATGAATATTTAGTTAACCTGTTGGGGAAAATAACCCCTGTGCCTCAACTCATTTTTCTGGGGGATGGGGGATAGATACAAATGAATGCAAAGTTTCTCGGAATGCAGAGATGTAGGGGGAGATGGAGTGAGGACTTGAGGACTAGAAACTGGGAGCCTGGGGCAGCGGAGGTGATAGGGTGGCGGTGGGGCGCTTAGCTCAGTGACTGAACCTCTTGATTTGATTACAATCAGAAAGTAATGCTGGATTAGGGGCTCACTAACTCCCTTCATGTTTTTTTTTTAATGTTTATTTATTTTTGACAGAGAGTCAGAATGTGAGGAGGGATGGGCAGAGAAAGACAGAGACACAGAATCCAAAGCAGGCTCCAGGCTCTGAGCTGTCAGCACACAGCTCGACTTGGGGCTCAAACTCATGAACCGTGAGATCATGACCTGAGCCAAAGTTGGACGCTTAAACGACTGAGCCACCCAGGCGCCCCACCCTTCCTGGTTTTAAATTCTGTATTTTGTGGTTCTCTTGCTGTAACAACCTTGGTAAAACTGAGCCCATAACCAGTCCAGATTTTGTATGTAAAGCAGAATTCTCATTATCATCTTATCTACCTTGCTTTTTCACTGTGTGTGGATTCCATAGAGAAAACAAAGCATGGGTTTTGCATGAGAAATGGCCAGCAAATTGTGGACTTAAAAGCAAGCAGGTCAGTAACCAGCTGGGCAGAAAAGCTCACTGGAAAGACCAGCCTAATCATCTAAGACCCGAGGGCCCACAGGGGAAGGGTCAGACCTGGGAGCGCCCTTCAATGACCTGGCAGTTCTCTGAAATCAATCTGAGCTCATATCCTCAGATGTGGAGTAGTGAGACTACATTATATACCCCTCTTTTCCTTCTCCCCAAATGATAAATAGGAGGATTACGGGGGGGGGGGGGTGATATTGTAAAGAGAAACTCAGCACTACTGGTTTTTTATGGACTTTACAGTTAGAGGTCATTACCAAAACCTTCCTGAAAACAATTGTGAGTCACACAATTTAAGAACTAGAAAACGATGGGGGAAGAAATATCCACCCAGGAGGAAAGCAGACAAGGTGCCCAGAGAATCAGTGAAGGACAAAACTGCAGAGTAACCTCTCTGTGTTTGAATGATTGCAAACTGTGTGACTCACTGGCTCAGGAAGGACTTATTCAGGGAAAAATGTAAATTGGGGGGTGAAAATACACACCTCTAATGCAGCAAGCAAGAGCCCCCACGCTTGCTAATAAAAATCCTCTGACTGGAATACCTGAGTAATACCTGGTTTAAGATGGATTAAGGTGGTGGCGGCGGTGATGGACATGAAAGGTGGAGTGGGATGTACGGGGAGGACGGCAGAATAAATTAAGAGAACAAAAGGAAGAAGAAGAAAAGTGATAATAAAGTTTTGAATAGTCACTCTGCTCATAAGCACTACCTGTAACACCCCTTCCTTGGAGAGGAACAGCTGGGTTCAAATAAACTCTCCCCTTTTCTATCTCCCTGGTACTGTCAGAAAATAAAGCTGCTGTGGCTGTTTACTCGTGTGTGTGTGTGTGTGTGTGTGTGTGTGTGTGTGTGTGACAGAGACAGAAAGATGGAGGTGGGGGGGAGAGAGAGAGAGAGAGAGAGAGAGAGAGAGAGAAAAGGCAGGCACAGAGACACCCAGAAAGCACTAAAACAGGAGAGAGAAGTACCAAACTGAGGGTTCTGCATCAAGACAAGAAATTTAGGAGGCAGGGTCTTCCCGGCAATTGACTGAATGAAACAGGTGGTCTATAAAGTGAGGGCCAGAATGGGCACTAACTGTGCTTACGTTTCCCTTGATGACTACTCAGGGTGCTTTGTTAACCAGAGGAGAAAACATAGTCTTTAACTAACCATCTAACATCCTGGAACTGAATTCCCAATTTCACACTTTGGGTACAATTCCAAAAATGTGAACAGACTGAATGTGGCTATTCCATTGGTCAGTTTTGGGAAATGATTAACTGTGTGTGTGTGTGTGTGTGTGTGTGTGCGCATCAGAGGGGAAGACCATAGGAGACATGTGTTAACAAGGATTGTATCTGGGTGGTGACACTAGGAACGATTTCTGTCTCCTTTATATGCTTCTTTTAGGTTTACAAGTTTTCTGTATTGAGTGTATATTCTTTTGGGAAAAGGAAAATAAAACAAAAATTATGGGGCACCTGGGTGGTTCAGTTGGTTAAGCATCTGACTTCAGCTCAGGTCATGATCTCACAGTTTGTGGGTTTTGAGCCCCGAGTCATGCTCTGTGCTGACAGCTCAGAGCCTGGACCCTGCTTCAGATTCTGTGTCTCTCTCTCTCTCTCTCTCTGCCCCTCCCCCCACTCATGCTCTGTCTGTCTCTCTCTCAAAAAGAAACATTAAAAAAAATTAAAATGACAAACCTAGACCCAGAAAGACGGCAATTCCCGCCCATGTTTGTCCTCCTGGCTCTTTATTCTCACCTCAGATAAAGAGGATTTTTTTCCCTCTGACTCAGTCTCCTTGCTTCTTTGTTTCCACGTTACATGTGGCCTCTACTACAGTTCTCCCGTTTCCTCTCCACGGTACTCATTTCCAAGGAGGAGATCCCCCTCATGCTTCCTCTCCTAACCAGATGCACGGAGAGAGCCCTGGGGCACGCTTCCCTCCCAGTGCGGCCCATTCTGAGAGGCAGATAATTATGCCAGTCTGGCCCGGAGCGGGACACCTGCTGTATACAGGCGGCAGCGTGTGCCGGCCTGGGTTTGGGGAGCCACGGGGACGAGGCCGATTCTTTGTGTTGGCAGACTATAGAGAAAAGAAGTCAAGGCCAGATCACAAGGATTCATTTTAGCGTTGGTGGCTGGGGGGGGGGGCGGGGGGGGTGGAGAGAGACGACAATGGTCAAACAGAGCAAGAGGCCAGCCAGCATGTGTCTGCAGCAAAAGCCCATTTTGATTTACTACATTTAAGAAAAGATCCGTTTCACTATAAATCTGGTACTCTTGATGTGATATGGCCTTGAAGTCAGGAGGCAATTTCCAAAAGAGGTGGTGGAAGGGAGGGTCGTTCAGAGGTCATTCAAGGACTGCAGCTGACAGGGTTGGGCAAAGCGGAGTGGCTTTATCCTGGGAATGGCTGCAGGTCGACTGGAGATTCGGTATTTCCCACTACAGATGTTTGGGAAAGCAGTTAAGAGGTAGAAGCCGAACGATTTTAATGGTCTGCAGGGCAATGCCGTTATTTCTACCCCTGGCTCCTACGTCGATTCCTCTGCTAGCCTCATTATTTTTAGAAGGGATGATTACTAATGAGGATGCATTTGATGATCACATTAATTAATGGAAGAGCTGGATAACTAATTATGAGATGAAGCCTCCCATAGTTAAGTTTTATTAGGGCTTCTTTTTCCCTTCCCTGAAGTGAAGAGATTTATTTTCGCAGTTCAAGTTTAATAAATAAAAGCCACACGTATGTTATTTTCTTTTTGCTAGCTCTTACTCTGCTAATGCAAAGCCCAAATTAGGGGCTATGGCAGAGTCCGGAAACAGGCATGGGTTTTTGCCAGTAATATTTCTAGCAATCAACCAGCACAGCAAGGGCGGAGCCTGCTGGTCTTCGGCTCCCCTGACCACTGCAATTCTGGAGCACCACTTCCAGAGAACACTGTAGAAAGTTCTGGAATAGCAGAGGGAATGCAGGGGCTGTGGTCAGACAGACCTGGGTTGGCACTTTGACACTTTGACTCTGCCAGGAACAGACTGTACTCTGGATGAGTCACTTGATATTTCTAGGTCTCAATTTCCTACCTGAGAAACTGAGATAAGCACTCACAATTCAAATGCTCCTGAACGTAAGGGGTAAATTGACCTGAATTAAGAGTGGGGAGGGGCCCTCTCGGATAAGGTGGGTGTAGGAACAAGGCTACCCTGCTGTTAGGAAACTCACACTCGGATCTGTCCGGACTTGCCCTGCAAATCCTGGGTCTTCTCTTAAACCTCTACATTTTTTCACATTTTCATTAGAAATGGGGCGATCACACTTTGTAGAAGAGCTGTCCCAAATGTGTTCACATATATGATCTCATTTTATTCCAACAGACCCTGACTGAGGGTGGCAGCACCACGGTCCACATGAAACACCTGAGGCTCAGAAGGGCTGACTTATGCAGAGTTGTACAGAAAACAGGGTGGAGCCACCTCTTCCTTCTACTGGTTCAGTGTTTTCATTTCCTGGTGCAAGAGCTCGGCACCACTTAGCTGGCATAAAGGCAGCTAGCTTATCTCCTTATCTTATTTATGGTCTCTGTCCAATGAAAATGGCAAGATACCCTGTGACCCAACCTTGTTTGAAACTGCTAAAAAAGAAAAAAAAAAAACTTAGGGAGGTTTCCTCTCCCTTATCTTTGCTTTTAGTTTTTGTATCTTGTCCAGAGTCAAAGGGAGTGCGCTTTTAAAACTTCCAGACCCCTGTGCGCATGTCAGGTATGATCATTTCAAACAGGCAGGGCTTTGTGATGTAAAGTGCGGGGCCAAGAAATGGAGAATCCGTTTCCAGTTCTGGTTCCAAATGTACCTAACAGCCCTCCAGGAGTCTTACACCCAAGTGGGATACAAACCCTCTTCGGATGTGCCAGGGAATACAGTCTGCAAATGTTAGAAAATACACACGCTGCCAGCAGGAACTCTCCAAATGACTTACCAGCCTAATGAAAGGTGCCAGGGAATTATCAATGAGGATTCTCATCAGTGTCTCACGGGCTGCTATTACAGTGCACCACCCCAAGATACCTGACTAAAGAATGGGTACACAATGAAACTATAAACTCTGGGTAGTTAAGTAAAAAGAAAGGAAGACAATAATGAACCCCAAATATGGCTCTTGTGAACCTTGATGTCCAGTTATCTGAGAGATGTTTTATGATGTTTATGAGTATGTTTTATAAGTTTTCTTTTTTTTTAATGTTTTATTTATTTTTGAGAGAGAGAGAGAGAGGCAGTGAGAGAGGGAGACACAGAATCTGAAGCAGGCTCCAGGCTCCGAGCTGTCAGCACAAAACCTGACGCAGGGCTCAAACCCAAGAACTGTGAGATCGTGACCTGAGCTGAACTGGACTGTTAACCAACTGAGCCACCCGGGTGCCCCTAAGTTATCTTACTCTAGTCAAATGTGAAAGACATTTAATATGAATGTGGGCAATGTCTTATGAACTGTTTTCTATTCAGAAAGAAAAAACGTCATTTAGGAAGTTGAAATAGAATCACAAAAACATAGGGTGTGTCTTTGCAGCCCTTACATTGTAGAGATTCCAGATTTGTGTGTGTGTGTGTGTGTGTGTGTGTGTATGTACTTATGCACACACATATTTTTTGAACTTTTTAAAATTAAAAGTTTTACTAATTATACATGAAAGTCTAAAAGAAAGCCTCTTTCTCTACACTGTAATAATGTGATTTTCTTTTTTTTTTAAATAATGTGATTTTCTTGCCCTGTCCAGTGACACTGAATTTTTTTTGTACTCGTGTTTTCATATATTGAAGATATTACGATAATGTTCTTATGTGCTTCTTCCGGAATGAGTACACAACCCAGATCATGACGTATGTATATGTGATTTCTTCCTTCTAACTGTCATTTTTGAGGCTCATGAACCCTACTCAGAAGGAAATCCTCACAATACATTGCAACTTAAATTCCAAACTAATCAATCCTTACTACATTTACCTAAATATTTCATAAAAGCTCTTAAAATATAATTTGTCATTTATAAAAATGTTGAATTTCTTTCTTTAGAAAAATGTCCTTTTCCCATTTTCTTATTCTTCTATGTGTATGTTTGTATCATTTTCCTTTTTTTTTTAAAACTACATTAGAAGAACTGTTCTCCCCATGGTGTCGTCCATTACCGCTGCACATCCTTCTCATCTTCCATCTAGAACAGCTTTTATTCTTCAACTCCGTGCACATCCATTTGAGCTGAGGCTTGCCCCCTTCCACACCATTAGCATTTTTTCCCTCAATTCCCTGCCTCTTTTACTCTTCTAGGGCAAAAAAACAAAGCAGAATGGATAAAAAGTTAATCATTTCTCTATCATTATTCGAGATTTCAGCCTCTTTATGTTGCCTTTCCCTGACTATATGCCTTCCTTTCCTTCACCCTAAAACCCTTCTAAGTTGTGTATCTGCCTCCCAATCCTGAAGCAGCTGTCTTTACTCCAAAACATGCTGCCGTTAAGTCCCCGTGTCCTTTCTTAGACATCTGCACAATGTGCTTGTTGTTTTTCCTTTCCCCTTATATTTCTGGACAGCCAGAATGATTTGCAGTACTCTTCTCCTGCCCCCTTCACTGGCCCGCACGTTAACCAAGAATTCATCTGAGGACTGGATTAAAGTTAAAAGCCCCTGAAACACATTCTTGTTCAAGATGTCAGACACAGTATGTGTTTGTCTGCTCTTTGGTTTTTCTTCCCCCCGAAACTCAGTTAAGATGGTGGTCAGTGAACAAACTTAAATGAGCAAAGAGAATGGGAAGGGAGTTCCAGAGAGCTCTCACGTATGACAGATTCTAGTGTCTGTGGGATCCCCAAGTGTCCCGAAAGTAAAGCCTGGTGGTGAGTGGTGAGTGCACCACTGTGTGGGAGGAGACTTGGCCTTGGAGGAGTGGAGGAGAGCTGGACACAGCAGCCAGCAGACCCACCCCCACAGCTCCTGGGGAAGGAATCCCTTCCCTCCCAGCTAGAAACACACCAGCGAACATCCCCCGTTCCCCCACCCCCACCCCAAGAAACCTGTAGCAGCAAAGAGACAGATTGAGACACAAAAGCAAATACCCAGTCCTGGAATAAATAGAAATGACTCAGGAACAAAGAGAATTTTAAGCTTTCTAATTAGTATTCTCAAAGAGATTTGAGAAGATACTGAAATAAAAAAAAAATTGCATGAAAAGACAGTAATCGAAGAAGAAAAAGAACATTTGGAAATAAAATAACTTGATGATCAAATAGAAACTTCAGAGGAAAGGATAAAAGATACAGTTTAAACAGATAACATGAGAAGAACGATAATAGGCACATAGTATCAGCCTAGGAAGGTCCATTATCTGACCGGTGGGCATTTCAGAAAGAAAATAAAAACAGAAAACAAAAGTGGAAAATTATCAAGGGAACAGAGAAACTCCTATTGCAAAGTCCTGCTATATCCGACTGTGTTATTTGTCTGTAGAACCCCTCCCAAGTTCTTAACAGAACGCAAGGGGCCTTCTGGGCTTTCGAGGATTCTTATAATTTTTAAGGGACAGGTTTTTTATTTTCCAGAAAAAAATTTTACAAGCCTCTAAAATTTTCCTGGAAATAGCTCATTTTACCCATCTTTCCCCGAAATTTCCTAACGGTCAGAAACACCACCATCCCCACCATGGCCACCATCACCACCACCTGCTGCCACGATACTTATCCAGGCTTTGACATGAACACATGACACTTCACTGCATGTGAACTTGGGAGAGGAAATGAGCACACACTTTTCATTAAACAACTGAATAGTTTTAGAGAAGGTTTCAGAAGAGATCCTTAAAGTGGTCAGATGAACTCACAGATGTAATTTCAACACACTTTCATTTATTTCTTAATATCTATCCCAAAGACCAACTTTTGACCAACCTTTGGCAAAACCAGCTGGGATTGCTATATATTTTAGGAAAATAACAGTATTACATTTCTCTGTCTCCTTCTGTAAAATTAGTCTAGATTGGTGAGGTTTTGTAAGACAGATACAGAAAAATCATACATATGCTCCCTTTTAAGCATAAGGGGAATTTCTAAGATGCTGTTGATCATGATAATCCTCTTATCCCAAATTTTGTCCTGCTCTTGCTGAAAGTTGTCAAGACAGCTGACTAGCCTTGGTCTTTACTAATGTCAAGCCTTGAGTGTTGGAAAGCCACTGCTCTACACGGGCCAATGGTTTACTAGCCTAAAGACAGCTGGTCTTCAGATGACATTTGCTAACACTATTAAAAAGCGTTGGCTCAAAGTGTTTACGAGGGACCCTTCTGACATAATCATCATCAGTCACACACAGTTTTACAATCATCAGCTTATAATGGGATCCTGTTGTTATGTGAATATTTAGCAGTCCTGTCAATATGATTTACACAAGGCTTCAAAAGGAATTGATTTTTAAATTGGTTATTTAAAATTATGACATATTGACCTACCCTCATGAATGAAAATACAAGTATTGTTTAAATTTAAGTATGATTAAAACCACAATGAGATACCATTCTACACTTACTATAGTGGCTAAAAAAGGACAAAATGAAACAAAACAGGCTGACCATACCAAGCACTGACTGACAAGGACACGGTATCACTGGAATTCTCCTATATCGCATGGGAATGCATGATGGTATAGACACTTTGGGAAACAGTCCAGCAGTTTCTTAAATAGTGAAACACACTTACCGTATGAACTAGCAATTCTAGTTCTATGCATTTACCCTAGTGAAATGAAAACTTACGTCCAAACAAAAAGTCTGTAAGTGAATGTTTGCAGCACATTTATTCATATTAGCCCCAAAGAGGAAACCACCCAAATGTCTATTAAATGACCAGAAAAACAAATCATGGCTCTTCCTTGCATTTTATCCAGCATAAAAAGGAATGAACTACTGATACATACACAGAGGAATCTCAAATTCATTATGCTAACTGAAAGGAGCCAGACTCAAAGGTTGCATTCTATGTAATTCCACTAATATGACACTCTGGAAATGCAAAACTGTAACGGGTAGAAAAAAAATCTATGGTTGCTCGGAGTTGGGTTGACTAAAAAGGGGCATGAAGTAATTTTTGGGGGGTGATAGGAAAATTTTATATATTGATTGCGGTATTGGTTACACGAGTGTATCTATCAATTTGTCAAAATTCATAGGCCTATAGCCCTAAAGAGAGTATTTTTATAATATGTAAATTTTGCCTCAATAAATTCAGTGACAACTGGAAGATAAATGAGAGTTTAAGATATGTATATTCTTGGGGTGCCTGGGTGTCTCAGTCGGTTAAGCGACCAACTTCAGCTCAGGTCATGATCTCATGGTTCGTGAGCCCACATAGGGCTCCGTGATGAAAGCTCAAAGCCTGGAGCCTGCTTCGGATTGGATTCTGTGTCTCCTTCTCTCTCTGCACCTTCCCTGCTCATGCTCGCTCTCTCTCTCTCAAAAAAAATAAACATGAAAAAAAATTAAAAAAAAAGATATGTATATTCTTTCCTTGTATACTTAAAGATACAAAGGAAAGCCAACTGCCTCACTACTCTTGTGGCAGAGACAAGTTAACTTCACCGCCAGCGTAAGATCAGGTAAAGGCTATGGTGTTACCATGGATACAAACTATTATTTCCTTTTGTGCGAAGTCTCTAATACTAAATTGTGACTCATATGTAATACAGGGCTAGACTCAGAAACAACCAAAGTCACCCAAGGGTTTTCAGCCTTAGGACACCAGCCCATGATGTTTTCTTCATGAACGTAAGAGAAACTATAATGTCAGTGAAAACATCTTTAAGGGATTAAAAGAAGAAAAGGGTAAAACTTCTTGGCTAAACTTGAGGGCATTTCTAAAAACGGTACGCTAGATCTAAGGCTATTAAGACTTCATTTTCTTCTGTTTGTTATAGAAATAATTTCCTGTAGATCAACTGCTAAAACAATGGCATGTGGGAGGCTAACCCTTCCTTTAGCTGTTGACATTCCTGTGAGATCATGATTTTCTAATTAATAAAGTGGAGAGTGGGCAGACTGAGAGTAAATTTTAAAATCAGCAGAATTCTTTGCGGTAGGGCTCAAATTAGCAAGTTGTGGTACTTTATTCAAAATGATATTAAGGTAGAAATTGACTCTTAAAAGAGCACACATATTTTACAACTCTATATTAAAGATGTGTTGCCACAGAGACTGCCACGCATCCACCTGACAACCACTGAAAATTAAAGTTACAGCCACTGCCACTGAGTGAGTGCTTCCCATGTCCTAGGAATACTTGTAGGATGTCAGCTCCCACCACTGTCTGCCTTGCTGTTTATCCAAGAATCCCAAATAACCTAGAACTCCCCACAGGCTCCATGGTAGATCTTGTCCATTACTCCTATATTCAACAAATATATATTTATCTAGGGGCACCGGGGTGGCTCAGTTGGTTCAGCATCCGACTTTTTTTTTTTAATTTTTAAAATATTCATTTATTTTTGAGAGACAGAGCAGGAGCAGGGGAGGGGCAGAGAGAGAGGGAGACACAGAATCCGAAGCAGGCTCCAGGCTCTGAGCTGTCAGCACAGAGCCCGACACGGGGCTCCAACCCATGAACCGAGAGATCATGACCTGAGCTGAAGTCAGATGCTCAACCAACTGAGCCACCAAGCATCCAACTCTTAATCTCAACTCAGGTTTTGATCTCAGGGTCATGAGTTCAAGCCCCATGTTGCGCTCTGTCTCGGTGTGAAGCCTACTTAAGAAATATATAAATATATATATTTAGCTACCATATGTATATTAACGATTGAATTGTGTCCCCTAAAAATTTGTATGTTGAAATTTTAACCCACTGTCCCTCGGAATATGATGGCATTTGGAAACAGTCTTTTCAGATATGATTAGGTAAGGTGAGGTCATATTGGAATAGCATGGGCCCCTCAGTCCTATATGAATTGTATCCTTATAAGAAGGAGAAATTTGGACACTGACACACAGGGAGGATGCTACGTGAAGATGAAGGCAGGAATCAGGGTGATGCTTCTACAAGGCATGGAGCACCAAGGAATGCAGGCAAACCCCCAGCAGCTGGGGAAGTTCTGGCACAGGTTCTCCCTCACAGCCTCAGAAGGAACCACTCCTGCTGACACCTTGATCTTGCACTTCTAACCTCTAGAACCGTGAGACAATACATTTCTGCTGTTTGGGGCACCTGGGTGGCTCAATCAGTTAAGCATCCGACTCCTGGTTTCAGCTCAGGTCATGATCTCGCATTCCTGAGTTCGAGCCCCACATTGGGCTCGGTGCTGACAGTGCAGAGCCTGTTGGGGATTCTCTCTCTCTCTCCCTCTCTCTTTGTTCCTCCTCCCCACAAATAAACAAACATTAAAAAATTTAAAAATATTTCTGCTGTTTGAAAGCAAACTGTTCCAAAACCAAATCTCACAAAACAAAACTATATTAAAGTATATTTCCTACTGACAGGGAAATTCTGCAAATGTGTGAGAAACCACAACAACCAAACCCCTCCTTCAAGGGCTATAGCTCTGCGGTGATACATGACATTGCTCCTGTGTGGGCCAGGCACACAGCTCCCCAGTCCCTGGTGCTGACCCCGTAGCATCCTTCTCCCTGACAGCCGAGCTCACCCTCACCTTCTCAGATTTCCTTCATATTTGAATCTGTGATCACCTTAACAGTTGCATCAACTTTTTAAAAAAAATTTAATGTCTATTTATTTTTGAGAGAGAGAGAGAGAGAGAGCGAGCGCAGGAGAGAGGCAGAGAAAGAGAGAGGGAGACACAGAATCAGAAGGAGGGTCCTGGCTCTGAGCTGTCCGAACAGAGCCTGACATGGGGCTTGAACCCACGGACCATGAGATCACCACCTGAGCCGAAGTTGGACACTTAACCGACTGAGCCACCCAGGCGTCCCCAGTTTCATCAACTTTTAAAGCAACTGAGGTCATCTTTCCTGGAGGAAAAGACGGCCCATTGCATGAGGCATGAGATGGTAACTGTGGCCGAGGTCTGGCCTCATGGTCTTTGGGGAAATTGACAGACTCTCCTCCCAGCAGGGGCGCTGACGCGCACCCCATGTTGGGGCATATGGACAACCCCAGGAGCCTCGCACGGCAGCTGTTACACCAATTTCCAAGCGCAGGGGCCTGAGTGGCAACTGTAATGACATTTTCCTGGCTGGCTCTGACCTCTGAATCATACTGATTTGTCTAACACACACTGTGAACACCAACCAGTTAGGACTCAAAGCCAAGACTCAAAAATTGCTTTAAAATGGCAGGAGATATTTAAGACATAATTTCTGTGACTTGGTCATTAACTTGTTTATATCCCAATCTGCACATCTTTTTTTTTTTTTTATACTCCTTTCCTCTCAATTATTTTTTGCTGCTTGGCTAATGTTTCCGTAGCAGTTACCTCTAATCATTAAGACACTTTTGTAGGCATTTCATGTTCCTGAGCTTGGAGAGCAGTCAATATGGATAGGGGAATTAAAACGATATCCTACTTACTATATAGTTTAGTTTCCCACCATTCTATTTACATTTTCCTTGTTTAAATAAAAACAAAATTTTTCCCCAGAAAAGACTGGTTAGGTTTGTACATTCAGAGGGGTAATATAAAATACCATGTGTGATGATAGTTTACGCTGTATCAATCTAAGGTCACTCGAAGTCTCAAACACCTTCAGTGATGTTTTCAGATGTCAATCCAGCTATCAGTCTTTGGTTCTGTTTCCTGACTGCTGAGGTCTCCCCTCAAGCCCTCAACCCAGCAGCCCACGTTCCTTCTTCCTCCAGTGTCCCACAGCTCCTGTCTCTTCCTAACAATTCCCACAGACACATCTCAGTGTGTGAGGCTGAGGGCTGGCTCCCTTCCTAAAGGCAGAGACACCACCCTGTTTCTAAAGTTGCCGATCTCCCCCCCATTCTGGAGCTGCATCTTTTCCATCAACAAACATGTCTTAAATACGTACAGTAGTGTGTCCATGAAACTTGAATAGACCCTAAGTATAATCCAAAAGAAGAGAAAATAATCCAGAGTTTACATGTACACTAGCTTGAAAAGAAACTCACCATGCTTTTGCGAAACCTGTTGGCATGCTTTTAACCTAAAAGTCTTCAGCTGGTGGGGCACCTGGGTGACTCATATGGTTAAGTGTCTAACTCTTGATTTCCTCTCAGGTCATGATTTCACGGTTCTGGAGTTCGAGCCTGCTTGGGATTCTCTCGCTCCCTCTCTTTCTCTGCCCCTCCCCTGCTCATGCACAGGCACGCATGTTGTCTCTCTCTCAAAATAAATAAACATAAAAAAAATTTCTCAGATGCTAAACCCCTTGCATCATGATCCACAAGGATTTTGTGACCATCTTCCATGAGGCTAAATTCCACACACAGACCTTTCAACCTGCTAGATTCCCTTCCTTAGCTTCCTGCCTCAAGGGTGTATTTCTCTAGCCTGATTTTTCTGCAGATTCTGCCCTTTTGCAGTCATTAGCACTTTCCTTTCCTTGTGACTTAGCTTTGTGGTTGTCCTTTCTTCTCCTTCACCTTTCTTGGCCAATGGCTCCCATTTCATGTCCATTTAATGCACGCATCCCTTTCCCTCAGAAACAAAGGGGGAAAAAAAAAGAAATTCTGGGCCCAGGTACCTGCTGCATGCCCTGCATGGTCTGCTGCAGAAACTGGAGCTGTTGGTCCTTGGTGACGTTCTCCTCTGTCCGGAAAAGCTGCTCTTTTTCCTGTTTCAGCAGCTCCACTTCGTTCCTGTAGGCGTCCAGCTGCCAGCGCAGACTGTCATTCTCCTCTTTAAGAGCGTAGGCCTGAGCGGCCAGGGCTGGAAGACAAGCAGAACGGGTTCAAGTGTGTCACCTTCCTGCTTAGACTGAGGGTGGCCTTCCGTGGGGAGCGTCCCTCCCCCGAATTCTGACCGTTCCTAGCCAGCTCAGAAACAAACCCCAAATGCCTGGTCCCCGGGCTCTTTGATTTGTGGTTGGTGAGCGTCTATTTCTTTAGGAATTTTTATTGATTCTATTTGTCCTGTCTGATGGAGGAATGTCTTGTGGGCTCAGGAGTAATTCCTCCCAAGTTCTTGCCTCTTGACCTCTCCCCCAATCCGAGGCACCCTCTCACAAGTCGGATCGTGCTGCTAGGTGGTGACAGCACTGAGAAGCCCAGGCACCAATCGTATGGACCCCATTAGTGTCCTCTCCTTCTCTGCAGGCTCGCTGGGCGTCTCGTGGGGCCACTTCCTTTCACCTAATCAGCCGTTCCACAGGTTGAGGCCTGCAGCCGTGTCCCAGGGGAGAGAGGGGGCGACACGAACACCGTTCCTCCCTGCACGGCCGCTGGTACGAATTGTACAGATTGCTCGCCCCTCCTTATCAGGACGGTGAGCCGCTTCCATCTGTTTCACCAACAGATTAAAGCTCTGCTTCCCTGCAAGGCTGAGCGGTTCCTGTAATACTCCTTCCTGAAGCCGAAAACTCTCTGTGTGTGGACTCGGACCTCGCTCACATCTCCACCTTACCGAGAAACTGAGATTGTTAACTCAGGGCCTTCCACATCCTGAGCTGCAGAAACAGCAGAGACTGAAGAAAGAAGAGCGGGTGGCACAAAGCGGCACCTCGGGTGGTTTCCCGCTTATTGGTTGGGGTCTCGCCACCGATAAGCAGCCCCGGCTGAGCACCCAGCGTGCGACAGACACTGGACCCTGAGATTCGCTCGGGATCAATCACTTTGTCCCCCGTCAAGCCCATGATGTAGGTGCTGCTTTTAATCCCGTTCTTTACAGATGACAAAAATGAGGCACAGAGACGTTAGAGGACTTGTCTTGTCCCATAAAGTAAGCAGCATAAACAGTTTTCAAACCTAGTCTTCAAGTCTCTGCCAGTCAAGATGTGTTTAGTTCTCATCAGACCGTTTGAAACCCTCTCGAATTCTCCCCCTCCCCTCTCCCACCAGTTGCCCACACTTTCTTCCCCCTCCCACAGAAAATGCATTCTTTACTCTTGTAAGCAAGAGAAAAGAGAAAGAAACATTTCAAAACTTATCAGAAACTTCTTCAAAGAAGTGACTTTTGGTGTGCAAGGGCGTGATGTGAGGCCTATTGGCCAGCAGGTTCTGAGTACGTGCTCCTTTCCACCTCCCCCCACCTCCTCAGTGCCAATCAGAGACCACTGGAGGCCAGCCTCCTAGATGTTCTACCTTCACATTATAGTACACTGATAATAGATCTCCACCGAAGTGCTCTGA
Organism: Cryptoprocta ferox; assembly: GCA_028646485.1. Classification (NCBI taxonomy): domain Eukaryota; kingdom Metazoa; phylum Chordata; class Mammalia; order Carnivora; family Eupleridae; genus Cryptoprocta; species Cryptoprocta ferox. The sequence continues at coordinate 81,549,799 of CM053574.1, read as the reverse complement.
GACCCCAGTGAATTCTCTCCTCAAGTATCAAACGTCAAATTATGTTAATAATAGTTTTATAGTTGAGTGGTTTATGGTATTCTGCTTTGCAAAATGATTATGTATAGTACACATGGAAATACTAATCAAATAGAACATGTAATTAACCAGAAAATTCCCTACCTCAAACCATTAGGGATCAATTAGTCAACAAGCATTTACTGCATACGTACCCTGTGCCCAGGCCTGCCTGGGCATCATGGATCACAGAAGGAGGAGCCAGAATATGTCTTCTCTCAAGCAGTTTAGAAGATCAGAGAAACTGATGGATTTGAAAAGAAACAAACACTTTCAAGGGAAGAGAGAACAGCCTGATGCCTGGCATATAGTAGACGTTTGATGAATGTTGGTTGAATGAACAAATAAATGCGCAACTTAAGAGTCGAGGGAATGCATCCTGTTGGGGCTCAGAGAAGAGAAAGGAAGATGCAGACCAGAATGATAAAAGAGGGCCTCAAAGGCCCCAAGAACTGGAGGAGGATGTCTGAGTCTGGACAGAGCAAGAGCATAAGCAAAAGCCCAGAGAGGAGAATTTAAGGGAGACCTGGGGCAGGAAGGAGGGAAGCTTGACCAAAAAGGCAAGTGTCAGTCTGGAGGCAGTAAGAGAAAGGCGAGCCGGGTCAGGCGATGAGAGGGGCTAGAGGCTCAGAAGTCGGGCTAGAGAGTGAGATTCAGTGGGGCAGCTATCAGAGACCCATTCCAGGTGCCCAGGCATCGGAAGGACACTATGGAATTGGTGACTTAGTAAGATTAGTTTGGCAATGGTGCGTGGAATGAACTAGAGGCTGCAGAAAATGAATGAAGGAAATTTTATTTGGTGTCTATGTATGTGCAAGACCAAGGAGCAGCCAATTTTACAGTTTTTGGAGACTTAGTCATAAAATCAGAAACGACCCAGGGAATAGCTAGGAGCATGAGCTAGTGCTTTCTGACATCACACCGCCCAACTCCAGATCTTGTCCACACCCCTGTGACACCGACTCCTGACAACTCAGTTTACCAACCCACAAGGAAACGGTTATGAGGCATCATTTGAGAGGGATGCTGTAATAGGGCAAAATTACGGAAAATGCAAATGATGAAAAAAATGTTGGCACTACATAAGCACATTACTACATTTAGTAGCATTCAAAGACACTTAAGTCATTTCCTTAGGAAGCTCTATTTGGCCCTTTTTCAATTTAGAGTGGCATTTTTATTATCATAACTGATAGCAGGTGTTTGTGAAGAAATCGATTAGTATGCAGGGATGGAAATTACATTTTCCAAATGAATTGCATAGTCTGCAAGATACGCTGAAATCTGTGTAGCAAAATGCAAGCAGCTATAAAGCATGTGCCAGCAACATTATTTAAATAAATTATCTGAACATAAATACATATAGGAAAGTGCACCATCCATTATTTCATGGGCTCTCTTAGAAGCCTCTGGAATGGCAGTGCTGACAGTTATTCTTGGCTGAGCCGGGTGGCCACTATTCCTGCCAAGGAAGAGACAATGCTGTTTGCATTTCTGGAATAGGAATGTGATATCATTATATTAAAAAAAAAAAAAAAGCAGCTGTAACTCTACTCCCTCCACCCCAAATCAATACCATAGCCAATCTCATCAATGTTTTTATAACTGAGGCATATAACTAATTTACATTCCTGATTAAATGATTTCAAGCTTGATATTTGCAAAAAAAAAAAAAGGTTACTCATGTGGCAGCAAAGTGGTTATTTCTACAGGGTGAGAAATTGTATATTGACTCCACTTAACTTCAGGCCACCTGTTTGTAAACACTATTGAGTGTCACGTGCAGTCCTAAATGCACCCCTCAGATGAGGCTTCTGGGAACAAGCTACATTGCGTTTCTTGGAGCTTGAAAAGAAACAAAGTCCTAATTTCATATCATATTTTTCAGGAAATTAAAACTTCAGAAACTTGAAAAAGTTCCATTCTTTCGTTTCTCTCCCTTTGTCTTCACTCTTTAGTTCTTTCTAGGACACTGTTTTAAATGAAACAGTTTTGAAAAATGTGTAATCAAACTTCCATGATAAAATTTACCCGAGAGACTGTGTAACAAATTCACTATTCAAACAAGCGTAAGGATTAAAGATAAACTGCAGTATGTGTCTTTTTGTAAGATTCCCTGAGGAGTGTACTTCTGATAAACGGAATATTTAGCTGAGAGCCACCACATGTGGATTCCCCATTTTCAAGAATAACACAAAAAGAATACAATGAGCCTTCAAATGTAAACTACTCTTCTGAATACAATGAAATCTTCTTTTGGTGATTCCTTAGGTACTCCTGAATCTAGTGGTGCCTCTGGATTATCAGTAATTCACTCACCAACTGACCAGATTATTGAAATGATGTGGCATAGAAAGAGGAAGTCCAGTGAAAAGAGGAAGTCCAGTGCAATTGCTCAGACCCTAGAAAAATTCCGTTACTGGGATTTTCTGATTGGAGCAAAAATGAAATAGCAACATAAGAAAAACTGCCAACCAAGATTAAATTACATTTCAAAAATTAGCACTAGACTACTAAAATTACCAAAGTGATGTTAGTGCAGGAAAATTGATCCAAAGATTAAATTGCATTGCTGAAGAGGAGGTTTAAAGGGATTACAGCAGCGTGCTTTACCCTTTACGAGATTCCATATAAACCATTATTCCTTATATTAATTATGGTCAAAGTGACCTCTTCCTGTCTCCTGTATTACTTACTGTGTTTCCATGGGAACAGATAGTGGCATGCTTAACTTCTTTAAGTAAATAATCTGGGGAAAGCCTTGAAATCTCTCTCTTACCAGCCTGAGCCAGCCTCAGAAAAATAATTAGCCCTATATGAAGAATGTAAGTTATTTTGGGTTATGTCCCAGTAAGCTGACAGTATGTTAATATCTTTTTTTCATGCTCAGGCAAGATGTAACCAAATAATAAAACATGTTTAACATATTATTTCTAACAATATCTGGATTTCTCAAGAACTGTTCATCTTGGCATCTTTGGGGAACTCTGTGTTTACCATTCTCCCTCTGCTCTGCCAGATGTAGACCTGGAATGCACGGAGGGTGCTGCCGAACCGTATGTTTCTTTCCCCCACACAAGGAGCCTCTCTCAAGGATTCATCAGCTGCTGCCCAGATGGGCAGTTGTGCTGATAGGGTCAGAACACAGGATGAAGACATCCCCACGATATTGGTCACCTTCCAGCCCCTGTGGGCTGGTGACTTAGCTACTCACCAGGCTCCATCTATCTGCATCCCAGGAAGCCAAATCTTCTTGCAGGGCTGCGTGGCTGGGCGTGGGGATGGGGTGGGGGGAGGGCTGCTCTCTGTGGCAGAGACAGCATGCTGTGTACCCAAACTCATGCTTTTCTTTGCTTAGTGCAGCATTGTTCCTGAGAGGTGACTGCCCCAGAGGCTAGTTTTCACCAGTGGGGCATGAGGGAGCGAGGCATGTCTTCTAATAATGTCTCTTGTCGCTGCTCGAATGGGCCTGGGTCTCTGACTTACCACATGCAGGAAAGGTGACCAGAGACCTACAGTATCTGCTTAGGGACTCTTCTGTGCTCAAGAATAAACTTTTTGGGGTGCCTGTGTGGTCAGTCGGTTAAGCGTCCCACTCTTGATCTCAGCTCAGGTCATGATTTCACAGTTTGTGAGTTCGAGCCCCATGTCAGGCTCTGTGCTGATGGTATAGAGCCTGCTTGGTATTCTGTTGTCTCTTTCCCTGCTTCTCCTCAACTTGTGCACGTTCTCTCTCTCTCAAAATAAACAAATAAATACAAAAAAATTAAAAAAAAAGAATAAACTCTTTGTTGTTGCTATTAAGCCCCTGGAAATGTGGGCCTTGTTCATAAAATAGCTGGTGTGGCCAGTATTTTCCCCAGTAACAGTCTGCGTCCCAGTTCTCGGGTGGTGCTGATGCTGCTGGGGCTGTGAGCACACTTCGAGAAGTGCTGCCCAGCCCACCCCTCAGTCTGCCACCTGGTTCTTGAACTGGGGCTACGGTTGGCTTGTCCAGACAAATGCTTCTGGAGGAAGCTCCATGCCCGGCACCTTTGACGGCAGTCCTGCCCCAGCCCCATCCCAAAGCCCTGAGCAACTCCTTTTGGAGTGAAGGTGAGAGTTCTCCTTTCCCCATTTCCCCCCAATAAAAAGCAGCAATAACAACAGTGGTGGTAACAGGTAACAATTCTGATGTGCCAGGCAATGTACTAATAAGCATATGACTTGCACAATCTCCTTGCAACTTCAAAAAACATGATATAGTGAATAGATTTACTGCTTCTATCTTACAGGTGATGGAGCTGAGTTTGAGAGACACAGTGGTTGGAGGTGCAGGCTTTACGCTCAGTTTACCTCCAGTCCTCGACATAATGCTATTGGGGTAGCCTAGGCCCAGGTAAGTGCTGCAGCTGGAGAGAGAAGGAACCAAGGACATCAAGAGAGTGGCACATTTGTTGCTAAAACAGAAAAAGCCTTCCACTTGTGGCACTGTTTGGGGTGTGTTCTGCTTGAGGCCCTATTTTAAAATAGACACACAAGTGTCTTTTCTGGGAGCATCGTGGGAATGATCCTTATGGAAGGACCCATCTGGCCCCCTTTGGGCAGTCTAGAGGCCTGACTCAAACCACTCAGGGGTCCTCCTTCTGTCCCATGTCTCTCTCCTCTGAAATGGCCACACTGATAGTCACTAACCGCTGAGCTCCTGGACTGTGTCCAGGGGCGCCTGGGTGGTTCAGTCGGTTAAGCGTCCGACTTCAGCTCAGGTCATATCTCATGGTTGGTGGGTTCGAGCCCCGCATCGGGCTCTGTGCTGAAAGCTCAGAGCCTGGAGCCTGCTCCAGATTCTGTGTCTCCCTCTCTCTCTGCCCCTCTCCTGCTTGCGCTGTGTCCCTCTCTCTCAAAAATAAACTTTTATATATATTAGTATTCTTTATATATATATATATATATATATATATATATATATATATATATATATAAAGAGAGCTGTGTGTCCAAACACTCACACTGATCTTGGGATTCCTGAAGGATCAAAGTTAGATGCCTCCCCCAACCACCTGACCCCACCTGTGTTGTTATTGTGTCGTGTCGTGCGCCTTCAGTTATAGTAAAGGTGATGGAGAACCTCTCTTCCCACAGACTCCTGTCCCCAAGATGTCCTCTGAACAGGCCGAGGAAGACCGACAAGGCCTAGGCCCATCCTCAGCTGACCCAGGGAAGGAAGGCCTGGGGTCCTCGGGCTGCTGTTAGGTCGGTGCCTCCAAGTGTCCAGACACAGAGCTCAAGGTCTTCGTGGACGCCCGCCCGGCGCACAGCCAACCTCCTGCTAGACAGCCTCCTATGGTCCCGACAAACTGCAATCGATCTGTTTTTCAGTCACACCTGTATCGCTGCGGAAGCAGCAATCTTCCTCAAATTGCTCACGGAAATTCCTTCTGCTATATTTTTGCAGGATTATTATTATTACAACTTAGCATTGACATAACATTTTATATTTGCGGTGTGCATTATAGCCTGCACATTAGCTATTATTAGGGAGAGCTAAACAGAAGCACAATGCGGTGTCTATTTCCATCTTTGTGTGAGGCCAGTGGAATAAGGGTAATTTGGGAGAGTGCAGGTAAGCTCGATCCTGTTATTATAATGGCTTAAATGCGAGTCTGGAGGCACAACCGGCAGCAGGTGACTCAGGGGAAAAAAACCTTCTGTCTCCCCCTCAGCACAGCTCATCCTAACGAAGGGGTCTGTGCCAGGGGCAGCGGCCACGAGGCACTGCCGGGTGCAGACACCACTGAGAATTCACATGCCTTCCTGCTTTGCCACGGACCTTATTATCCTCCAATACCACCCCCAGCTCCCCTCATTGTCCTCAGGGTGGCGGGGGAGTGGGGGATGAGCAAAGAGGCTTGCCGCCCACTGCTTTCAATAGCAGGATACGTCTGCAATTTAAAATCCTGTTGAAGGATGCTGTGTGGGGGTGAGGGATGCCTCTTGAGGCCTCAGGTGAGCACAGGTCGGTGACTCCTCTCCACTGTAGCCGAGTGCCAAGCACACCCCTGCCTGACCTCAGAAACTCCCTGTGCAGCTGCAGAAAGAACTAGGTGTAGGTCTGGACCTGGTGGAAGCCAGGAGGGGCTCTCCCCACGCCGTGTTGTGGTCGCAGGCCCAAGGGGGAGGAGGCTCTGGCTGGCAAGGAGCACTGAGGGAGCCTCCTTCATGAAGACGGTGGGGCGGGGTCTTCAGGGCAGGCCCACACTTTGCTAAGCTGAAGGGAAGCCTGAGTGGAGACCTCTTTCATACAAGACCCAGCAGTCTCCAGGAGAAAGTGCCCAGGCAGCCCGGGCAGGATGAGGGGGAAGGAGTGGGGAGAAGGGGTGGGGTTGCTGGAGCCCCAAATCCAGGCAGCAGGGATATCGAGAGGGGTATTTCTCCCCTCAACCCTGACTCTCTTGGTTTTTTTTTTTTTTTTTAATTAGACATCAGTTTTCTTTTTCATTTTCAATTCTGATTTCTAAGATTCAGGACTACTTTTTTTCTACTTTCTGAAGGCTTTAGAGATTCTTTTCTAGAGCAGTCTGACTTAGACCAAGATAAATCACACAATGACACAGGTTTTGGGGGTAGGAACCCCTCTGTTGGCTGTGGCTGCCACTGTGATACACAGAGCGCCTCCCTTGGGTACAGCGCTGAACCACTGGCTTTGCTCTGGGCCGCTGCACCCTAACTAGTAGTTGGTCTTGTCCAAAGAGAGAAGCTTGAAACAGCAACCCTTCCCCTGAAGGAATTCCTCCTCTCATTTCTTGTTTCGTCACCTGCCTGCAGCATAAGGACCGTCAACTCCTTCCCCGACCAGCTTGCGGATTCCTTTCCCTTTGAACAAATGGTCACTTCTCATTTTCTTCAAGAAAACTTCCCCTGAAGAAGTGAGGATTTCCTGCTCCAAGAACACTTCCCCAGACAGACAGATACACACACACACACACACACACACACACACGAACTGGTGGTTTCCACCACATAAAATATAGCCATACTCGGAAATGTGAAATGAAGGTCAGCTGGAACCTCAACATTCTCAGATCTAGGCAACATCTTTTGCAAGGAATAGCAACTTTCCTCACAGATCTTTTTATAACATCATATACTTGGGGTAACAAAGAGGAGATGCACAGAAAAACTTTTTCTCCCCTCAGTTTTTGTGCTTTATACAAACTTTATCCAGTCTACTAAGAGAGAACCAAGACTTTGCTCCCAAGCTTGAGGGGATCTGGGGGGCAGTGACCGTGCTTGGGCTGCCTGTGAAGTCTCATCCTCTCTACTCTTCTGGTCACCAGTGTTGAGATTGATTGGTGTGCATGAATTTGTGCCTGACATTAGGGCAGAAAGAATCCCTGTCCTCTCTAAATATATAACCATGGTAGAATGACATTGGTATGAATAACTGAGGCCAGGATTCCTCCAAGATTCCTACACATGCAGCCCTCATCAGTCCTACTTTGACTGAGAATTCTTGGACCCATCCCAGACCCTCTGAATCTGAGTGTCTGGAATGGGGCCTGAGGATGTGCATTTCAACAACCATCCTGGGGGGCTGAATGCATGCCAGAGTTTTAGAACCACTTCCCTGGCCTCTAGGGACCAGACCCCCATTCCTTCATGACTTTCTTCCAGTCTTATATTTCTTTCTTTTTTTTTTTTTGACACCTGATTTCTCTCAGCCTTTTCTAACAGCTTTTCTGTTATTAAAAGGACCTTCTCATCTCCAGAGTTTACCCTCCAACATGGCCGCCGAGGTCTCTCCGCCATCTGTCCTGCCTTCTCACATTTCATCAATCTATCTACCAGTTCCTCTCTGAATGCTACTTACTGCCTCTCCTGTGATGATATTGTGAATGAATGTTTTCATAAATCCTCCAGGCAGTGTCTCCAAAACACATTTTTCTGATCTACTGGATGCTGTTGTGTATTACTTTTCTTTGCAGCCATATTTCTGGAGAAAAGTTCCTACTGCAGCAGGTCTGCGGCTTGTGCCCAGGAGAGGCCCTGCCAGACCTCTGTGTCCCGGGGAACTAACCACTGATCAGGGGCCCTCCCACCACCTTCTTACTGAGGAGAGGGGGCCCATCCTGTACGTGTGCTCTCCCCAAACCAGTTACTAGGTCGTCAGAGGCTTTTCTCTTTGGCACGTGGCCAGGCATCCCTGCTTCCCTCTCTACCCACTGATGGATGAGAAAACAGTTCCTGGCTATTCTCCTAGAGTCTGAGAAAAGCAGAGACTATGTTCTTGGCCTTCACCATATTTTTCTGCATCATACTACCTTCATTTTTTTTCTTTCCTCCCAACTAACCTTTTTCCGATTAGCCAAAGGATACTTCACATGTTCCTCACACAGCTACCAATAATCTAGCTCCCTTTCATTTCTTCTTTCTTTGGTCCTATTTGCCATGTCAGTCACTTCCTTTCCACTAAACATTTTTATCTTTTACTTCATTTTTTTTCTTTAAAATTCTTTATGCTTATTTATTTGAGAGAGAGAGAGAGAGAGAGAGAGAGATATCCAGGGACAGGCAGAGAGAGGGACAGAGAAAAATCCCAAGCAGGCTCTGTGCTGTCAGCACAGAGTCCGATCACTCGGGGCTCAAACTCACAAACCGTGAGATCATGACCAGAGCTGAAACCAAGAGTCGGACGCTTAACCGACAGAGCCACCCAGGTACCCTATCTTTTACTTCATTTTCATTTGCTTCTCATACTTTATTACCTTACCTCAACCTTTCTTTCTCACCTATTATTGACAGACATCAATTCTTATGTTATATAGCAGTGGTTTTCAAGCCTTTGTGCAGGAGAAATACCTGAGGAGTACTTTATAACTTACACGAGTGGGCATTAATTCCCAGGCACTGCCAGGAAAGCTTCCCAGCTCTTTCTCACGTGGAGCCAGGGCTGCGGACCCTTCATGTACACCTTCTTTTACTGTTCATCAGGATCAATTCTCCACATCACCATAGTAACAGGTATTTGCAAAATGCCATGGAGTCCCTTACTTGGTCATTTCTTACAACCTCAAGTGAACTCTCTTATGATGAGCCTTATGTTACTACTGAGAAGGCTGAGGCTTGGAAGAGACACAGTGTTTGCCAAGCCACACTGCCAGAAACAAAACTAAGGTACCTCCAGGGGCCTCTAACTTCATCTGGCTCAAAGTTATTTCTTTATTATATTCAGTGTCTCTAAACTCTTCTGGGGACACCAATTCTCACTCATCTATCCATTTCCTTGGAGCCTTTCTAATGATTTTGCCACCCAAATGACCCCCTCATCAAATGAATGTCAAGGTGAACTTGGTCTGCCTTAGGCCTAGAAAATAGGAAGGAAATGTGGAAGGAAGCCTTCCAAAAATGTATTTTCAGAACACTTGATTTCTCCTCCCTTAAGATGGCTCCAGTTCACATTCCTCAACTGGACACATCTCTCATTACTTCTTTCATCCCCAGAGCTCGAGTGCTACAAAATCCTGCTTCAACAAACTCCGCATTCATCTTCCCCGAGTCCTTGGGAAGGGAAAAGTGCACGTATTTTAAAAACTGTCTAGATGGCTAAATTATAGCAATTTTTCTCTGGGAGAGAGTTGTTCAGATATTAAAACCTTCTATGTATTGAGTGTGATAATCCTTCTCACATCACCACAAAAAAAAAAAAAGAGAGAGCAGTTTTTGCTTTGCTCATTAAAATGATTTGTTTTTGGTTTTTGATGAGTGTAATTTTTCAGGTAGCAATGTTTTATTCTTACTAGCAACTCCTTAAAAACCCTCTGCAAGTGCGGAAGCCCCAGTTAAGCACTATTAATCAAACACTAAATGCTTTTAAACAGCTCTACCCCTTTTTCTAATTGAGAAATAGAGCTGTTTGGGCAAGTTTATGAGGTGACCTTGATTGAATTAAAGAGGTCAGGGATGGAACAGACTTCAAACTCATATTCAATGATTTTAAAGAAATGACTTCCCTCCAATTAAGCAGGAATTAGCATGAAATATTTTGTTTCTGAAAGGTTAAAAGAATTCCTCTGAGAAACTAGCTCTCTTGTTGCTCGTTCTTTATTGAACATGAGAGAGAAGGCGCAATGGATAGTTTTACAGAAAGTGCTTTGTTAACATGGTGCTGATGATCCTGCATCAATTATAACATTTCTTAGAGTCGTAAATGTTGTATTGAAGGGGCAAAAAGTCCAATTTAAGTTTTAATTTCTATTTCAAAAGCCCAAAGACCCAACAGTTTCCAATTACTAAGAAAAATCTAGATCCATTTTCCATCTGCATTAATTTCAAACCCAGTTCTAGGGGGCAAAGTTTCATATATTACCTTATTCCTTTGCTGTTCCTCATTTTAGCTCCATGCCTCACCTTGCCATAGTCTCCCATCTTTCAATGGCCTGAAGGGACATGTTCTTTTCCCTGCTCTAAATAGTAACATGCAGAGTTTTTGATATAGAGTTATGGAAGCAGGATTGCCCAGAGGAGGGAGAAGGGACTGGATACGTGTGGCTGTGTGGGGACTACAGGGCGTTGTTTCTGAGGAGCAATAGTACTGAGAAGAACACCGGCCATGCTCTTTTACGTCCCTGCTCCTGCCAAGTTCAGAGAGGCATGGAGACCCAGACTATACACAGGAGGGAGGCAGAGGGGGTACTACAAAGGGTGAGAAGGGACTTGAAATCCATATTCCTCTTATGATATTTGTGGCAAGTTAGTAAACCTCCATTAGACCTCAGAGTCCTCATCTGAAAAACATGGTCAGTACTGTGAGGATTAAACAGATAATAGTTGTGGGGTTTTTATTTGGGGGGGTCCCAAACTGAAAAAAAGTCCTTCAACAGATTAGAAATGAATTCTTCCTACTTTTAATTTCCTATTCCTTCATTTCACAAATTCTTGTCCATGTACTGTACAATGCAATATGCTGGTCATCAGAAAGGAAAAGATCTCAAACGAGTCTTTAAGGAACACATGGGGTGGAAGGTCCTCCCACGTCATGTTTTTACTCTTCTCTTGAGACAAAATCTAACCTTCTCCAGGGAGAAGCTGGAGTTCAGATGAATAGATTTATACAGCCTCTTTTTTTCAGATAATCTCAGCCCTCATGATTCCTTAGGTAAAGGTGTATCTGCTCACTTGGGCTATAACTCCTGAGGGTCAGGTGGGCAGACACTGCATGGACCCGTGTACCAGTGCTAGTCCAGGAAAGGCGAACTCTGATGACGTGCTGCTAGGATTCTTCCCAGTACATAAGCAGCACTCTCAGATCGAAGACTGAGTCTCAATTAGTCTTATAAGACTTTGTGTGCTCATTTCCCCCCCTCAATCTGGCACTGCAAGACAAATGGTATCATGACCCCATTCACATCATTAAGAATTCTGTGAATATTTGTTTTAATTGTATCACTGCATTGAAGTATGACATTGCTTGACACACTTCATGGAAGCAAAGAGCTAAGGATAGAGAAATGGATGGCTTCAGGGTGCTCAGGTCATACAAACAATACTAGAAAAGTGTGGTATGGCAGGGGGAGACAATCCTTGAAAAACAGACAGATAAATCACTAAAAGAATAAAATTTCTTATCCTACCTCTACAAGATTTGCCAAATATGTGTTGTCCCTTACACTGTGTCTGAAAACTTGTAATTATAAAAACTACCCAATATTAACTTGCAGAATTTATCGGACGTTCCAACTAATTATTGTTAGGGGTAAAAAAAATATATTTTTCTCATTAAATTAAAACATGGGATGAGGAGGGAGAGGACATATTACTTGTAAGATCTCTTCCAGGTCAGAACTTCCCTGAATCTGTGCATCTCAACAGGATTGGTATTATTGTAGATGCTGTCCCTCAGATCTTTAAGACTTATTGAGAGGTACATCTCATTAAAAAAAAAAAAAAGCCAAAAAAATAAAAAAGCCCCAGGAACAAGGAAGCAGGGACAGCACTACAATAAGTCCTGAAATTAGATAGTCATTGAACTGGTGATCTTCTCATAGGCTCTCCCAGACACTGGGGACGCAAAGGAAACATGGGAGGAGATGGGAAATAAAAGGGCTAATATTGCAGTTCAGATCACTTGAGATCAACCATCAAGTCTGTGCCTGGGTTTTGAGGAGTATCTTGATTTTTCTCTTTACTTTTCTGGAGAGCTGGGGAGTGGAAAACACGAGCTGTGAGTGTGGATGGTTCACCAAAGGAAATGCATGACATGGCAGGACTCTTTCCCAATGTACTTCACTTCTTCAAAGCATTTCTTCCTCTCCTTGCCTAAAGCCACAGAACAGATTGCTTTTGAGGAAATAAATATCACTCAACTAGAAAAGAGATTGTGCCAATTTCCTGAGTATTTTTAAAAACTGGCATTTCTGTTGGAATGGGCTTAAAAACAGTTTGCTGGATGCACTGCCGATGTTGAAGCCAATCCCTTTCTAGTAGAAAATACAGAAAATAATGGGGAGCCTAAACATGAGTCCCAGTCAGCTTTGCCTGGATTAACATTTTAAGGAAATGCACTCTCCAGTCTACCTTTGCCTCCAAATGGCATCATGATGGCCTGCATGTCACAGACATTCAATATCTTTGGTTGATTTTTTGTGGTTACAGACTCTTATAATGCCACTTAAGGCATTTGAGGGCTATTCTGGAGCTTTTTTCCCCATAAAAGTTAGTGGTGCCATGTGAAGTTTATTAACCTGGAAATAAGGAAAGTAGTACTGAGCCCTAGACTTTCCACTTACTATCCTGGGGAAATAACATAACTTCTCAACATGTAGCTGCATATTCCTATCTGTGAAAATAGGAAGTGGTTGTGCAAGATGATTTCTAAGGGTCTCTTCCACATCTGAAGAGACTCATCATTGCCACTCCCTGTGGGTGAGATTTCAACATGTCTGCCCTGTTTAGAACTTGCATTATTTCCTGACTCTTAATTTAAGAGTTATGCAAATATGATCAGTCCTTGAAATAGGAAACTGTAAGACAATGGGGTCTGGAAAAGAAATGTGGAAATTCCCTAATGTAAAGCAAAATAAGGCAACTCAATAAATTTCCATCAACTGACACTAGTTCCTATTTGTTACTACTTTTAATTTTCCTCTTTGACTGGAAATGGCTAGGTATTCCCCAACCAATGAGAATTTTATCACAGATTCTCCTAGGTAATTTAAAAATTAATGCTTACTAATTATTAGTTTAATTATTAAAATAATACATGTATGTATCGTGGAAATTTCTGAGTCTGGCGCCTTAGCCCGCTCAGCCACCCTGACCCCTCGTGGAAATTTCTGAGATGCAAAGAGAAGAAAACAAAAATCACCTATAATCACACCATCCAGAAATAATCACTGAATACTTTGACCTATATCCTCACATATTTTCCCCTAACATACAAATTATGAATATAACACATATATAAACCACATGATCCATACATGGATTTGTAACTAATTTTATCACTTAGCAATACACTGAGAATCTCTCATGCCATTATATAGTCTTCCAGAATATGAGCTTTCTCGAGGCTGCTTATGGATACATAATTAATTAACCAATATCCCAGTGTTAGATATTTACATGTTTCGAAAGTTATTTGATAACTGAAAATTTAGGTAACTGCATCAAGTGTCAATGACCCATGTGCCGTAAGTGGAAAGCAAGGGCCTCTACAAGGGACACAGTGAATGGCTCTGGAAGTTATGGTGGACTCATTAAGAACCTGCAACACTCTATACCTGAAACACTATGATGAATACACTGTTTTGCAACCTCTGCTCCAGAAACGCTTCTCCCTACTTCTCTGCTACTGATGGGGGTGTCTAAAGTAAAGTTCCTTTTCCCTAGCTTCTTTCCAGAAGGCTTGACACACTGTGTCCTGAAAACTGTGAAGAAGAGTGTCTGAGCCCTTAGTCCCTCTATGGTATCAAGGACACTCACCCAAATAAAAGAGTCCCTAAGCCACTTGGACATGGGAGAGCTTACCACAATAATAATTTTCAAATTTGCTATAAACTTCAAAGTCCAGGGGTTCTAAGTATAAGCGTCGTATCATGCAGGGGGAATTTCCAAGAAAGGGAAGAAAGTAATTACTTCTTTCAATTACTTTTTTCAGTAGCTGTGTGGCACTCAACCGTGTATGGATACCTGGAATTCTATAGGACATCCTCTTGCCCTCACTGTTTGTATTTATACAGTAGACTTAGCATCATCATATCTTTGATTAATGAAGCTTATAGGCGACAGTGTTAGGAGTCAAGGTACAATAACTGTGTTACCAACTGTGTTTTGATGAACAAAGCAGAATGAAAGCATAGGAGAATTAGAACAATGATGTTCATAAACAGTACATCAGTGCTAAGAAGTTGGTAACAGCATATGTTTTAATATAGTCTGGTATTGATTCCTTTGGCCAATGTCCCACCTTAACAGTGTTATAGTCACACTTAAAGATTTTAGATGGAGAGGTACAGAAGAAAATCAATAGATACTATCTTTCCACTACCAACCAGCCACATATCTATAGCCTCTCTGCCACACTCATGTTTAAGAGACCTAAAAGATGCTTTGGGGATGGCTGGTCCAGTTATCAGCCTTTCAATAACCTCAGGAATCCACTCTGACCACCTCAAAGATTATAGCTTCAACTCCCAAAGATTTACGAAAAAAGAGCCTATGATCCAGAAAAGATACGCGCTTATTTTCTATTTTCTATTTCATTAACATATAAAAAGGAAGCTTTAAAAAAAACATTCACTTGTTACACAAGAACTGTCTGAAAACAAAACCATATAGAATTATTATTTCTGAGCCCTAAAAATATATACAAAAATGCTTATGTAGTTAAGCTGTGAAGAAGAAAAAAGATTAGAAATGAAACCATCTTTTGTAGTATTATAACTGTTTTCTTTTCTTCTTTCAGTATTCTTAATCATTAGATTTTCCAAAATGACTAAGCATTATCTTATATGAAAAACAGATTTTATTTTTAAAATGTTACATGCTGCTGGAGGGAAATGAGCTGATCTACTCAAAGTATTTTCTGAAAGTACCAACTAGAATCACTTGATTCTAACTGACACTTGGAAAATGTCAGTGTCAAAAAGGATAATCCTTATTTCATAACAAGAAATTCCTACTTATTATTTACAAACTAAAAGGAACAATTAGGAATAAACACTACTAAGGAATTCTTTCTTATGTTTAGTAAATAAAAAAAAAACTTATAAACTTACCCAGATCCTGTCATCTAAACTCTCTCAAAAATATTCTGATTTTTTCCAGAAGTTGTGCAAACCACACTTAAATCCCAACAACACTGTGTTAATTTTGCTCAAATGCAAGCTGAAAACATATTTTAACATCCTGTCAGAATGAGATACTAAGAGTGTCGATAAAATGACACTAAAATAAATGTAAATTTAGACTGCGGTTACAAGTGGCTGCCTGAGTCTGGGGAGATGTTAGGTTGCTATAGTATTTTCCATAGCAACTTTGCGTCTTATTACATAAATATTCCCTTGGTGTCCTTACAGCCTACCAAGAAAACTGGATTAAATCTACTCTCCTATGTAATGATCCTGCATCAAACCTTATCAGAATGAAATGACCAGAAAACATAATAAATCGTAATCTAGATCATGGTGCTTTGGCAGGTGACAGGCGTTGAGGGACCACGGGCTGTGCGTAAGCGGCTGCGCTGTGACCTTGTGCTGCACCCCAGCCACTTGTCTATGGTCTTCTCAGGTCAAGGTCTCTGCAATTCTAGCTTTCTGAGGATGGGCTATTAATGTCCTTACTTTTCTCCTCTGATGTCACCAAGCCCCAGGGGCTCACGTCACTAGGCAAGAAGCTAGGGCTTCACAGAGCCTCAGCCTGTTCCACAAAAGCAGCTGAGACTGTGCTGGGCTGTCACAGCAGGAAACCGGCTCCAAGCTAGGGCAGACCAGGTATTCGAACTGTTTGCCATCCTCAGCCAGGGCTCCACTGGGTTTTGTGGGGGTGCAGCACAGGTGCATGTTTAGAGTATCTGACAAAATCTGTGGTCACACAACACAATTTCAGCAGAACAAATCAATTTTACACTAAACAGATGATTATGGAGAATTTGTGCATATGTGAGAGAGAGATGTCAGGAATATGGCATTATCAGGTACTATACAAAAATAAGATTAAGAAGGGGCTAAGCTTAAAGAGAGCTTAGGCTCCAATGTGACTTTATAGAACAGATAAACACCGTCTGGTTGGACAGGAATGCTTCCATTACAAAGGAATCCTATGCTAGAGGATCAATTTAAGAGCATCTGTCTCTTGCATTTAAAAGGTAAGGCAATTTACAAAAGTAATTACTTCTATACTTTTTAAAAACATGTCCTTTATGAAAAGGAAGCTGTAAGTGCACATGAAAAGAGGGAACTGAAAATTCTACCTGAAATAAACATTTGTTTGATTTCCTTTGGTAAGATTAGCAAGATTTGAAAAGGGAATGGGGGAGGGGGCGCGGTGGAGGGAGAGGAGAAAAAGCCTTGGCTCCTTGAGAATGAAGCTCTATTTCCAGAGTTCAGAAATGAAGCAGCCTACTCAGCCCAAATCAGAAGATGTATTTCATCATCTTTCAGCCATATTAGTTTTAATTAATCACATTTCTTTGTTTGGCACTTGGATTCCCAGAAAACGTTCTGCTGTGGATGAAAATAAAATGCTCGTCTTTAATTCAGTGGTCGCTGATGAACATACACCGCTGCTGTCTCTCCTTTGGGTTGTGGTCACGTGTAAAAACAGAAGTCTGTGAACAGATTATCCTCCCTTGCCTCCTCTCACTACTGGTGTGCCTGCCTCGGGGGTCTGCTGGTACAGGGATCTCAAGGAGGCTGTGGCCTCACTGAGTCAGCTCACTTTTCACATCTGAGTGCTCATGTCTCGTCCCTCTGTGGAGTTCTGAGCAACTCCTGAGGGAGCCTGCTTAGACCACATGCAGTGTTTCCTAAAAGCTTCTACTAGCTGCCAGTGACATGGAACCCTTCGGTTGGCCCCCTTCAGGATCCTACTCTGGCATCCAGCGGCCCCTTCCTTCTGTGCCCAGGCTGGTGCCGGGGGCGGAGTGGGGGGCAGCACTAAGCCTCTTCTCAGGCTTGTGACAAACTGTAATCTGTTGGGTATCTTAAATGTCTTTCAAAAGCACTCTCGTACAGGAAGTAAATTAATCAGAAAAGAAAACAAAGGCAGTCCTGGTGTTCAAAAAGATCAAGGGGATAGCCAGAGAGAGAGCCTTATTGTTGTTAATTTTTTTAACCTCAAGCTGCCAGCTACATATAAAATTATTCAGACACACTGAATACTGCTAGGTCCAACGGAACTTGATTGGGAGTCCCTAATTTGATTCAATTAGCTGAAAGATTTGGGGAATCCTTGCTGGATGTGCTACTGAAATTAAAAGAATAAATCTGTACACCTACATGTGGTGAGTTTCCATGGCAAATCAATGACTAGAAAACACCATTCATAATTAAAAGAGTATCTGCTCCTATAAAGAGCTCAGAGATTAAATGAGGTGTAATTAAAATCTGAGAACATTTGTTTGTGCATTATGAAATGTTTTCAGGGTTGTCTATTAAGGAAGGATATTTTAGTTTTATCCTTCTAAAATCTGTCTTCAATGTACAGTCTATACTCATCAGATACTGGATGAGGTACAAACACTGGATAGTGGTATTTATTTTGGTTTATATCATATTTAAAGCAAAGGCTTTTGAACATATTTGACATTAGGCTTTTAGGCATTTAGCTGCTGTACTTTCATTAACTTGAAATGTATATTTCCTCTCTTCAAAAAGCATCTCACACTCTTGAGGGCACGGTAGACTGTGTCTAGCCCTCTCTGTACTGTACCCCTCCCAGGCCCACAGTGTCTTGAGCACAAGAAGGGCTTGACAAATATTTGTTGATAATTAGGATGATGCTGAGTGTCCATTCTCTGGGCCATGGCCTATTCAACACGCAGCACTGGATTTGGAATGCATAAAAGTTGTGAACATTTGGAGAAATGAATCATCCTTGTTTGAACAAGCTTCTTAAGGCTTTCCATTCAAATTTAGAGCAAATGTTCTCAGGGTTACCATGTTCTCATCGACTTATGGGACAAAGGCATCAAACACAAAGGCCAGAAGAAGGGGAATATGCAACTGAAGTCAACACGATTCACTTACTTGGTGAAAAGTCCAGGGCCAGGTGCCCTGTGGGATGAAGACAAGTGGAGGTCACAGTTACTGAGCGCTTAATATGGGCTCAACACTGTAGATACAGTGGGGGGCTTTCCATGCACGGACTCCACAGTGCTACGAATAACTGGGTTCTGCCATACGAGGCCTTACGCTCTGGACAGACTTCCTCTTTTCTTCCCTTTTTCCCCTGTGCATTCCTGACCCACCCCCACTGCCAACCTGGAAGAAGGAGGAGGAGGAAGAAGCAATAGCTCTGGCTTTTAAAGTGGGGTTTAATTCCAGTAAGAGACAGACGATGCAGCAATAAATTTGAATTTTTATCAAAAATCATCTTCATGGGCTTTGGAGCAGGATGCCAATCTTCTTGAATGAATGCTTCAATAAATCTGTCTTGATTTTCAAATTTATTAACAAAACTCATTTTCATTTTTATCAGCATCTTAGTTTTGCTCCAGCAACTCTGCTTCCCCTTTAAGAGGCAACTGATAAGGAGGAACAGTGAGCTGCCAGAGTTATATGGCAGTTATATGGCAGTGTAGGGAATAAGCTTAGGGACTCCCTGGGCCTGCACTGATGAGTTAACAAGGCAAAAAGAATTACAAAGCCACAGGATACTTACACCCAAATTTGGGTAAACAAGATTAGTATAGAGAAGGCGGGCAGAGACCCCAGTATAGAGAGGGCGGGGCAAATGCCCTAATATAGAACAAAGGTATGTGAAATAAACAAGATTAGGTATTCAGGGTGAAAACGCCCCCCAATTTAGTACTATAGCAGCTGCTTTCACAGGAAGGAAGGACCAAATTAGGTAAACAGGTAAATAGGGCTAGAGACCACTGCAGGGGGAAGTTGCCCAGAGTGGAGATGATTAACAAAAGAAAGGTGCCTTGTTAACCCTGAGGTTACTTGCCCTATCCCCTAGGCTAGTTTAGATAAACAGAAGTGGTGCCGCCAGGATTTTGTTTTGTATTTACCCAAACCCCTAACCCAGAATATCTTCAAGACCCCCTTTCCCTCATGTCCATGAGTTAATGTTCACAGTTTCATTGTCTCTTTGTGCACGTCCATCACCATGTTTGTAGGCCTTCTGATCCTAATAAAAATGGGACAAGGACCCTTATTCGGGGCTCTTGTCTTTTCCCAGACATTAGCCATCTCTCGCATTTTAATCCTGCATCCTGCTTTCTTGCTAGACATGAAAGAACTCTAGACCCAGAGTCTATGACATGGCAGGATTGGGGAACTCTAGCCAAAGATACGTTGTAAGTTATTACGAGCGGAAAAAAGCAAAAGCACAATGAAATATTCTGCATAATCAGAAGAGCAGAGATATGCCAAATAACACTGATTTTTTTCAAAAAGGATTAAACCCAAGATGTAAGTCCTCACATAATAAACTGTATCCTTTCTAGAAACCAAAGAAAGTCAATTCTCTTTGTCTCCCCTTCAGAAATAAAATCTGTGCAGGTTGGTGTCGGCTCTAGGAGGAGGTGGGGAGCAGAGAGGTCCTGGTGCACTGGCCTCGAGCATCCTGGGAGGCGTGCCTCTCCACAATCCTCTTGGACCGAACGAGACTCCACGAAGATGTCTTCCCCTGGAATTCCCAAGAAGTCTTGGGTCACACACTGCCCAGGAGGTTGGAGGCAGATGCTCACTGTTTTAGCAGAAAGCAAAAGGCCAAGGGATTCTTTAAAGAATAGAGGGATTTACTGCTAGGTCAGACCTTAGCAATTTCCATCAGCGAATTAGAGCGCTGTGTTTTGAGAGGCCTGCTCCTGGATGACGGACAGATGCAAATTTGCACCTGTGATGAATGATGAATGCAGAGAGTCGCCTGATGGTCCCACTGAAAGGTATGTTTCCCTGAGGCTGCTGGGCCTCCATCCCTCCCCTTCCATCAGCAGTTTGCAGGGATCCTGTCTGAAGCTTGGTCAAAAGACCAGATGGGAATTCTTGCCGTCAGGTGGTGTCCCTGAATATGCTGGGCTGAAAGGAAAACAGCTGCTGGCCTTTGGGCAGGATCCTCAGAGCCCAGTGGAATAAAAAAGGTTAGTTGCTTTCCTTTTTCTCTAATCAGTCCCCCGCTTTCCCCATAAACCACACACTGTGTCCTCTGGTCCATCTCATTTTGAAAAGCGCAAAAAAGACTTTGAACTCTGGGGGACCTGGCATCTGAACTCCAGTTCTTCCAGCTCTTCCCCCAGCACTCGGTATAGATCATGCACTGTGTTGTGTTCATTCATTTCGCTGGCCAAGGAAAAGCCTGGAGAACTGAAAGTCCAGGTCCTGCTTCAGGCTCTTATTAGATGCCTGGGGAAAAAAACCAACAGAGATCTAGCTTGAAGCCTCTTCAGTGAAGCTGCCAGAGAGGCTCTCGTGTCCCAGCCAAGGGAAGGGGTCTTTCAGTTCTCCTGCAGCAGAACCGTGGGTCTATGCTTGCTGCCATGGTCTGTAAGACTTCCTACTGGAGCTTACTGCTCTCAGTCATTATTACTCTTGTCCTATTCTGAGCAGACTATGAAATTATACACATTCCTTATTTGGGAAATTGACAACTTGTTAAAAAGAAATCTCCCCCCCCCAAAAAAAACCCCATGGGTTCAAATAAGAATTTCTGATTGATTTCTTTTCTTCTACACCTACCTTATAAGAATGTTAGGGATCCAAGTTTCATGTAAACTTGCCCCTCATCTAGAAACTTCAAAAATGATAAAAGCTTTATTGAGAAAAAAATATTATTTATTTATTTATCAGAAGATCTCATTAAATTTAAGAAATTCACACTAAAACTCGCTCTTTTCTTTTGATATATGAAGGTTCGCGGAATAGAAATTGCCATCCTCAAATAAGCAAGTCCAAGCCCAATAATCAGTCCTGAGAAACCTCATATCCACTTAATAAGAGACATACACTGACACATAAATGCTGGCTTAATTTTTCAGACAAAAGATGCATGGCTTCAAAAACTAGTGGCCTGGTGCCTTCTCTTATGCTAAGCTTCTAAAAGATTTAAATGAGTGGCATTTGAGGATGAAAGGGAAATTTTCTAAGGCAGTGGTCCTGAAACTTTAGCATGCATCAGAATTCCCTGGAGAATTTAAATCACAGATTGCTGGATCTCACATCCCTACCCCTGCCTCCACTAGTTCCTGATTCCTTAGGGATTGAAGTCCAAGAATTTACATTTCTAGCAAGTTTCCTGGTGATCCTGATGGTGCTGGACTGGGGACCATGCTTGTAAGAACTACTGCGCTAAGGAAATTGAACTCCCTTCTGTATATGCCCAGAAGAAGAGGATTGTCTTGTGATCATCATTCATGCCCCGGGCACTCACTGAACCCTCCAGAAACAGAGCACTCTGGCCACTTTGCAATCTTGATGACCTGAGTGTTTTGGAGTCTTGGTTTTGGCTTCTACCAACACATTAGCAAAGATCCTCTGTCCATGGCCACTTGATTCTGTTAAAGAGCCTGAGGTAGGTGAGTATTTTATTCACTGGTACCTCGAGGAGACAGGTCAAATCTATGCTATTCCTCTGATTTTCTTTTTTGAAAATGGTGGCAGTTGTGGTCCTTCCCAGGCCCTTGAGAGAACACTCTTCCCCTCAGACAAGCAATCTCCCTTGGTGTCTCCCTTTTCTGACTGAGCTTCTCTCTTGCCTGCAATACTAAGAGATTTACATCTAATTTGAGGAGAGAGTTTTCAATCAGCACCTGAGTGTAGGCAGAGCACGTAAAGCAACGTTCCTCTCTAAGCTTCTCTCCTTCTTCCAACTCAAGGAGTGATGCCCTTGGTACCAAATGAGGCCACCCCTTTGATTACAGGTTAGGGAAAGTTTATTGGAAAAATGTCTAATTCTCCAGCACATTGGCTCAGAGGCTAGAAAGCTTCTTTAGGGATTAAACAATTCCCACGTAAGAAGCACACAGACTGAAACCAAATTTTATCTGTATTTCAGAATCAGCGGTGGCTACCATACTCTGGAAAAGGATTTTTATGGGAACAGGCAAATATCCTTGAAAAAAATGCAACAGCCCCAGATATATGCATATAGAAACAACTGGACCAATTTAAATCACCATGTTCCTAAGAAGGAGTTTAAAGTTCTATTAATAAAAGGCAGAGTTCAGCAAAGTCGCAGGGTACAAAATCAACGTACAGAAATCGGTTGCATTTTTATACACCAATAATGAAGCAACAGAAAGAGAAATCAAGAAACTGATCCCATTCACAATTGCACGAAAAACCATAAAATACCTAGGAATAAATCTAACCAAAGACGTAAAAGACCTGTACGATGAAAACTACAGAAAGCTTATGAAAG
>CM053574.1:81341100-81526679 GCA_028646485.1 Cryptoprocta ferox | reverse complement strand
GTTTTGATGGTTTCCTGTCTCACGTTCAGGTCCTTCATCCATTTTGAGTTTATTTTTGTGTATGGTGTAAGAGAGTGGTCTAGTTTCATTCTTCTGCATGTTGCCGTCCAGTTGTCCCAGCACCACCTATTAAAGAGGCTATCTTTTTGCCATTGGATAGTCTTTCCTCCTTTGTCAAAGATTAATTGGCCGTACATTTTGCATCCACCTAACTTCAAATTACATAGATCTGACCCCTTGGACAACGCAGGGATGAGTGAGGGCCACTGACCTCCCCCCAGTCAAAAATCACGTGTAACATTTGCCTCCCCCAAGACTTAATAGCCTCCTGTTTACTGGAAGCCTTATTGATATGTGTTAAAACAGTTGATTAACACATATTTTGTATGTTATATGTATTATAGGCTGTATTCTTACAGTTAAGGAGGCTAGAGAAGAGAAGCTATGTTTGTAGTAAGACTGTACTGCATTGAAAACACCTGTGCACCAGCTCAGTTCAAACCCATTGTTGTTCAAGGGTCAAGTGTATTTATAAACATCTGTGTATGTATTTATACTTATGAGCCAAAGTCTCATGAGCACTGTGGAGCATAACATGTCAGACACTATCCAAAGATCCTGCTGGCTCCTGTAGCCCTGGGGGGAGACAGCCACACAGTGACAGGGTCATGGTGGGAGGAGAAGGTTGCAGAGCGCATCCAAGGAGGCAGGAAAGGCTCCAATGACCCTGGGTTCAAAACTTTAAGGAGTTTTCTAAAACAAAGGAGCCAGAGTTGAGACTGTTATGGGGCAGGCAGCTGACTGACCCCTCTCCGAAAGTGTGAATCTGAAAGAGTGAAGAAGAATCAGTGGCTGGAAAAGGGCCCCTGCTTCCCGTGTGTCTTCCAGACGCGAAGGACTTCTCTCAGCGTGTGCCCTTAGCACGCAGTCATCTAAAGTTCATCACTGTTGTTGAATCTTAAGCCTCCGCAGGGGAAACCTGAGAAGGTGGGGGGGGGGGCGGGCTGAGGCAGTGCTTTTAGGAATGTAGTACTGTGGGGCAGGCACATGCGGGGGAAGGAGGAGCCAGGAAGCTCATGTTGTCCTGAAAGTCTTAGCTGCACCACTAAGTGGTTGTGTGGCCTGAAGAAAGCCTCCGAGTTTGAGGCCCAAGGCAAAGGGGGATGGACTATAGTCCTTTCTTTTCTTTTGTTCAGTTTACGTATTTATTTAAATAATCTGTACACCCAACGTGGGGGCTTGAACCCATAACCCCTGGATCAAGAGCTGCACGCTCTTTCCGACTGAGCCAGCCAGGCGGCGCCCCCGAACTTGTCATTTCTAAACATCCTCTCTAGCCCTGCGATCCTACAGAAGATGTTTCGGCAAGCTATTTCTGCAAAGACATAGTACATATTTTTGGCCTTGCAGATCATACAGCTGCCCTGCTAGAGAAGGGGTCTACAAACCCAAGCAGTTTATGTCCTTAATAAATACAAGTCCTCTCACTTTGTGGCTGCTCTTTCACGATCCGCCCAGGGGCACAGTTTTCCTTTGTTTGCGCACGGACACCAACTTGGGACTTCTTTCTCGGTTGCACATTACAGTCCAGAACACGTGGTCCCTGCCTTAAATGGACTTTACAGACATCTCACTTTTTCTCAGATCTAGTTTGATAGTGTCATGGATTTAAAAAGGTTTTGTGGGGACGCCTGGGGGGCTCAGTCGGTTAAGCATCTAACTTCGACTCGGGTCACAGTCTCACGGTTTGTGGGTTTAAGCCACACATCGGGCTCTGTGTTGACAGCTTGGGAACCTGGAGCCTGCTTCGGATTCTGTGTCTCCCTCTCTCTCTGTCCTTCCCCTGCTCATGCTCTGTCTCTCTCTATATCAAAAATAAACAAAGAAAATTAAAAAGGTTTTGTGGAAAAAAAAAATGCTTGCATGTGGATTCTTTCCAAAGTAGCTCAGACACTTTCCCTCATAGCCTATTCCCCTCCTGCCCCACCCCTACCCACTACCACCCGCCATCCCTCCTCCTTACACTTAGCAGGGTTCCTTTCAGTCCCTACTGGGCTCATATCAAGATAGCAGGGTTTTGCCTCTAGCTCCTGAAAGTTCTATCTTTCCTGAATGGCTGTGCTTCACTTAACACATACTATGTTAGCTCTTGAAATCTAGCCTTTCACAGCTCCTTATTGGTCCAGAGGGTATGGCTTAATTTCTGTCTCTCATTTTGCTATCAGTAAAAAAAAATTTCATGTTACTATTGTAGTGGTATCACTTGGCTCAGTAGATATGTTTTCAGTGAGACTGAGAAATACCAAAAAAGGTTCAACACTCAGATCTGGCAGGCTTTCAGCATCCTCTACTATCAGCTTTGGTATCCTGTGAAACAGAAAATTCTGTGCTCATTCTTGATTTGAGAGTTTTTACTAAAAAAGTATTTTCTCGGGGTGCCTGGGTGGCTCAGCCGGTTGAGCATCTGACCTAGGTTCAGGTCATGATCTCACGGTTCATGCGTTCGAGCCCTGCATCAGGCTCTGTGCTGACAGCTCAGAGCCAGGATCCTGCTTTGGATACTGTGTCTCCCTCTTTCTCTGCCCCTCCCCTGCTCATTCTCTCTCTCTCTCTCTCTCTCTCTTTCTCTCTCTCAAAAATAAATAAACATTAAAATTTTTTAAAAAATATTTTCTCTGGACATTTATTCCCTGAGAGCAAATAGGTATTTTTTTTAAATGAAATTAATGTTTCCATCATTTAAAGCATTGGCAAATATAGTCATCAGTATGGTTTTGAGGAGAAACCAAAGACCTGTCGAGTTGCTAAAGCAGTTATGGGGAATTTTCTTTCTCATGGATGAACGATAGCAATGACAACCACAGACACGGAAAACGTTTTAACACTTCATAAAATTCTTTTCCGACAGCAGGAACATAGAAGCCAAATTTCCCTTGGCAGAAATAAAAAAAAAAAGTTTAGCTGAGATGTTCCTAAGAAATAAACGGCTTCAGAAAGAGCTTTTTGGGCAGAAGAAATGTGGATGATGACACCGATATGCCGGAAAGAGGGGTCGTGGTCCACAGAAGACCAGAAACCCCTCATATTTCACTCAGGAGCTTAGCGCACTGCCTGATACCTAACGGGCCCAGTAAATGCTTGTGGATGAATTGCACCATTCATTCAACACCTGAGGTGTTACGGTTTTAGTCAAGGAAACAAGTGAGGACGTGACAGAGGAGAGTGGTCAGGGAAGGCGCCGCGGCTCTGACAGGAATCCTGACCTGTCTACCGGCGGCCGCACCCCCGGTTGCATGCCACGCAGGTGCTCTTAGGGTTGAAATCTGCAGTACTGCCTGCAGACACAACGTCCCCAGTGAGGCAGAAAGGGGGCACATGCGCGGAGGGATATGTGATCCACTGTTCTGTGCTCAGCTAAGGAGCCTTGGCATCCTGGCTGGGTCCTGGCAGATGCTTGCTCCGTTCAGATAGTCAGGAAAAAAAAAAAAAAAGGATCAAAGTCAATGATATGATAAGGACTGCGGGGTTTTCGGAATGGGAATAGAACTGAGGGGACTGTCTGGTTAAGCCCTTTCACTATAGAAAAGATGAGAAAACCAAGCCTCAAGAGGCTGAACTGACTTTCCGAAAGTCACCTGGCGAATTGATGGTGAGCTGGGCTTAGAACCACGATCTCTTCATGCCTCCTCAAAAGCCCCTCCTCTGTTTGTTTTCAAGATCAAAGATGAGGGGGATGCCATTTCCTATCATAAATGTAGAAAGCAAATCTGCATGGTAATTCTAACCTTTCCAGCCTCCTGGTTGAAGTAGTATTAACAAGAGGACTGCAATACCACCTACTGCAAGATTCTCAACCAAAGTATATTCTGTGTATGCTGCTGGAAGGAGGATGGCATATTAGAGCAACATCCATTCAGATTATGGTGTATTCAAAACCCCCAACATTTAGAAGATGTTTTGCAGCTTTTAGGTTCCAGGCCAATTTCCAAGACCACCCTCATTTCCATCTACGGCCTTTGATCAACAGTGGTTAGTTGTATTGAGGTCTTCGATATGCTTAGACCCTGGGGTGATGCTCCCTGGGGAGGTGGGAAAGGAGAACAGTAAAACGGCCTCTGTTTCTGTTTAGCTTAAAATCTTACTAGAAGAAAAAACTAAAGCCCCCAAACCTGATGCACATAAAATAACTAGAAAGGAATTAGATATTCAAGGGGATAGTGACAGTGTTCATAACTGCTGGAGAAGGCAGGAGAGGGGGACAGGGGTGTGAGTTCCACTAGGAGGAAGTGCGACAGAGGCGAGGTTCCAGTTCTGGCACTCGGCGGAGGGAAATACCCGAGGCAAGGGATGTGGCGTAGGCGCCAGTGTGGAGGGGAGAGGGTAGTGCTAGAGGCAAAGGCTTCGTTTTCTAACCAGACAGCAGCATTTATATTCTGTGTGAACACAAAACAACACTGAACACTTCTTTGACTCCACCTGTATGCTACACATTTATAGCTATAGTATCCTCCTCCGATCATTTTCACCATTCATAAAAGCATACATACACACGATGACAGAGAACAATATGGACAATGAGAATGAGCCAAGCGTCTTGGGTTCTAATCTGCCCCCAGATTGCTGAATGGCCAAGGCCTGTTGTGTCTGCTCTAGAACCTCTGTTTCCTCCTCTATAAAATGAGATGGTTTGAGCCAGTGGGTCTCTGACATTCTACCAGTTCTACTTTCCAGTCCTGCTCATTACATTTATGGCACGTATCCTTAAATTAATATTAATAAACCCTCTCCATTGCTGTCTGCTTCCCCAGTTGCCTTTCAGCCACATTGCTCCCTTCCTTCTCTTCTCTCTTACTGGGAAGCTTGCTGGGGAAGTACTAAAGTGGGAATATCATGAAGTGTTTAAATTTTCATTAGATGTATGTGTGTTGTAACAAGGCATGCACAATTGATCATCTTGGCATGCATATTAATAATTGAATGCTGTGGTACATGCTTCCTGAACTTTATAAACAGCTCCTCTCTGAGCTTTGAAATGACAAGCTTTGCTTTGTAACTGAAAAACTGAAAGTGGGCAGGCCTGTGCAATATATGTTTCTGAAGGGCAAAGAAGATCAAAACCCAAAAGTCTCTCAGTCAGGGAAACTGGGGAGGTTTCTGCCAAATAGGTTAAGAAGTGACATAAACATGAGTCAAGGATGACCTAAGGGTAAAATGACATAAGAGTGAAATGAGTCACCTGTGCTGACGTTTTTTTCTCTTTTGTTTCTATATCTAGCAGATGAGATCTCCCCCAGGTGGCCGGGAAAGGACAAGAGAGCCCCAGCTGCCACACAGGGATCGATGGCATCCTCAGCTAACATCTTTCATAACTGCACATCCATGGTCAGAAGTGAAAAAGGATCCCAAACAGAAGTGAATGGATGCTGAATTCCCCAAACGCTTGGTTGGGTCAGGTGCTGCCCCTTGATGCTTGAAGCCAAGGCTCATATGGAAACAATGGCTACTTGATTAGGTTTAATAGCTGGTCCTGGGGTGAAGGCCAGAGATAGGAGAAAGGTTAGAACTTGAACAAATGTCCACAGAACGGAAAACCAACAGGGCTAGGAGGTAACTCCTGGAGCTCGATGGAAACCTTGAAATAAATCATAATGTTCTCTTCATGTTATTATTCATGGCTCTTGATTTCTTTTCTCCTTTGAGCAAATGCTATCTGCTCAAAAATGAAAACAAGGACAAATATGACAAGACAACGCAAGGAGATGGGTGCATCTAATCCAGTTTAACGGACTAACACTTAATGACATTTCCCTTCTCTTATTTCTAGTAAAATCTATACAGAGGCCCAACCCTTTGTCATGCTTGGAGCTTTGCAAGAATGTGCCTGAACTTCCCAGGAAGTTGTTAAATGAGCCCTTCCTCAGGATACAAGGTCAGTCCTACCTTCTGTGATAAGCTAGTTCATCAATATACCTGCTTTATATGGCCTCAGAACAGTTTCCTGACACTCGTGGCTTTCCAACAGAGAGGTCCCCATGGAATGCCATGGAGAAGGGCACGGCACCGTGGAGATCTTTTACGTGTGAGGGTGCACTCTCGATGACTGCCAAACAACTAGATTTCCATCACTTTGAAGAAAGAAAGCAGAGATGACATTCCTGAATTTTAGTGCTAAATGATCATGATCTAATTTTAAATGGGAAAGCCGGAATGTGATTCCTGAGGTGTTTTCCGGAAGTATTTGTGCAGGTAAATGGGAAATGGCTGGTTCTACTTTTGGAAAATGCAAGCAAGTGTGTTGATCACTGTGGACTTCAGCAGTTATTATGTTAGAAGCAGTCCCATGTATGGATACCGACTTCAACCCACCACACCGAGCTGAATGGGGGTAAGTAGAGAAAACGTGGTGGAGATAAACAAACATGACTGCCCCAGACATGAACGAGATATATTTAAAATGCAAAGGGTGATGAAATGTGCACACATCTAGTAGCTTAGCCATGTTACTGCTACTATTTGTGTGAGGAATGGTAGGCTTTGGTTCCCCTTTGCATCTGGTATGGTCATCTTTGCAAAAGCACATGGGAAAGAATGGAAAATTCTGAGGTTGTTCACTGGGAAATGTAATCTTCCTGTTATACCCTAAAGACTTAATTCCAGCTCAGGGTCACCTTTAAGGTCTGTCCCATCTTCAAGGTGTCCTGACGGGTCTTAGCTACACGAAGGCCTCTCAGGTCCTCCATGGCTGGGATGTGCACCACGGAGCCAGCACTGTGGGCTGGTAACATCAGCTGGGACTTTTCACGGTCTCTGCTGGCTGCTGAAATACTTCCCCAGAATCAAAGTACGGGGCTGAGGGTAGCGGGGGGTGTCTCTCACGGACAGGTTGTGGGACAGTTACAACTGAGGAATGCCGACATGAAGTTTTCTAACGACTCTTCCATGCTGACCCTCCTAATCCCCCCTAGCCTGCTACCAGGGGTCTGGTAAAGTACAGCAGTCCCCAAGGAAAGCACAGCTACTGGGCTTCTCGCTCTGTGGGATTACACCCGCAGAGTCGAGGCCCTGGACCCCTGGACGGTGCTGCTACCAATGCCAAACTACTCTCCGGTGTCCCTGGGAACTTCTGAACTGTTTCAGGTTTCCTTCCTGCTGCCCTTCCCATTACTCACTCACTTACTCATCATCCTGTTTCTATGTTCCAGACACTTGGTATGCGTGGAAGACTAATCAGCAAAAGCAGACAAATCATTGCACTGCTGCACATTTTGGTAAGTGCTCTGGAGGACCTTGAGCTTGCAGAGAGTGGTTAGCCTACGGGGGTGGGGGTGGTGTAGGAAGGCTTCTCTGAAGGGTGGGCTTTCAGCCAAGACCTAAAGGATGGGAAGGATTCATGCATGTGGAGTCGGGGGAAGTGCAAGAGGGACAGAGGTGCAAAGGCTCTGGGGTGGGAGTTGGTTATGATGGGCTCAGCAGGAGGGAGGCCCATGGGGAGGACACGCGGGGGGAGTCAAGGGAAGACTGAGCTAAAGAGGCAGGTATGGAGAGAGAGCCTGTAGGCTGCGAAGAGTGAATATTATTATAAGTGCGATGGGAAACGACTCAAGGGATTTAAGTGGGGAAGATATGTGAATTATATCAGGCGATGTGTGAGAAATAGATTGAACAGGAGTGAAAGTGGAAAGGGAGGGACCATGTATGGCAGAAACTGCAAAATGCCTCTGGGCAGCCATCTACCCCTCCTTCTTTACCATGACACCTCTGGTTTTATTCTGGGGAGCAATGAGCCCAGTCAGAAAAGCATATTTCCCATTTTCCTTGTAGCTAGGCACCAACACACGTAATAATTCTGCACAATGAGACCCAAACTGAAGACTGTTGGGGCTCTTTGGGCAAGTTTCGCTGTCTTTCTCTGAAGGTACAACCGTGTCCTCTTTCTTTTTTTCCCCTTCTTTTTATCTTACATGATTTGAACCTGTAACAAAAGATATGATGGCAGGAGCAAGAGCAGCCATTTTCGACCACCACCCAGGAAAAGCTGGCGGCATCATAGAATCCTCAGGCCTGACAACTCTGCGAACACCCACCACCAACCACCTAAATCTGGATTTTACCATATGAAGAGAAAAAAAACCCCTCCTTTGTTTAAGATAAAGGTAGGTAGGATTCTCTGTTACAGGTGGACACTGTATCTAAATGACACACCAGGCCACATCAGGTGGGCTGCACTTGAATGCTGGCAGTTAAAGTGAAGGAAAGTGGGTTGTTTCTGAATGTTGAAACAATGGGATTTCCTGATGGCCTGGATATGGGCTTTGGTGGTGGAAGATGATTGGGGTAAAAATTACTTACAGGATTATGGTCTGAGAATGTATCGAAATGGGAAGGAAAAGCCCAAAAAAGAAAAGGGTTTGAAGATTTAAAGTAAGAATTCCAGGGCACCTGGGTGGCTCAGTTAGTTAAGCATCTGAGTCTTGATCTCCGCTCAGGTCATGATCTCATGGTTTCCTGAGCTCAAGCCCCACATCGGCTCTGTGCTGACAGCATGGAGCCTGCCTGGTATTCTCTCTCTCCTGTCTCTCTGCCCCTTCCCACACTGGTGCTGTGCCCCTCCCACCAAATAAACAAACAGTTAAATAAAAAGTAAGAGTTCCATTTTTGATAGTTCATAGTGGAGGTGCCAAAGAAGAATCTATCATGGTAATCTCCACTCCTCGGTTTCCATGAGGTGGATTTCCTTCCAAAATCCCTGGTCCTGCCACAGCCTTTCACTTTCTCCTTCTCAGGGAAGGAGTACGCCAGCCTGCCTGTCTCCCTACTCCTTTCCTGCACATCCCCCTGCTCCTCCCCGCTTCCTCCTCCTTTTCCCCTCTTCTCCTCCCCCTTCCTCCTCCTCCTTCTTCTTCCTCCTCCCCTTTCCCTTCCTTCCATCCTCCTCCCCCTCTACCCCCTTCCTTCTTCTCTTCCCCCTCTTCCCCTACCCCCTTCCTCCGCCTCCTCCTTCATCCTCCTCTCCTTCCTCCCCCTCCCCTTCCTTCCCTCCTCCAATTCTCCTCTCCTCCTCCTCCTCCTCCTCCCAGCTGTGCAGTGTGGCCAGATGCTTGCTCACCCAGAGGTCCCACAGTAGGAAGCCCATTGTTGCAGCAGACCTCAACCTCATGTTCCAATTCAGCCTTGATTTATCAGGAATAAAATGCTGATGTTTGGATCCCCCCAGCCTAGGCCAGCTTACCCCCGTATAATGTTAGGCACGTGGCGTGGCATTCTTTCAGCCACAGGAGCTGGGCCTCTTTATAACAGACGCTTCTTTCAATGGGTATTGCCAAAGAACACTACATTTCTCCCCTATTCTAATGCATGGCTCCCTTCCTCCCTTCATCTTTAGAGTCCAGGGTTGAGTCTTCCCTGCCAGGTGGGACAGTGAAGTCACGGGACTGAAAATACATTATAAAATTGATGCTAGTGAGCAGAAGGTACCCAGCAATATCCCAGTGTTCAGGCTTTGCCATCACTTTGCAGGGACTGTATCATTAAGAGTTGAGTGGCCTTTCCCTCTCTTCCTTTTCTCCATTACCAATCCAGCCTTACCTACCCTCCACCCACTAGCCCATTCTGTGCTTCCCTCCTTTTAAAGGGGGGGATCAATATTAGTGTTCTTTACCCTATTCCTGGCAATCCTAACTTCAGAACTGCTGCACGTACATGATCATGTGAAAGGTCATCCCTCAGAGTAGGAATAGTGAGATGGTGGTCTGAGAACGAACGGTCTGATGAGACAGTACTTGTTTTTTCCTATTCCTTTTCTATAAAGAAAGGTGTCCCAGGTTGGTCCCACACTGGATATTTGGTCACTTATCAGAGTTCGTGTTTGAGAATTTCTTATGTACTTTATGCTGCTGCAAAAAAAGGTCTTTGGACAACAGAGTCATAAAACCCTTTTCCACTTGAGAGCCTGGGTTTTCATGCCCCTCTCTCTTCTCATCCTAACAGATACATTATCCCTTGGGTTTGCACTGATGAAAGAGGCAATCGACATTTTGGCACATTATATCATTGAAAATAATACTTATTCTCAGATTGAATATGTAAATCGCGAATGTCCCCCTCCCACAGCACCCTGCACCTGGTATGGAACGGAGCACGGCATTATTACCGTGTCATTCAGTGGCTTTAACCAACCAGGGGAACATCAGCAACTGTAATGCATTATGCCACCGTGACGTTAACTACAGACACAGACAGAGTGCCCATAAAAAAAATATACGCCCTTTTTTTTGAATAGAGCCCTGGGTAATTACCCTGACTATTGTTCTATGAGCAAGGCCATTTATACCCCTTCATCAATTTAGGGTCTGGACATGAAAAATCACCAGCATTAAGCGGTTAAGGCAATCTGCTTTCCAGATGAAGAAAGGACAAAAAAATAAGATGGCAGAAAACCTTCTACTCCTGAGTGGCCCATGTCGATAGTCAAAGCTCACCTCAAATAAAGGATCCTGAGGAGATTTTCTGATGATACCTTCATCCTAAACAGAGCTCAAGGACAATGTGTTTGGGGTCTGCTTCCTACTGTCCCAGCACTGGGAGGGCATGTAGGTTTCTGGGGACAGCCCACAGGTAAAGGGTGGTCGCCCTCAGGTGTGTTGGGTGGGTCCCAGCAGGCACAGACGCATCTGGTGGTGCCTTTGCCCTGGTGGCCGGGTGGGGTGTTCTGAGGAAAAGCTACAGAAATGTTGCTCACCTTGAGAAGTAAGCTCTCAGGGCAGGGTCCGTGTTCCTCCAAGATGCCACAGAACATGAAATAGGTTATGAGGTTTGCCACTCGATATGGAGTAAAATGGGAAATTATTGATCTACTTACCCCCAAATGAAAACAAAAATTAAATGCATACAAAAATAAAAGGCAAAACCACAACAAAACAGATGGCCCCCAAAATTTTACTTACATTGAGTGAGGATTCCAGTTAAGGCATTTTTAAAATTCTCCTTGGCTTCTTCCATCTCTTGCTCATGGGTGGCTTTTTCATTCATCAGCCGGCGGACGTGGCTATTCGCTGACTGGACCATGGAATAGAACTGGTTTGCAGAACGCCGATTCACTTCCCCTCGTTCAATCCAGGAAAGTAGCACTGTGATAGCCTCTGAAAACTTGCTATCATCTGGAAATGGGAAAATCACCAAGTACAAATCATGCCAGGGCAAGAAAATGTACTTTACTTTGGTGTTTCTCAAAAGATGGAACATGGACCATATTAATGGATACATTTTTGGAACTGGACAAATTAGCTTTCCTAAGACTAACTGCGCTAGCATTTCTTAGCCTTCCCTTTCACGTCTAACTTGATGGTACCATAGAGCCATCCAAGAAATACATGGTGGCTCACTCTCTCCTCTATCAACCTGGTGAGCTTAGTTTTAGATCTGTTCTGGGCATTCTTGGTAATATGGTACACCAAATCCTGATTTCTCTTTCTCAAGAATGGCTCAAAAAACTGCCATTAACCTATTTGGTCTCTACTTCATTTTTCAAAATTCTTTCATCAGATAGATTACACAGTGAAACTAGTTGTCTGACTTAGAATCAGCTGAGTTAGTGGCAAAATATGGATGACAGATTAAACTATTTTAAAACTGGATGTAATGGAAGATATTTTCCCAAAGTGGTTGTAGGAATTAGTCAATTCTTTTTCTACTAGAGTTCAAAACAAACTTCATTTTACATTTAATATAACACATTTAATTAAGCTGAAAAATAAAATATTTCCTTGTTTTCAACAAAAGAGGGCTTGTTCCCTGAGTGGTCAGTGTTCTCTGTGGAACCATTTGGAAGCCGACTAGAGTCTACTTGAACTTGGTTTGAGGTATGTGTGTGTTGCAGAGGGGGTGGGGTGCGCAGAGTGGGCAATGAGGTTCCACCTGTAAATAAATGATAAAGTTTATTTGAAAGAAAACAAATAACCTTGCTTGTTTGGGAATAGTTGCTGGAACAGACCTGTGCTGTATGGCTTAGAAGTAGAAAAAAAGCAAGTTTGAAGGTAATTAAGTTAATTAGAACTGGAAGTTGTATGTCAATTATCACAACATTAATCGATCCTACTGCTGAAGGCTCACTGCGTACTTCCCAGGCAAACTGGAGGGGAGAAGTCCTCCACTTGTATTTTTCTACCCTTGGAAAATGTGACTTAAGAAAAATATCCTACATTTTTCAAGAAAACGAGGTAGACTCTGAATTCTAAAAATTGGGAGCAAAACTAAACTGGAAGATTCAGAGTCTCACTAATTTATTTGGTAAATACTGAGTGCCTTCTATGTTCCCTCTCCTGGAGGAACATCAAAAACATCCTTATGTATTCTGTGCATATGTTTGTGTGTGCATATATTTCCTATATTATATATTGTTTATACATGCACACACTCATATACATATATACACCCCAGATGACAGGACAGAGCATGATTCACATTTGGTAAAGGAGTTTTATTTTATCTCATTCACCAGATGTTTTTTAATCAACCACTGCTGTTGGTATGTTATCCAGCATAAAAAACCTTTGTTTGTGGGGTGCTTTGTGAATTTCACAGCGCACTGTAGAAATACCTCAATTACATTTTCTGCCAGAGTCCCCCTCCCAGACAGGGACACAACTTCCTTGCTGTGGCTGTTGTTTGCCCAGAGGTGTGCACACGGCAGGAAGACAGGGTCAGCCTGACCCCATGTGTGTGGAGTGTGCTCTGCTTTCTCCAGGGTGGAAGTACCTATCAAACAGAGGCTACTCATCAGCACCCACCCAGGCCCTCTCCCACCGAGGCAGGCGCAGTTTGGGCGTGTGGGGATCAAAGCCTTTTTTCAGCACAAAGCTGCCCCTTCTGCCCTCACACCTTTGCCAGAGGAGAGAGCTGGCCCTCGGAACACCCACAGGGCACCCTGCAAGGGAGGGATGCCTTTCCTTGAAAATCTCAACCACAGGCACAGAACCCGCATGTGCAGTCTCACAGGTGGCTCATCCAATTTTGTTAACTCCAGAATTTCAGTCTGAGCTCAACCCTCGGTGAACTCCAGCTGCACTGGTTTCTTATCTCATTTCATGGACCGCAGCGGCTTGTGTAAGATAAAATCCATCATACAACTTAACATTACGTTCAGCCCATGGAGAGGCCCATAATTTAGCATTATGTTTGCGAGAGGCCCACTGTGACCGTTACAGTCAGAATAAATTTTGCCTCCCGCGCAGGCTCGCTACCTCTCTCCCCGCCAATATATGTTAGGAGAATGGACCTCCCAAAAGACAGCATGAATAAACCTAACACTTATAAGAAGTCTTTTTTTCCCCCTCTTAAAAATAACAACAACAAAAAAGAAAACACAGACTTCATGTACCATTTTTCCCCTTTCCTGGGACTTCCATCTCTGCATAACACAGAGGGAAAAAAAACCCTTTGAGATTTTGCTGTCAAGCTTACAAGGAGATAGAACAATGCTGTTCCATCTGTCTTTCCCTCCTATCACTGGTTGTTCTTCCTTCTCTTGCTTGTGGTAACTCATTAGTTCATAAATATAGTAATTTACTGTCAGGGAGAACACACTTAAAATTTATAAATGTATGTTTGCTCAAATGACTTGAAAACCAAATTTTATTGTTCTTCATGCCTAGATGGAGGGCATAAGTTCACCAGCAGATCATAGTTAATTTATAGTTTTCAGAAAGAAACAGCAGTTTTAGGATTAAGCAATTGAAAACATACAATTTAAAAAGTAAGCAGGTAAGAGACTTGCTCACATTTTAACAAGTGTTAAAAAATATGTAGCATAAGTAAATAGTAGGCAGAATTCCATTAGCTTAGCTTAAAAGATGTATATATTTTTGAGAACTCCCAATTTCATCCTCATTTCGGAACCTTCTAAAATTTCCAGGCCGATATACAATTGAGGTAACTGACATGCAAATTAAATGTGAAAGCATTAGTTAAGGCACAATTGGTAAGTTCAGTCAATATCTGTTGCTACGTAAGAAGTGACTTTATATTAATTAAGACTAACTCAGCAACTCACTCTGAATGGCTACAGAAGTGTATTGGGAGAGGTCATTTTCAATATCCAACTGTAAATTCAATTTTGGATTCAGTGGAAAGATCACTGAGAAAACAGAAAACAATATAAACTAATTTAAACAGGATTTAGATTGCAGCATTATTAAAGCTATTCATGTGAAAAGAAATTAACACTGCTCATAAAAATCACATCAAAGATGCATTTACAAAAATTCCAAATACTTTCTGTGAACATGCTTAGGCATAACTCTGAACACGGGTGCAGTTGAGAAACTAGAATGTGCAGACCTGCTTTTTCCACAGCAAGAACTGGGAAAATTGCTGTATTAAGGAGTGACTACGGGCCATTTGCTCATTAAAAATTGTGCAGTGTTTTCTAATCAGGGTCTTTATTACATCACACCTGGGTTACAGCACATGTTTGCTCCATGGCTTTCCTTGATTTAGATTTTCCCCTTCACCCCCTATTCCCTTATCATTCTGCTCTTTGGTAAGCACCATGGCCACGCCTCCCTGCCTTTCCATGCTCTGTGCACTCATCCCAGGAGCTGGACACCTGGCTAACTGTTGTCTCCCTCAAGATTCAGCCTCAGCGTCTTTCATAAAATCAGCTTTTCTGTAACCCCAACATGAATTGGGTGTCCATTTGCTATGTTTTCACAATTTCCTCTATATCCTTCTACTAAAACATTAGTCACTCTATATAGTTAATTGTTGGTTTATGGATCTGTCTCCAGTTTTGAAGGGCTAACATCAGAATAAAACTTCTAAAACATATTTCAATCTTCTGGTCACTTTGAGTTTTTCTTGTTGCAATTTATCTATATTTGATTACAGCATTTCTAATACACTTGCAGTGATTAGTACTAGAGAGCCACAAATTCAATGGTCAGAAGTTGGGAAACATCAGTTGGTAATAAACATTTTTTTGAAGTTTATTTTGAGAGAGAGAGAGAGAGAGAGAGAGGGAGCAAGCGTGAGCGCACTGTCAGTGCAGAGCCAGATGTGGGGCTCGAAATCTGGAACTGTGAGATCATGACCTGAGCCGAAGTCATATGCTTAACAAACTGAGCCACCCAGGTGCCCCAGTAATAAACATTTTAATTTCGTGTTAAAGAGTATTTTCCCATTGTCTCCCAGAGATAAATGTTCTCCTGGCACTGAGGCGAGCTGGTCCTTTCATCCTTCAGACCTCAGAGGTCATTCCCACTGGCAATGAGAAGCTAAGAATGATGTCAGATAATCACAGAGAAGCAGAGCCTTCTGCAGAAAGGAACTAGCCAGCTTGTCAATGACTCAAAAAGCTTTTTGAAAGCATTTTTAATTCTGGGAAGATAACAACTGGTTTTAGTTTTGTGAGGAATAAACAGCATTCTGATGACTATCATCCCTTTATTGTCACTACCTGAATCCATATCCACCTCATTTTGTTTCTGGCTGCTTCAGACTTGATCAGCCTTCCTTCCTATCCCTCTCTTCCCTGTTTATTGAGCACCTGTTACATAGGAGGCACTTAAAAAACTGCATATGGGATAAATCTTCTCTATTCAAAGACTAAGCTTAGGCCTCATTAGGGAGCTCCTTGAAAATGCAGACTCACCCTGAGTCAGGCTTCCTGACTCAGAATCTCCCACTCCAAGTGATTCAAATGCACATTAAAGTTTTTGGAAGCACTGGAAGAAATCAGTCAATGAAAACCAGGGAAGCTGGCTGGGAGCTCATCTCAGTTAAAAGATCAGGAGACCTTGAAATGGAAAGTAGCAGCCGAGGTAAGGGAGGTTATTGAAAGGATTTGATGTGATTCTTATGAACTCTGTGAATCCCTGTCCCTAACCTCCCTGACCCCATTTAAAGAGTAGCTGCTTAAACATCTGTCATCCCTGTCCCAAAAGAAAAAAAAAAAAAAGGGAAAAAAATGTAAAAGATGTGGCAATGGGCACAGAGACTACTGCAGATACTTTCAGTGGAATCCTGGGCATGGCCTAGAAGACCCTCTTTATTGCCGCCCCCCCAACCCCCAGAACTACCTGATTCTTTAAAAAAAATTTTTTTTAATGTTTATTTATTTTTGAGAGAGAGAGAGAGAGAGAGAGAGAGAGAGACAGATCATGAGCAGGGGAGGGGCAGAGAGAGAGAGAGAGGGAGACACAGAATCCAAAGCAGGCTCCAGGCTCTGAGCTGTCAGCACAGAGCCCGATGCGGTGGTCACGAACGGTGAAATCATGACCTGGGCTGAAGTCGGACGCTTAACCGACTGAGCCACCCAGGTGCCCCCTGGAACTACCTGATTCTATAGGGGAGTGAATCTTTAATTGCCTTTGACTAGGCTATCTTCCAACCCTTTAGGGACAGAACCATAGATTGTGGAGAGCTGATAACAATGCAAATAACCCTCCATAACAACACAGATGAATTTTCGTCCAGTAGAAAACACTAATCGTTACAAAGCGCATTTTCTTTTGAACCAGTATTAATGCCTTACTGCTTTTCTCATTAATGAATGAGTTAAACAAAATCATTGGCACATGTCCGTTTGATATTTGTAAGTCGTGTTTCCACTGCCAGAGCATGCCTTAGCCACCCTTGAACTGCAGCTCCTCGAATGCCAGGTCCAGGCTACCGTTGTATGTGAAACTCCAGGGCCAGGACACAGGGCTCACAGGACATGCAGATGGGCACATGGTAAACTTCAATCAAATGACAAACAGATAATTAAGGGGAAAAAAATGGCTCAAATTAAGAAGCAGTTTTTTCCTCCCCCTTTGTGTGCAGAGGGAGATCTGGCCTTGATTTTCAGACCAATAGGTGGGATGAGAGCCAGGCCATGAGCACTTTCTATGAAAACTTAGGCGGCTGTAGTACCCTTATTTATGGCTGGGTCTATAAAAGAATAACAGGAGAGGAGATCAATGTTTGAATAAAATGTCCCAAGAAGGAGATAAAAGGAAGATGTTCTACAACATGGTATTTTTTCCTCCAAAAACGGGGATACACACACATGTACATACCCACGTGAATGCGGTCACTGAGTTCTGGCTTCTCTGATAGTTGGAAATAGCTTACAGTGTAGAGTCACATAGTGATCCAAGCAGAATGGGGATTCTAGGACGGCCCAAGTATTACTACTACAACATTCCTAAAATGTTACTCTATGTCCCTCAACACTGTACATCTCTAAGCAAGTCTCCATTCTTCTGGCTGCTCACTTAACCATTAAAAGGGGTGTAACCTTATCTATCCTCCAAATCACAGATAGCAGGAAAGGCGATACAAATAGTTAATGTACCCCTCTCCCTTCAACACACACACACACACACACACACACACACACAATCTCCCCCAGCTATTCAATAGCTGTAAAAATTAAAAAAATTAAGGGGGGTTGGCAATATGAAAATGCACTGATTATTCCTGCTTTGGGGTTATGCGAAATGTTTCTAGATGAAACAGCCTGTCTTGCCTCTGTGAAGGTCAATAATGCCTAAGGAAGTGATTCTCCAACAGGCTCCAGTGCTTATTTCCCTTACCCTAAGAAGGAAGCCTGGCTTTTAGCTAATGGAACTTCCACCTGGCTTACAGCATTATTGATTTTTACTTTCTTGGAACCATAAATATTGACAACCGGCGCAGCAGAATGCTGGCAGCCCTCCCCGCAGCCCCTCTCCCCTGGCAGGCTGACACCAGGCCGTTCTGTATGCAAATCAGAGTCTAGCCCTCAGGAAATTACGAATGCAGATCCCAGGAGAACTGAATTCATGAAGACACATCAGGGGATCCCAAGGGCACTGCTTCAAAGCTTTGTCAAAACTTCACCTGATGGCACAGAGAAACTCTTCATTTCATCGCATAATGAAAGATTATTTGAAGCTTTCCAAAGGGGGGAAAAGTACACAAAAACTTTTAAATGCTCTTGCCAGGGGAAATCTCTAGTGAATTAGGATATCATCTTTCTCACCGTCTAATCAATCTCTTCCTTCCACAGTCCAAACACAGGGTTCCTCCAGGGGTGGATGGTCTGTGTTAGACACACTGAAATTCATTATCTCATCTGCCTGGTGCTACTGTTTCCAATAAAGTGTAATTATGGTGTTATTGAGCTCCTGCTCACTTTCTCAAAGCCATGCTATAAACTTTGGGTCTGTGAGCAGTTACTTCCCAGTCAGTCTTCATTAAGTTGAATTGTCTCAGAACAATGTCTATTTAATCAGCAGGGTGCCCGCTAATTGTCTTTTTTAGAATTTGTATTAACGCAACAGACAGATGCTGCCTTAGACACTACACAATTACAACTCGATGCTTCCTCCGCCTCCGAGAAGGCTCAGTGGCCACTGAATCTGGGGTTGGCTGGTCTCAGAAGATCCACCCCTCACCCTGTCACTGTCCAGCTGGGTCCCCTGTCACTCCTGGGATGGCATGCTGCACTTCTCACACATGCTAGTGGGAAGTACATGGTGCTTTGTAATTGCCTCTATCTCTCCAGAAGCCTAAACTCTGTGAAGTAGAGGCCTGCATACTGTGGTCTTCCCTGTGGTGCTTAGCACGGTTCCCAGATCTATGGTAAAGAGTCCCACAAGTGGGATGATGGCTGCACGCACATTTCGGATCACACCCGGTGGCGCTACTGGCCAGAAATGCAATATGCTCAGAGATCCAAATAGCTGAGGAAGAGAGAAAGGAATTAAGCATTTACTATGTGCATCGTTTTGACACTGGGCAGGATGTGGTGGAGGGCGTTGTGGGTCATATATACAGTTGGCTTGTACAGATCTGCTAGATAAAGCTGATTTTCAGAAAGAAAACTGCACGAATAAACAAGTACAATGTAAAATGGGGAAAAATGTTTGTAATAAACCTAAGATAGCATGATTTCGCAGTGGAAGGGAAAAAAATTTCAAATCTAATTAGGCATCTTCAGATTGCATTTTCATTTTCTTTTTTACCCAAGCTTCTTTACCTTGGGTTTTGACTGCATTTTTTTTTTAGCCCTACATCAATGAAATCTTTAGGGCAACAGTTTCCATGGCTCCTCCTGTCTGGCTTTGCAGCATTATAAGGAGCATGGAGTGGATTTCCTCTCTGAGGCAGCCAATTTCATAAGCAATTAAATGCTGTTTATATTCCAAACTCTGTACTTGGGTTGAAATTGTCAAGCTTGGTATTACCTGACTGTTGCCTGAGATGTATCCCCAGCTAGTTCATTCTACTGTAACTGCCATCTATTAAAATTTCCAATCTGTTCTCTCAAAGGATCACACGGTACTTGGCAAAGGTGCAGCTTCGAAATTCTGCAAATTATACTCATCTATATAAATATATATTTTTGAAATGGCAAAGCTTGCAAATTACTTCACCAAATTGACATCCCAATCTGTGATCTCTAGCAGGAAAGCTGATGCCACGTCCCTCTCACACGCACAGACATTTCTTCTGTGCTGGTTTCTTAAAAAGAATACGAGGATGCCTAACTTCTGTGAAATTCCTCCAAGAGGTCACAGAACCAAGTGCTAGTTTTTGTCATGTCTAGGTGTACCACATAAGCCGATAACACACAATGTACAGGATATTAAAGAAAAAAATGATTTGTTCCAAAATCCCCATTCCTGCTTGAGGATGTTGCTCTTTCTCCTTCTGGCCACTCCTTATGATTTGTAGTCTGAATGGAAAAGGTAGATGATGCCTGAATGGAAAAGGTAGATGAGCATGATTGTGCATGCTCTTTCTTAAAGGGACAATGACCTATGTATTTACCTCTGTAAGACACGCCCTTTCAGAGCAGCAGAACACACATGAT
The DNA here is from genome assembly GCA_028646485.1 of Cryptoprocta ferox. Lineage (NCBI taxonomy): Eukaryota > Metazoa > Chordata > Mammalia > Carnivora > Eupleridae > Cryptoprocta > Cryptoprocta ferox. Next base: position 81,506,842 of record CM053574.1, on the reverse strand, counting down.
TGGCAAAAAGCACCTGACAGTTACAGTGGGGCATGTCAGTCACCACTGCAGCTGATTAGAGGTTCCCACGGCCAAACCAGGGGACAAGGATGAGAAGCAGAAGTCCTTTCTCAAAGAATTCTCAAGGTGCCTGGGTGGCTCTGCAGGTCTTGGCTTGGCCTCAGGTCATGATCTCACAGTTCGTGAGTTCTAGACCCACATCAGGCTCTGCGGTGACAGTGCAGAGCCTGCTTGGAATTCTCTTGCTCTCTCTCTCTCTCTCTCCCTCTCTCTCTCTCTGCTCCTCCCCCACTCACTGTCTCTTTTTCTCTCAAAATAAATAAATAAACTTTAGAATAAATAAAAGAATTCTCTTTTAAAGATTAGAACCTCCTATCCTCCAAAAATAGGTTTAGGGCAGCTTTCGGACATTTCATTTAGTGAAAACATCCAATCCACTTTACACACTTCCTGCAATATACTAGCTATGCTCTAAAACACGCCAAGGATCAATCACATCTCTCTTCTCATAAGAAATCTTTAATGACTTCTCCGCTGCTTAAGGAATAAAACCCCAATCCAGTGGCCGCCTTCAGGGCTCTGCCCACTGGCCCCCCACTGCTCTTTCAGCTTCACCCTGCTCTATAACTTCCACAAGGCTCCCGTGTACACTGGAGCAGGCCACGTGCCTTTCTCCTCCTGGGCCAAATTCCTCTCTTCTTCCTTGTGTCTTTTTCCCTGGGGCTCCAGCCTCTGACCAGAATGTATTTAAGTCCTTCTTTTCCTGGGGGCGGGGGACCTTGTTTCTCCTGCACAGTTCTCCTCTGTGATGATTTTCTTGATATAGCTTCATCAACACTTGCCCCTGTGCTCCCAAAGCACGTTGCTCATATGTTGGTTGACAATCATGCCACTGGCTTTGTACTTCAGTTAATTGTTTGAGACACACCTACATGTGGATGGCGACTGCAACCCATGTTCTCTTGTTAAAACCTGACATGCCCAATGACCTGAGGAAGGTCTGACCATCACCTGCCTATAAAATGCAGATGTCTGTCAGATTACACAACTCCGATGGATGATGGAAGGGAATTCACACATACACGTGGTCCTGACTTAAAATTCGGGCCCCTCCCCAATCATCTGTAGTTCCCTGGGGCGGGTACTAAAGCCCCATATGTCTTTATTCCCCTGACAGCATCAAACACATGAGAGGAGCACAGCAAACCTTACAGAAATGACATACACTTGTTACCCCCCCCCCCCATTATTCCATAGGTGTTAGCAGGGTCCCTTCAACTCCATCTCTGAAGACAGGGATCCTTTTCTGCATCCCACTTCTACCCTCCACATATCCCAGCGCGGTTTCCTGTATGTGCGAAGGGGGGCTTTGTTAAGAGTCCAGGTAGGTGTCAACTCTAGGACCCCGAGGCATACCAGGACCTGCTCACCCACTGGAGGGGACACTAGCCTAGCTCAGCCATCACAGGTGGGAAGACAGGAGCCAACTTCTGCGTGCGACTCTTCTCCCCTCCTGCAACTCGTGCGGAGTGACAATACGCACACCTGCACGGAGGACACAGGCAGGAAGAGGCAGGGCTCTGTCCCAGGCTTCCAGGTGACCTCGCCTGTAGAAAATCTGCAGGTGAAAGGGGCAGGGACATCCGGGGTGCTTGGGGATCGAAGGACCTGTCAGCAGGCAGCTGCGACTGCCAGGGCGGGCATGCGACGGCGGCCTCCTACCTTTCAGCTTGTCAGCCAGCAGGGCGGCCTCGTGCTCCGAGTAGTGCATGATCGCGGGCGGCGAGGGAGGCCGCAGCCGGTCCTCCTCCAGCTTGCGCCGGTGCCGCTCCTCGCGCGCGCGCATCCTCTGCTTGCATTCCCACTCGTAGAAGTCATCCCGGGCCTGGGCGAAGTCCACGTGGAGGCGGCCCGAGTCCTTCTTGTCGGTGCTGGACCCTAATCGCATCCGGTAACCTGAAAGCAACAGAAAGGCCTGTCCCGTCACAATGTCACCACCATGATGAGCTTCACAGTGGCCCTGAACGGATGTGGGAGCTTTGGCCAATTTCTCTGCCCATAGCAAAGACGTTCGTCCTTTAGCACGTGAGAAGCAGTTACCCTTCTCCCCAGTGATCAGGAAGGATGGCCAAGTTCAGCTTATTAGAGATTTGGGGATAACCCCCACCCCCACTGGGAGGTGTCTCAGAGGGTCACCTACCCCTATTTCAAGCCAATGTTACTAAGAGGGTGACCTCAAGAACCAGGGCACTTAGAGTAACTCCTTCTTCCCTCTGGCTTCCAGGAAGCTCCGAAACAAATTTGGCATGTAGCATTTTCCCTCCCTACACTACGTTCTTATGGCTTTGGTTTTATATTTTCAATTTATGGTAACTCCATTGCATAAGTGCTCTTAAATTCTTTTTAGAAAAGGGTGGGGCAGAAGTAAATAAAGAATATCTATGATATTTAAAAAGATCTACAAAGTAAATTCCGCAGCACCTCCCTCACATGTTATAGCTTCATCCCCCTAGAAAATGCTGCTCAATTCTCTCCCAGCAGCTGCAAAAGCCACAATTACCAAGGCAATTTTGCAATGCTGTTTTATTTCCACTTATCCTCTGGGGCACGCGGGAGCATATTTTACCTTCAATCAAGAGGCCTCGCCACTGCCTTCCTTACAGCCCTGCAGTACCTCATCTGGCATGCAGCACCGCACAAATTGTCCACGCAATCTGTGAAGGCCACGGGAGCCCGGGCAAGCACGCAGAGCCAGACCAAAAACACGGGCCTGGAAATCTTTGGGGGATTTACTGTGAGCTACCCAACTTAAAAAGATGATGTGCAGAAACTTGATCTGAGAAATCAACACAAACAGAACTGAAACCAGGCAGCTAGCCTAACTTCAAATGAAGGAAGACTTGGCTTTGAGGCTGCTCTTCAGTTTGGGGTACTTGGATTTTAAAAATATAAATTCAGGTCCCAGCAGGATCACAGCTGTCGGGGCTGCCGGAGGAGACAGCAAAACGAGTACTTTTGCTGTGTAGGGGCTTTGCAAATGAGATACCACTGTGAAATGCCAGGCTGCCCTGCTCTCATGTTCAAGATCTCTGTGGTAGATTTCAATGGATTATCTTGGCATTTGAGTTGGAGCTCAGCCGAAAATCCCTGTAGAGGCTGACTTCTCCCCTGTAGGGTGCTTCACACCTTTGAGAAGTTACAAATACAAAACAGATCTCACATCTGATTCCTGTTATGCCCTTCTCACTCCTAGGTTTAAATGGTATTCTCTAAAAATGGGAAGATGTAACAATACCTACCAAAAACGCAAACATCCCATCACAGACGAGCAGAATTTATGCTAAAGCAGGGTGGGTCTTGGCTCTGGGCCATAGGAACTTAACAGGTCCGCAGGCCACTGTGATATATATGCACCAGCTGAGCGGGCAGCACCAGCTGAGACTGGCTAGCAATCCCCACTGGCCAAGTGACTTTCTCTTGCTCATGGCCAGAGCATCGCTTTTCAGAGATTTCTGTTCCAAAAAGTACCCTCTCTTTCACCGAAACATCATCATTAAAGCCTTAAAAGAGATCCTGATGAGGCTGAGCCTAAAATTAGCTTGGCCTTCAAATGTGAACACGGTCCTAAAATTAGGCCTTCCAGCTGGGCACGGGCTTGCAGGAGCTTGCACCCAGGAGGGGCAGTCTTCCTTCCCACCCCCCACCCCCCAAATAATCAGCCTTTCAGATCCTTCCTGTAGGAAGGGCAGTGGAAGTAGAGCTGGGAGACCCCTGTGGCCCCAGGCAGGGAAGCTGCAGGTGAGGCCTTAGCTGTGGGCTCTTCCTGCCGCAAAGGGGGCAAACCAAGGAGCAATCAGGTGCCTGGCTAACAGAATCAGGGTCCAAGTTGGGCAAAGACTAGCATCAAGGAATAAAAAGAGAAATACCTTTCACGTGCCCACATTTGGGCCTGTTCATCTTTGGCAATGTCTCAAGGAGTTTCTGACTAGGTCTAAACATTGTGTTATGTTGGCGTTGAAAAGCACTTTTGATCTACTCTAACCATCTCATTTAATCAGGTGGGGGTGAAGTAATACTTTTGTTGGTAGAGCTGTGATCAGAACCCAACTTCCCCAGGCAGGGGCCGTGAGAAAGAAGAATCAGTGCTTCTTTATCATCTTCAGGATGTTCGTGTTAAAAACAACCATCTCCAGAATGGTTCTTATTGTTGTAGGTGCCCTGTTAAGCACTTCATATCTATTATTTTGATTCATTCCTCCTAATAATCCTATGAGTATTGTTGCTGCCTCAATTTTGCAGATGAGAAAATGGAAGCCAGCGAGAGGTTACCTACCCCGAGGCACATGAGACCCACGGCCAGGCATGTGCGCGACAGAATCCCCACCTGTGTAACAGATTACTCGGAAGCTGTGGCCCACGGAGATATGTGAAGCAAGACACATAGCTGTTTGTGTGCTGTAAAATATTGTTTTCTATATTTCGTCTTCCATCTCTATTTTAGAATGCTTTCAGATTTCACCCCCACTTTGTTATGTTTCATTGGAATAAGGGTTTGAAAGTTCTCCACATCTCTACCTCGGCTCTACTCAGGAAAGTCACAGCAGCATTGGAATAATCCTGAGGCGGCTGCGGTCTGTGAGAGTATTCCATGGCGAAGAAATTAAGTAAGCCTGGCAGGAGCAGTTCAGATTTCTTTCCCCCCATTCTTTTCTCACCTTCCCTCATTAGCTTTGCCTCAGGAACAGGGAGGTGGTGTACATTGTGACAGATGGGAAACATGCAGACGGAGAGTGTGAGGGAATGGCAAGGAGCTGAATCTAGCCACACACCTTTCTAAAGCCACATACGAATATCAGATCCATAGTTCTTAGATTTGGAAAAGGCCTGGAGACAGACTCTGTACACTGGCTCCAACAGCCACAGAGTGGTAGGTGTTACTGGGTCTAATTTCAACATCTGTAAAAGTCTCCCCTATGAATTGGCACCGAAGAAGCGGGTATCATGGGGCAGACTTTACCAATCTAAATGCCCTGGCAACTGGCCTTCTGCTAAAGTTGCAATGACATCGGGCTATTTCCTGTGAGGAACTGATCTTGACTTGGTGCCCTGGGGTCTAGAAAGTGAACCACTTCTGGAAAACTTAAATTATGCCGAGAGCATACTTTATTCCTCCAGGGAATTACATCCAATAATAATAATGGTCCTCAGTATTCATAATATTGCTTTTCATCTAATAAGCACTTGAGAACATTAATTAGAACCTCGATAGAATTCCTAAAGACTGGTGTTGGGCAACCCTTCGTGCAGTGAGCAATGCTCACAGACTTAGCATGCCGCTTCTGGCAGCCAAGGGAAAAGGCAGAGGTCCTTCTTTTCCAGCCCCTGTGAGGACTTTATTTTGCATGAAGGCAAAAAGGAATAAGCTCATATTAACATCACAAAACATAACAAAATGCCAAAAAACCCCTGATGTAATGCAAAGTACCAGAAAGGTAAATGGCTTTATCAACCATGAATTCCTCTGCAAAGCGAATGTGACAAAAATTCTTCTTGCTTTTCCGAATCGCTGTAATATCACCGCACTGCTCAAAGACTTCTTGAATGATTTCCTCAGTAGCATTTTCTGGTAATCCTCCAACAAACACGGTCTTACACCCAGGAGGTCGTTCTCTTGTGGAAGGAGGTGGAAGATCTATTAATCACAACAAAACAGAGGGTTTGCCTTTTATTTCTTTGCCCTCTTCCTGGTGGAAGTGAAACTTGAAGAGTAACTTTGTCCAGTCTGAGTAACAACAGATTTCAACACCAACCTCCACAGATGGCAGGTGGCCTTATTTTCAACCTCCTCTCCCCACCACCCCCTCCAACCTTTGCTTTCTGTGTTCTTTTCTACACAGAGTGGCTATGCTTGTCCGTGGACAATGATAACACAAGTGTTAGCATAATTTCATTTCTCCTTCATAATACAGAAGCCCAGAAAATGGAGGGGGGAACCTCACAAAGGACAAAGCATGATGAAATGACAACATGATGGAAAACTTGGGCTTGTTATCAGCTTTGTCTCGTTGTGGGGATAATGGATCAGCAAGGCAGGATGCTGGGAACCGAACTGAAAGCAGTACTTGCTGGGCTGGGAAACACCAAACACTGGGACTGCAAACAACACTTTTTTTTTTAAATTCACATTTAAATGAGCAAATGATTACATTGGGGGGAGGCTGTAGGAAAAGATAAAACCTATACTGTCACAACATTTTACCTAGTTTATATGTAGATTACTAAAGCAGTCTCCTGAAAAGTCCACTTCAAAAAGGCAACACTGATTAATATGAATAAAAAAAAATTCTAGCTATTTAAGCCCATAAACTTAGTATCTGAGCCTAAATTAAAAAAAAATCTGGCTCATTTATTTCATCAAATGTATGTTTCCTTCGAGCAAATGTAATTTGGCCCAGAAACTCTGAGATGCAGGCTTCCCCCCAAAATTGCTAACTGCCAAATTAATTCAATTTTCCATCTAGCAAAGCACATTTCAGAGTTTTTCTCCTACATTTGTGAAGATGGATGGAAATGCTCACACATTTCACACTACGTTTTGCAGTGAATGCTAGGTATCATTACATGCAAAAAGATTCTTAATGCTGGGTATATATCCCCAAATCACACATCTGCCTTCAGGTGTCAGTTCGGCTCCTGATCCAACAACACACGGTCACATCCCCATACATTTGTGCTCATCTAGAGACGAAGGCCTCATGGGGAATGGACCTCCACTTTGTGCATCCCTTGGATGAATTCTGAGTCACATCTGAAAGTGAATACAATGCTACATTAAAATAAAAAAGAAAAGAAAGGAAAGACGTTTAGATTATTGAGTGGGTACCTTTAACAGGTAACACTTACTTGGATTTTGAGGGAAAAGAGTACAACTTTTGCAGTGGATTATTTCTTTGACGACAGCCACTTCTGTTGGCGGTGGCGGTGGTACCAGACCCAGGCCTGGTATCATTGGGTTAATGGGGGTGATCCCAGTCATCATGTTGAGGCCTGGGTCAAAGCCTGGTACACAGATTGAATCTGTAAGGTACACAAGATAACATTTTGACTGGAGTATCTTAAATCAATTTTCATTGTTTTTGCTGTTTTCTTGCAAAGATTATTCGACTTTATGCTATTTTTTTTTTTTAGGAATTCCTCCTGAAGATGTAGCCTTATAGAAAGCTATTCCAGAAAGGTAAAGAGAAAATAAAAGATGAACTTAAAGCTACATGAAAAGAACATTATATTACTTAAAATATTAACACGGCAGAACAGGACACAGCATATTAAGGTGGAAAACCATGCACCGTGAAGCTCTGCTATTATTGCGAATGTGATTTTCTGTTTCTTAACATCAGTGTATTGTTTACACTGCCTTATGACCCAGAATGCGGGAAGAATGCCATTTAACATTGAAGTGCCCTGTGAATCTAATTGTCGATCTGGTTTTATCAAAAGAATCTTCTTACCCAAGTGACCTAGATTTAGAAAAGTTCAATTTATATGTGCATACTTTATAATGATACATTCAGGTCCAACCTAACCTATTTCCCCCAGGAAATAAAAAACAACGAGTGATTATAATTACTATGGCTGAGTTAGATACACACCAGCACAAAATTAGCTGTACATTTCTGGATTCTATTGGATAATCACACTTTCCTCCTCTAATTCAGTCAACAAACAATTGACCAACCGTTCTGAAATCTTTATGCCCTGTATAAAAACAACAAATTTACGCTCTGTATTAAAAAAAAAAAATGAAAGGGGGCAAAAGGAATGGGTTTTCCTATATACGCAATGAGGTTTTTTGTGTTTTTTGTTTGGTTTGGTTTGGTTTGGTTTTTAGTGTGGTAATGAAACAAGTAACTGCAAAGGTGATATACAGGGATTTTCTTTTCCTAAATAAGTAAGATTTATTTACAAGCAGAGACTGTTACAATAATGTATTAAATGTCTAAAAGTAACTGCAAGGGGATCCCTCTCCTGAGAGGTTTTCTGTTTGCAGAAAGCAGACAGTCTCGCTGGTAGTGTGCTGATGTCCCAGATAGACCCACAGGAGCACAGGTCACCAGGAATAGTCATGGTGACCCTCCGCTACTCCTTAGCAGTGAAACTCTCTTTTCTTACTCTCCTATCTTTTCTCCCTCGTCATCCTAGGTCATTCCCAGTCCTCCCTGCTGGCCCCTCTGATCGTGGAAAGCCCCTGCCCCAGTGGCATGGCCTCACTCTTTGCTTACCTGTGCTGAAAGGTCCCAGAAGCCCAAGAGGCAGATGAAGTGACAGCCACACCCTCCGTTTACTAAGACACTCCAGTGCATACCAAGCACCAGCAAAAACTTTTCCTTTCTGGAAAAAGGTTGATTATAGTTTTCCTCCAGCTACCTTGGACACTTCCACTCTCCTTCTGTGGTGAACAGAATAAGGAGGCTGATCCTGATCTGTAGCCCCAGGAGGGCTGCTGTCCCATTTATTAGGAGATCCATCTAACCTGACAGTGTACCAGCATGACTTCAATAAAATGAGGGATTTCTTTCTCAGTTTTGCTTTTGTTTAAAAAAAATCCTAAATCTAAATGCCAAATAAGCATTCTTCAAAGGAGTCGTCTTGACATTCTAGGTACTTCTTCTGAAATTATGGTTCTTAGTTTCTTCATCTGTAACATGGGATTGGCCAAAAAATCTCTTGGAGCACTAGTAGGGATTCTGTGCTGACATTGCTCAAAACAAGTCATAGACAAAAGACATAAAAGCTTGGAAGTGATAGAGACAAGACTCACACTCTGGTTAGTCATTTAAAAACCTCATAAAGTTTCCCAGGTCTTTTTCTCATTTTACAGATAAAGAAATTGAGGCTTAAAGCAGTTAAGTGAAATCGCCAACATCACAAACCAAACAAATGGCAGAGCTGGCACTAGAGCCCCTTAGGCTCTGGCTCCGTATTTAAATGTCTCTTGACTATTTCAAAGTTTCCATTCAAATGAACCGACTTGATCATTCACCTGATCCCTGTTACCACTAAACATTTACTCCGCTCTTCAAAAAAGTCAAGATGTATCTCTCTGATCCAGACACCAATTCTAAAGGGGAAGTTCTAGAACAGAATGGCTCTCGGTGTCTCATCCTATCCATCTCATCTTAAGAAATTTGCTTGCAAGGACTTCAGTGATGATCACTGAAACAACAGATTGGCTTTCAAGGTGAATGTATTAGAGACCGAAATATTGGCATGCATATGCTTTTATTTAATCTCATTCTGTACATAGGTTCGTCTGTTTCGTTCCTGGCCTGTCCCTCTCTGTTGTTTGCCAACACAGGGTGATTTAAGGCTGAAACGGCTCAGGACAGCAAATCCTGTGAATTATAATAACCAGATGTTTCTCACAAATGAGATGAGAAGCCCAGTGCTTGTGTTCTCTTTTAGTCGTTAAGGGCTTCTGTTTTCTTTTGGATGGCCAAACAAATAAATGGGGACAAAAGACACTGCTCTTGAACAAAATAGTTTAATATAGTGCAAGAGTTACTTTGCTTTTTCTGAGACATCAATATGAAGAGACTCTGAGGTTTAATGAAATCTGCATGGTGAGTACAGTAGCTTGAAAAGAGCTTAGAAAGGAATTAACACTTAAATTATGTTGGACCTCAAAGGATCTGAGATTTGGTATTTGAGAGGAGGAAGTAGGGAAGGATTAGACCTTTTTTTTTTTTTTTTTTTTTTAAATAAGAACCCATTACTTTTTAACAATATATGAACAGATGGAAATTGTTTTCTCAAATAGCACAGGAACTTATTATGTACTAACTCATTAAAAGAAATGCACAGTTTTGGGGAGTCTGAGAAAGACAGACGCACAGGAAGACAAAGGTGCAGAGAGAATTCAAGCTCTAAGAGTCAGTTCCTTGTCTTGCTTAGGAAAGGTGCCCCTGTGAACTTCAGAGATAATGAGTTATAATTCTGCTCACGGAAAAGAGGAAGAAGGCTTAAATTGCAGCAAGAAAGAATCCAATTAAGTACAGAGTAGGACTTTCTTCCAGAAATCGTACTTAAACAAGAGGAAGGGTTATTTATTTCAAAGACGGCAGCCCTGTCCAGATTCTCCTTGGATCGAAGACAAGCAAGTACAGAGGTGGTAAGGCCAAAGCTGAGCAAATGTTTCTTTCTAGTTGTCTTTTCCCGACTGGACAAGACAAAACCAGAAACAAAAGTCCTGCATATCGATTCATACACAGTCGGGTGAGTGTTTCGTCAGTGTTTTGTCAATGAGACAAGCATTTTTCAGAGGGCGGGTTAGGGTCTCATATTCAGGCACAGCAATTTCTTTCTTTCATTCATTCATTTGGCATTTACTGGGCACATGCTACGGCCAGGACCTGGCATCGGGAACTGTAATATGTTCCCCACTTGGGGAAATCACAGTGTTAAAGGAGGACTTGAAAGATGGGCACCAAACTCAGAGGAAGAGCTGAGAAATGTAAACTGAGGCTCAAAGGACAGCACAAGAAGAGGCCTGCTGGGGACAGCCTGATAGGCCTGGGGAATTCCAAACAACTGTCCATGCTATGGCATGGTGAGTGTGTGACAGTGTGACCAATGTCCTGAGGGGTCGCGGGAGTCAGATTAGATGAGAAGGCATCTTGCTGTTCGAGGTAGTGCATTCTGGCTTTATTCTCACTGGGACAGCAGCCACCAAAAGTCAGATGTGCACTTTCCAGGCAGAGGACCTTGTAGGGTAAGCTACTCCCCCCATTCCTCCTTCTCAATTTGTCTGCTGCCCCTAGCAGTGGCTGGTCCCCTTTCCCATCAATGCCTCATGAAGTCTAATTATTTGAAATGAGAACTAGACCCCCCCTCGAAAGAAAGGCAATAGAGGCCTGTCTCCATTAAGCCTGGACCTAACTAGGTTAGGTGTGGCTGTGGATGCTGGGCTGAGCTGAGGCTCAGGGGACACAGGTACACTGTCAGCACCAGGGATAAGTGTGGCACAGAAGGCAGGGCACAGCATTCCAAGAGAATAATAAGAAAAAAGAGGCAGGAATCAGGCCAAAGGTTAGTATTAGGTCTAGTCCTGGGCAAAGGTCATAAGCAGCAGACAAAACACAAGACCCAGCAGGCCAGCTTTCCCTGGGGCTCCGTTGGCAGGTCACAGGGCCTGAACCACCCCTGCGTCAGGTTCTGATGCAGTCCGGGTAGAACTGAGGTGTGGCAACAATGTGGCACAGTCAGAGGCAGAGAGAAACTGACAGTCAGGGAGGTTACCTGAGTTGGGTCTCAGGCTGGAGAAGCAAGACAGGATCCAGACACCAGAACCAAGGCCTAGGGTTTGTGGAAGGAGGCAGACACCCAGTCATCAGTCCTGGGGCCTGGGTCACAGCCCAACCAGTGTCAAGTCCAGCTGGATGCTGACTCTGAGAAGGCAGGGCCCCAAGAGTCCTTTTCCTTGTACCTGAGGCCTAGACGGGACCTCAAATCCAGGGAGATACCAAGCTTGTGGGGGCTGGGGCAGAGAGACAGGCTGGAGGGGCTCTGACAAACATGAAGAAACTCCTCTCCTTTCTTCAGAGGAGTTATTGCCTCAAAATATGATCTGTCATCACTCGACAGAGAAATTACATGATACGTGAGGACATTCTGTTTATTGGACATTGAGGGTACATGATGGACACTTTCTCATGATAGTTTCCCATTGCAATTGACAGGACCTACCCTTCTACACTGTCAGTTAAATTCAGACTATTAAAGGAATGAATTTTTCTTTTCTTTCTTTTTTTTTTTAATGTTTATTGATTTTTTGAGAGTAGCGGGGGAGGAGGGGGAGAGAGAGAGGGAGACACAGAATCCCAAGTAGGCTCCAGGCCCTGAGCTGACAGCACAGAGCCCGACGTGGGGCTTGAACTTACAAACCACGAGATCGTGACCTGAGCCGAAGTCGGATGCCTAATGGACTGAGCCACCCAGGCACTCTGGGAATGCTGTTTTCATTCCATGACCTCCTTTTCTCTAATACTCCTGAAAATTCATGATCAACAAAGGAAAGCAGTTTTTAAAAAGGTAAACTCGAATTGGAAGGCTCTGGGCACAGCTGAGGGTCCCTAAGGCTGACTGATCCCTTAACCTCTCTGGGCTTCAGCGTCTTCTTCAGATAAATGTGAACATGAACCAGAGATTCTACCTCCACAGAATGGGAGCATCCGAGAGGACAGTCGGTGTGAAAGCAGGGTATCAGCGTGTTAGGAGCCCACATCTGTAGTCAAATGTACTTTGTGATCCAGACCTGGGTCTCCCATGCACTGGCTGTGTGACCTCAGGAAAGTTAACCTTCCTAAGCCTCATTTATAATATCTGCAAAATGGGGATAATCATATTTAAATTTTAATACTCTTGAGAGGATTAAATGGGATTAAAAAAAATCTGAAGTGTTTAACATAACGTCTGGCACATGGTAAGTATGTAACAAATGGTAGCACTTATTGGTAATGTGATAAATATGTATTTTATATATAATAGTATTTATGTAAGCTGCTATAAACATGTTATTAATATTGTATACACATAAAGGATCATGATGATGGTGATGAAGTATTTGTTTTGGCAAACATTGGAGCACCTACTAAATGCTGGATGTTCCACTAGGTACTTCGCCTGTAAAGATAATATAGGAGTCCTTCCTTCAATGAAGTGACAGTCTGGTGGCAGAAACAACTAAACAGAAAATGACAATAGAGTATGATAACTGTTGTGTGACATTTAAATAGGAGGTGCTATGGAAACACAGAGAAGGGGAGCATAGAAACCATACTGGGATAAGCGTGTTATGGTGTGAATTATGTCCCCCTGAACAGATATGTTGAAGTCTCAACTCCCCCGGTACTCTGTGAATGTAACTTTATTTAGGAATAGGGTCTTTGCAGATGTAATCAAGCTAAGATAGTGTACTCAGTTAGGGTGGGCTCTAATATGCCCGGTGTCCTCATAAGGGCAGAAGGGACACAGGCACAGAGAGGATGCCACGTGACAATGGAAGCAGAGATTCAGTTATGTGGCTGCAAGCTAAGAACTGCTAACAAAAACCAGAAACTAGGAGAAAGACACGAAACAGATTCTTCCCTAGTTCCTTCCCAGAGAGAGGACGGTTCTGGCAACACCTTGATTTCTGACTTCTTGCCTCCAGAACTGAGAGAAGCCTGTTTCCGTTTTAAGCCGTCCCAGGTTGCGGTACTTTCTTACGGCAGTTCTGGGAAACTAATACGGGGGACAAGGTCATGGAAGGGATGCTGGAGTGGGGTACAGCTGACCCGAGTCGTAAAGGCATGACTTCTATGGGCATGTGGAAAAGGTATTCTCAAAATATATTTATTTGTGAGGCTCATAAATACAAGAGATACTTCTAAATGTTCTCTTAGAAGAAATGTTCACAACCAGTCCCCTGGAGGCAGAATTGCTCTTACGTTTTGCCTTTGCTTTGTGGGAAAAAAAAAACAACACAACAACCCTGAAGACGGCCGCGTATTTATTAAGAACAAATCAACCCCACAGATAAGTCCGCATAATAGTGTACTTCGTAAGATAAGTGAATGCCTACCAGCAGAATCTAAGAAAGCAACATTGAAAATGTTTTTGTGATCTTTCCAAAGAGTTCCAAAGGTGGTGAGGTATGTTTTCTATTTAAACCCAAGATGTATACCCACAGTGAGCTCCTGCAGCCTGGCCATGCCCACGTTGTAAACAAAGACCTCGTTCCATAAATAAAACCCTCTGTCTCCTTTGACTGCAGATATAATGCCGCTGTCAACAGCTATTTTAAGTACTGTTGACTTGAGGGAGGAGATTTGTGTCCATATTTGAAACTATAACACGATACCAAGTGAAGAGAATTTCACAATTTTCACTGAAATTGGTGCAGGGGAGCAATGACTGCCAAAAGAAGTCTGTCAGATCTTTCCAGCAACCTGTGCACGGAGTGTGCACCCGAAAACCAAATGTATCTGGGGTAAGCAGGAGGCAAAAAGCCCATCAAAGGTTCTGTGAACTTCACTCACACTGGGGGCTGAGTGATTTGAATTTGATGCCACAGCTCAAGACAGAGGCCTGACCTGTCACACCAGGGTAAGATGTTGTGTTTTCAGGACCTGCTGAAACCCACTCTTCAGTCACAATGGGCCTCCCAGCTGAGGCATGAAAACCATGCGGGCAGGTGTGCAGGGCTCCACTTTGACAATTTTCAAAGCTGGAAGAGACTTTGGAAGAGGATTTCCTAGTCCTACACTCTTGATTGAATGATAAGAAAACTGAGGCTCAGAGAGGTTAAGTGACTTGCCCAAAGTGACACAGCGAGTTAAGAGAGAAACTGAAATTAAGGTCAGGAGTCCTGCTGCTTCACCATTGTGCATCTGGGTTCCCCAATGTCTGTCCACCCTGCCTTCCTTAAGACCCATTTACTGACAGGATATTCACTACTCCCCAAGACAGTGCATCCATTCACTAATGATTTCACAGTGAGAAATTTACCTCTTGTATGTTGCCTCAGGACCTGATATCCTGTAGTAAAGTCACTGTCTTTTATTCTGCTCTCCTGGGCTGTTGTCACAAGTCTGCTCCTCTGTCCTAGTGCCGCTGGTCAAATCCAAGAAGAAAGCTCACACGAGCACCCACCCGGCCTCAGGGACCCTGCTCCCCTTAATCTTTCCACAAGTGACTTCCTCTAAAACCCACCCTTTCTGCAGTCTAGGATGAGTCCCAGAAATAGGCTCCAATGGAAGCTGACCTACAGGATTGGAAGGGATTTCGACCCTTCTTAATTCTCAACTCTGTATTTTTGGCTGACTTGGTACATTATGATTAAAAAGCAATGGTCACATTTGAATGCTTGCTTCATGCCGGGCCTGTGCAGAAAGCTTCACATCATCTCATTGCAAGAGTGTTTTTGACAGTCCCATCACGGAGCTGACATGCGTCAACTAACTTCACTCAACTAGAACATGCATGTTGTGCCTCTGTGGGATGCCGTTATGCAACTTTGCAGTTGACGTTTTAAAACTAAATAAATAAAAGAGTTTGCATTTTCCATTGGATTTTCCAAAACCTTTCTTCTTCTTTTTTTTTAAATTTTAAAATGTTTATTTATTTTTGAGAGACAGAGCGCGAGCAGGGGAGGGGCAGAGAGAGAGGGAGACAAAAATCTGAAGCAGGCTCCAGGCTCTGAGCTGTCAGCACACAGCTTGACGTGGGGCTCAAACTCACAAACAGTGAGATCATGACCTGAGCCAAAGTTGGAGACTGAGCCACCCAGGTGCCCCTAAAACCCTTCCTTCTTCGGTTCTCCTCCCGTCTTGAATTTTCCCTCCCCGGCCCTCGAAATCTATACAATGGCAAGACAGCTCCTTCTTAAAGTTCCCACCCCTTTTAGCTTCTCCTTGCAGGTCAGACTCAGCCACCAAAGACCCTCTTAGACTCCTACATAGACTTCTTTCTTCCTAACATTTAATTCTTCAAACTCCGTGTCATTGATTTCCAGTTTTGAGGGCCAACGCCCAATTCTCACTGTGCATGCGGTCACTCTCAATTCCTTGTGTTAGGAGCTTGTGCTAAGTTGTTTTCTCTGATCTGTGGCCTGCTGGCACCCTCATGCTTCTTTTTATGTGTGTCAAAATGCACTTTGCTTACAGTGTCCAGGTCTTCCTCCTGACGCCGTCTCTATTGCATATGCCTGGACAGAGAAAGTAACTTCAGGACTTACCTATTTCTTTGTTTGTTTGCTTGTTTTGAGAGAGAGAGAGAGAGAGAGAGAGAGAGAGAGCACGTACAAGCAGGGGTGGGGCAGAGAGAGAGGGAGAGAGAGAGAATCCCAAGCAGGCTTCTTACTGTCACTGCAGAGCCTGACATGGGGCTCAAACTCATGAACTGTGAGATCATGACCTGAGCCGAAATCAAGAGCTGGACACTTAACTGAGTCACTCAAGGTGCCCCTTGCCTATTTCTTTTAATGACAATTCCCCTTCCTCTCAGTTCCTAGCTTAAAACCGCTATAGGCAACCACATGTGGTCACATGCCAGAACCTCTCAGATGGACCTACCTTTGAAAGGTTTTTCCACATCATTGTTTTTTGTTCCCACTGCTATATAGGCTCCTATTAGCTCTCATCTGGAGGACTGAAAAA
This sequence comes from Cryptoprocta ferox, assembly GCA_028646485.1. Taxonomy (NCBI): domain Eukaryota; kingdom Metazoa; phylum Chordata; class Mammalia; order Carnivora; family Eupleridae; genus Cryptoprocta; species Cryptoprocta ferox. The sequence continues at coordinate 81,490,649 of CM053574.1, read as the reverse complement.
GCCAATTTGTATGCCCAGAGGCTGTGCCTTCTGCATCTTCCTCCCTCCCCCCATTCCCTTCTCACACCCTTGAACCTGGATTAGCCAGCCATGCCCACGGGAGACCCCCGAGAATAGGCTGTAATTGGGGCTTCTAAATTACTTCTTTCAAACTTCTTTTCACATCCCCATCTCATTAGCTGATGATTAATTTTCTCTCTGTACGATGTTATGTGACTTTGTACAGCAGGACTGTTACATAACGAAAGAAAAAAAGGACTGAATAGGCTATTGGTGTTCTTTGCTTTGAACCAACTGACAGACTTACAGCACAGGCGCAGAATGGAGAGGCAAAATGCTACAGAGTCTTGGAAAATGTTTTTGAATTTTCAGTCAAACGTGTAAGAGGCGCTCTTTAATTCTTACATATTTATTTGTCTATCTATCTAACTTTTTAAGGATGGGGACCCTCTGAGTATATATTGAAAGACTAAATAATTTATGTCAACACATTTCTTTCTGGCATTCAATGCCTCTCCTCTCTCTGTTAGAGCTGTTCTTCTCTGAAGTCAGGGTAACAGCCTTGCGTCATATTGATGTAGAGACCACTATAGTCAGTGGTCGTGACAGCAGAGGTGGTATTTCACGCCATGTAAACGTCTTCATAGGGACCTTCCCTTTGAAACCTGCATCTTTCCAAGATATATGCAAGGGCTAACCTTTTGATTTTATTTATCCACCTTAGTTTCAGTTTACAAAGGCATCCGGGAGATAGGTAACGTCTCATAAATTTAAACAGGAACAAAAGAAAACTTATTCAATATTTAGCTTCAAAGAAAACATTCACATCATATTATTTTAAACAATTTATGTAGGTTTCAATTTAAACTTACTGCTTGGAGGGATTGAAGCAACACAGAGTTGGTCTCTTTAAATAAGATCAGCATATAGCCCTCGGCTGGGGGAGAAAACAGAGCTTCTTTTGAAAGCAAACACATCATGAGCGCTCCTAAAGGAAACTTTCGAGTCGCGTGTTGTTTTAAAATCACAGACTGATCTAATATTAATTTAATTTTTCTACTCAACTGTGTGGGCAAGGACAGTAGGCTGGGAAGAAATAAGGGTGGAATATGGAAAGAAAAGAGAAATCCAAGGACAGAGAGAGGGACCATCTGACTCCTGGGCTCAAGGGCAGGCTCACCCTCCTGCCCTGTGTCCCAGCCTCTTTACACCTTGGATCTTAATCTGCAGAAAGAGATTAAAAGTAATATTTGCATCGATAGGCTTGCTGTGACGATTAAGTGAGTTAAAATATATAAAGGGGTTAAAATAGTGCCGGTAGAGGAAGGTTCAATACATATTAGCTATCATTTAAAATATTTAATATATTTACTTAAATATTTTTATATATTTACTTAATTATATTAAACTCAATATTTAATGATACGTATTATATTTGTGTGTGTACCTGTGTGCATGTGTGTACTGCACAGTGTACATCATACAATACTGCCTTAGTGTCCTTCTTTTTTAAAAAAAGGCATGTCTCAGTTTTCTGTTGCCTTCTAAATTAATGTTTTATTATCTATCCTAACTTCAAGAAGTCCTTAGGTAGAAATCAGGAAAACGATGGAAAAGGCAGTGACATATAGGTTTTTCACCGGAGGAATTTCTCTAATAGTTCACTATTTGGGGAAAAAAGAAAAACTCCCCTCTATCCCCCAAGGGCCCAAGATGTTTTTCAGGGCCTACAAATGAGAATTACAGAGTTCAGAGCTGTTTCCTCTCTGCTTTTTCTGCCAAGATTAGCTTTTTATACCCAAATTCACCAACTGGGCTAATTCATATGTTTGGCATATCATTCCCCCTAAACTTAGTTTTTCCATTGAAATCCCATTTTATTAATTTAAATGAATATGTATATGTTATTAAGCTTCCTTACACACACACACACACACACACACACACACACGCTCACATCTTTTTAATAAATAAAAGTCAAGCAGCACCAGACTTTAAAAATAGTTTGAAACATCCGAGGCTCTGGCTAGATTTAGTTATTCACATGTTGATATGCATTTTAATTTAGAAAGTGTTGGGGCGACTGGGTGGGTTAGTCCATTAATTGCCTGACTTTGGCTCAAGTCATGACCTCACGGTTCATGGGTTTGAGCCCTGCATTGGGCTCTGGGTTGATGGCTTGGAGCCTGGAGCCTGCTTCGGATTCTGTGCCTCCCTCTCTCTCTGCCTCTCCCTTGCTTATGCTCTGTCTCCCTCTCTTTCAAAAAAAAAATAATAAGTAAACATTAAAAAAAAAAATGAAAACATCAATGCCAAGTCATCCTCTCTGATAGCCTGCCATTTCTGACAAGTACCTGGAGTAATTTTTCTGAGAAGTAAACCGAGGTGGAATGGTCTAAGTACCAAATTGCTACTTAAAATGAATTCGGCCTTGTGGGCCGAGTGTAGCATATCTTGAGAAGCATGTCTCAGCGGCTTGTCTGGTAGTGTCTTCCTCTACAGTGTGGACCCCTCAATATTAAAAACTCAAGAGAACTCATTTCTCACATGAAAAAATACCCCAAACATTTTTTTCCCCTGGAGAGTTTAAGGTTAAAAGCACAGACTATTACCCAGATTTCCATTTGAAGTTAATAATTTTCTGTCTAGTTGTAAATTCAAAGAATGTTTTTGTTCTTCATTCAGGGCTCTACATCTCATTCCTATCCCCAGAGGCGCACCCAGTTTTGAACTGTTACCTGTATGCAACACTATACTTTCAAAATCCTTTTTCAATCATCTAATAAGCTAGTTTTTCATTTCATCTCTCCAAGGTTTCCCCCTGCCCTTTACACATGCATGAGGAAGTGGAGGTCAGGGAGACTAAAGACATTTGTCTGCAGCATCACCGGAATGGGAGGAGAAGCAAACTGTGGTCCCGGCTGTCCTGGCCGCGATGAGAGTCTAGCTGTGTGTGGTCTCCAGGCATGCACAGCGCAGAGGGACAGAGCCAGGATGTGCCCCATCTGGGCTTCAGTCCCATCCACCTGAGGTTCCTCATCTCACCTGTAAGGCTAAAATCTCCCATGCCTACATCATTGTTATTATGGAGGCCCAATTATATGATGGGCATTTATAAGCCAGTGATTCACAAACAAGGAAATCAATATACAAATGTAAATTATAGTTAAGATTTTTCCTATTTCAAAGGCCTCTGGGGCTCCACAATGGTGCTAAGTGCTTATTTTGTGCAGAAAGAGAATTCAATATATTATTCCATATATTATTGTGCTTTAGAGTACACACAAGCACGGCAGGAGGGAGGAGAAGGGAGAGAGGGAGATGGACATAGAGGATGGATGTGTGTGTGTCGGCATGTGTGAGTGCGTGTGGTGTATCCTTGCTCTTTGCACTGTAACCCATGGCCTTGGTAGAGCTCTGCCATTCTCCATATTAGGCGCATCCCCTAAGTTTTACCGTTGAAAAAACTGAGGAGCCAAGTGGCATACCGCCCTCCCCCCCGTCCCCCTGATGTATCTGCTCCTTGCACATTATTCATCATCTACAAGCTTGCTAAGCAGTGTGCTAGATGCAGGGGGTGCAGAGGTAAGTCAGGGGTCCTGGCCTAAGGTGCACGGTGCGCTGTGATACAGACACATGGGCACAGAGCCGCGTTACAAAGTGGCAGCAAAATAAGGGAGCCATACACAGCACCTGCGCTATCATCTTGAAAAGAGCCTGTCCACGCTCTGAATTACAAGTAGCCTTCCTCACTGCAAGTATCTATCTAGCTGAGCCACCGTGTCCTCAAACCCAAGCACAGAGCACTTTGTAAACACATACCCAAGTCAGAGAGCAGCTGTCCCTCGGGACTGGGGCCACACTTTCAAGAGCAGTCATTTTCACTGCATTTATCAAATGACGTTTTGAGGGCTGAGGACTGTCCGGTGTTTTATTTATCTTCCTTTGGCTATATAATTATATATTTTTCTCTTTTTAATACTGAGGGCATTCCGGATCAGCAGGCTTTCTCCAGGCTGAGTTTACATCAAAAATGCCCCTGGTGTGGAGGACTGAGGTTACAAAGTACAGATTTGTTGGAGACAGACTACAAGGCCTCCCTAATCTATATCTGCTTGTTGTCACTGAATGTTCAGGGAATTTACATTTGCCAGAAAAGCCAGAATAGAAATGTTAGCTTAGGCATTCATACCCTTATTCAATTTTCATTATTCTTTTTTACTGTAACAATAACCGATCATAACATTTTTTTTTCCTTTCAAATACATTTGGTAAGTCAGTCAAAAGAATTTGAAAACCTTATCACAGGTATTTAACTTCCTTCCATCACAGCGATGGGACAGAGGCAGGAGGGACATGAATAATCTCAGGCATAAAGTGTTTGTTGAACAAACAGAGCTAAGTTCAACTAAAATAAAATAGAATAAACTGGCAGGATGTATCAAGTGTGTCTCAGGAGTATCTCTCCTGGGGCCTTTTCTGCTCAATATCCTCATTCCATGTTTTGAACAAAGAACTCAATGACACGTACATCAAATACTGTCCGTCATCAATAGGCACTTGTGCTCAGGTATGTGGGAGGTGCTGGGGACACAAAAAGGTTGAAGACAAATGTTTGAGCTTTGTGTACTTCCAGAAAGACAGAAACTTTCAGAGAAAATGAAGGCGACAAATAAAAAATAATCTTCATTTGTTGAAAAGCACCTTAAAGGGAAATGAAAAGGCAGACCGTAGGTGTGGAGTTCATGCCTGACACGCTCTCACGGTGGATGACGAAGAGAAAGTCGTATGTGTGAGAGGTAAATCCTAGTCCCTGAGGAGGATGTCACAGAAATCCAGTCCTACAAAGTGCCCCTCATACTGTTCCCCTTTTGCCACCATTTGTCAAGAGACTGTGGTAGGAGAGCCGTGAATTGTCATCATCTTAAGAAGCAGAGAGGTATCAGACTGACTCCTGCCACATCCTTCAAACTGAATTCAGGTACGTGACCCCTATGTTCATCCTCTCCACACCTGGCTGGGCGGGGTGCCTTGTGCTGCCCTCTCCTGGGGCTGGGTACCAGCTCCCGGGGACTGACTTCATACCAGCCGGACGGGGAGGTTTCTTCCATGCCGAAGATCACTACACCCACTCTCCCTTCCCTGGCAGCTTCACAGTTGAGTCTTTTGGATCCCCTCCCCCACAGGCAAAGCTCTGGGCTATGGTCCTTTCTTTCTCCTGGATGAATTGCCCTCTGAATACAACTTTACTATTGGTAGAGCTCTGAGGAATCCAAATGGATCATGGAGGAAGGTTTGGGAAGGGGACGGGCTCTCATTTTAACTGAGTATTCTAGGTGCCAGGCAAGATGCCGGGTGCCTTCACATGCATTATCCTACCTTACCTTCCCTGTAATAGTTCAGGGGAAATGAAGGAATGGAGGAATTTTAGGTGGTCAGATAGAAGGTCAGAGTCTGAACTCAAACCCAGGTAGGTCTTACTGCAAAGGTCTTGTGGTCTCACCAGGACCATCAGTGACAAAACCCTGAGCTGGACGGATTATGGGTTTCACCACTACACAGGACTGACCTTCAGCGGGTAAACACCAGTATGAACATATCACTGTTTAAGCCCAGCATCTATCTGTTCTGTTTGGTCAGTGCCCAGGACCTAGCAGTGGTTAAATATTTGGGTATCATTGTTGCCTTATCAAAATGAAATACGTGGCAAGTAACAAATGTTTGACTTCTGCTTCTGGCGAGGAAAGAGTAACAGATACAGGATATAGTCTCCCACCTGAAACAACTAAAAACCTAGATAAATATGTGAAACAAGGTTTTCAGATATTGGATCACACACAATGCAAGACAATGATTCCTGAGAGTAGAGAAACAAATGAGGTGAGCCATGTGATTGCCCAGCCAAGAGATTGCTGCCAAAAGAGAGTTTCAGGCTATGGCCCAGGGAGGAGGAACCCCTGAGGTGCCCAGCAGTCTCCCTGATTAAAGATATAGTTGGTAGTTTGAGAAGGCCAAGGTCACTAGAGTTTGCAGGGTGGAGAACTTAAGAGAACTGCACACACACACAGGCATGTGGACACGTGCATGCACACGTGCACACACACACACACACACACACACACGGCTCAGAGATTTAAAGCAGGTCCATCTTGAGTCTTCAGATGAGAACTAATCAGTGAATGCATGTGAGGCAACTACTCAAGGCTGGGAGAAGGACCACCCAAAGGATTACAGGAATAATCCATAGAGATCACAAAAGCTAGGAAGAGTTCATGTTCCCTTCAACTAGAGTAGAAAAGCCTCATAATTCATGAGGTATTGTGTAGAATACTTAGAATGGTACTGCCCCATGAGTAGGGCAAAATTAGCCCTAAAGGCTGCTCTGGTCTCTCCTAACAAACCTTAAAAGCAAGCCTCAAAAGTTTCAATAAATAAATAAATTTAAATCTGTCCTATAATAAACCTCAAGGACTTTTTAGAAATGCAAAAATAGCCAGCACCTAAGAAGGTGAAATTCACAATGTCTGGCAACCACAGAAAAATTACCACGTGTGCTGGGCTAACCCCTAAACCTGAGAATATGTTATTTACGTGTCTAAGGGGGAATTAAGGCTGAAGTTACCATTAAGGCTGCTAATCAGCTGACCTTAAGATAAAGATAAAGAGATTATCCTGGATTATTCCATGGAGCCCAACAGAATCACAAGAGTCTTTAAAAGGGGATGAGAGAGGCAGAAGAGAAAGTTAGAGTGATTTAATGTGAGAGCCATTGCTGGTTTTGAAGATGGAAGGAGACCACAAGTCATGGGATACAGGCAATCTCTAAGAAGTTAGAAAAGGTCAGGAAACAGACAGGAATACGAAGCGTGGAGCCTCCAGAAAGGAATATGGCCCTCATGACACCTTGACTAAGACCAGTGAGGCTTTCTAACCTACAGAGCTATAAGATAATACATTTCTTTGTTAAGTCACTAAGTTTGCGGTTGCTAGTTACAGCAGCAGTAAAATAATAATAATAATAATAATAATAATAATACGCGAGGCATACAAAGAGCAGGAAAAAGTGACCCATAATAAGGAAAAAGTAAATCAACAGAAAGAAAACATAAATGACACAGATGACAGAATTAGTGGACAAAGATATTAAGATGGTTATAACTGTTCCATGTATTCAAGAATGTAGAAGAAAGAGTGTTAAAGACATACATGGAAGTCTTGAATGGAATGTATAGAGATGAGAGCTACAATGTATGAGCTGAAAATATACTGCATAAAATTAACAGTAGATTAGACATTAAAGTGAAAAGTTAGTGACCATGCAGACACAGCAATAGAAACTATCTGAAATAAAACACAGGGATAAGAAGTGACAACAACAACAACAACAACAAAATGAACAGAGCATAAAAAAGAGCTGTAGGAAAACTATCGTCAGGCTAATATACTTGTAATTAAATTCCCTGAAGAAAAGAGATGGGGTCAGAAAAATATTTGAAGAAATGGTGGCTGAAGATCATTCAAATTGGATGAAACAAAACTCACAGATGCAAGGAGCTCAAGGATATGAGGCACAACAAATATGAAGAAAAGCATACCAGAACATAGCATAATAAGTTATTTAAAACCAGTGATAGGGACAAATTCCTAAAAGTATCCAGAGGAAAAAGATGTGTTATGTTCAGAGGAAAACAGATAACAATGAAAGCATATTTCGTGTTGAAAACAATTTAAGCCAAAAGACCCTGGAGTGACAGTTATTAAGAACTGAAATTAAAAAATATAACAACCTAGAGTTCTATATCCAGTGAAGATGTCCAATAGTGCAAACCTCATAAAGAATTTTTCAGACATAACTGAAAAAAGTCAATCACCAGCAGATCCACACTATAAGAAATGTGAAAGGCAGCTCTTTAGGCAAAGAAAAATGATATGAAGTACAAATCTCAATCTTAATCTACACAAAGGAATGAAGAATATTAGAAATGGTAAATGTGTGGTTCAACATAAAAGACTTTTTGTTATTTATTTAAAAGACAATTCACAGAAAAATCAAACATACTAACAATGTATTTTGGCTTTTTAACATATGTATAAAATGTATGACACCAAATAACATAGGACAGGGAGGGGGGAAGTAAAATGATACTGTTTATGGTTCTTATACTATACATGAAGTGGTAAAGCCAACAAAAGAGATAAAATCAGAATCCTACAAGATAATTCAAAATAAGGAACAAAAATAGAAAAGATGGACTAACGACAGAATAGACAAAGAAAATCAATTAATAAGATTTATTAAAATAAATGCCCAATCATACTGACAATCATATTAAATGTAAGTAATACCCCAATTAAAAGACAGAAGCCTGTTAGATTGGATTAAAAAGTAAGACCTAACTACATGCTGCCTATAACAGACCTATTTTATTTTATAAGCTTTAATTCCAGTATAGTTAACATACTGGAATTAGTGTTATATTAGTTTCAGGTGTACAATATAGTAACCCAACAATTCTATATACTACTTAGTACTCATCAAGATCCTCCTCACCTATTTCACCCATCCCCACCCGCCATTGCCCCTCTGGTAGCCATCTGTTTGTTCTCTGTGGTTAATAGACTGTTTTTTGGCTTGTCTCCCCCTGCTTTTATTCCCTTTGTTCATTTGTTTTGTTTCTTAACTTCCACACATGAATGAAATCATATGGTATTTGTCTTCCTCTGACTGACTTATTTCATCAAGAGAACATAACAATCCCAAACATTTATGCACTGAACAAGACTTCAAAATACATAAAGTAAAAACTGGGAGCACAGAAAGGTAAGAGACAAATGCACAAAAACGGAGATTTCGATAACCCTTCTCGATAATTGCTAGGACAAGAGGACAAAAAATCAATAGGGATATAGAGAACTTAAATAACACTATGAACCTTTCTGACCTAAACTAACACTTATAGAACACTTCACCCAGCAATAGCAGAAAACACATTCTTTTCAAGAGTACACGGTACATCTACCAAGACAGGCCATATTAGAGGCCTCAAGCAAACCTCAGTAAAACTACAAAGACACAAATCATAAAAAGCGCAGAGTATATTCTTGGACCAGAGTAGAATTAAATTAGAAATTAATGACAGAAGGACATGTGGAAAATCACCAAATATTTAGAAACTATATTAATATATTTTTGAATAACCTCTAAGGAATAAATCAAAAGGGGAATTAAAAAGTATTCTGAACTAAATGAGAATATAAAACAGCATACTACAACTCATGAGATATGGCTAAAGTAGTACTTATAAGGAAATTTATGGCACTAAATAAATGCCTATATTAGAAAAGAGTCTCAAATCAATGACTCTGGCTTCTGCCTAAAAAATGGAAAAAGAAGAGCAAATTAAGCCTAATATAGGCAGAAAAGGAAACAGTAAAGATAAGAGCAAGAATCAGTGAAATATAAAACAGAAAAATTATAGAGAAAATCTGTGAAACCAAATGCCAGATATTTGTGAAGATCAATAAAACTGATAAACCTCCAGTCAGCCTTAGGAATGAGAAGACAAAAAATACTAACAATAGGCATGATAGAGGATAATGTAACTAACACAGGTCCTATACCAATTATAGGTATAAGGAAATACTGTGAACACATTTATGTCAATAAATCTGACAACTTCGATGATGGACCAGATTTTCTGAAAGACGCAAATTACCAAAGGTTATGAAAGGAAAAAACAAATAATCTATATAGCCCTTATTAAATTTAATGTAATTTGCAGTTAAAGTCATTCCCACAAAGAAATTTCAATCCCAGATGATCTAACTGGGGAATTGTGCCCTAGTGGAAATTAAATATAAAAGAAAAAAAAATAATAGCAATTCTATTATACAAACTCTTCTAGAATATTGAAGAGGAGGGAATATTTCCCAAATGATTTTATGAGGCCAGCATTACCCTGATACCAAGACCAAACAGAGACATTCAAAGAAAATTATAGACAATATCTGTCATTAACTTCAATGCAAAATTTTAGCAAATTGAATCTAATGATCTACATAAAGGGTAATACATCATGACTAAATAGAATTCATTCCAGGAATGCAAGATTGGTTTAACATAAAAAAAATCAATCAATGTAATTTGCCAAAGTGGCAGACTGAAAAAGAAAAAAATATCTGTGATCATCTCCAAAGATGCAGAAAAAGCATTTAAAAAAATCCAATATCCATTCTCTTAGAAATCTAGAATTTGAAGGAAACTTCCTCACCCTAATAAAGATGATGTGCTGGTGTCCTCATATTTAACTGTATTTCCCTTATAAGATCAGGAACAGGCCAAGGCTAATCTCACTATTTCCCTTTAGCTATTAATATACATGACAACATGGACGGCTTTTAGAATAATTACACCGAGTGAAAGAAGTCAGATATTGAGTATTTTCCATATGATTTCATTTATATAAAATCGTGGAAAATGGAAAATAATTTATAGAGACAGGTAGAAGGATCTCGGATTTGCCTGGAGAGTTGAATAGATGGTAGGGAATCATTACAAAAAGAACAAGAAAACTTTTTAGTACAATAGATATGCTCATTATTTTGATTGTGACAAGAATATCACAAGTGTACAGATAGGTCATACCTTATCAAATTGTACAATTTAAATACATACAGTTTATGGGCGCTTGGGTGGCTCAGTCAGGTAAGCGTCTGACTTTGGCTCAGCTCATGATCTCGCGGTTCATGAGTTCGAGCCCCGTGTCTGGCTCTGTGCTGACAGCTCAGAGCCTGGAGTCTGCTTCAGATTCTGTGTCTCCCTCTCTCTCTGCCCCTCCCCTGCTTGTGCTCTCTCTCCTTCTCTCTCTCAAAAATAAATGAATGTTAAAAAAATTTTGAAATAAATAAATAAGTAAATATGTACACCTTATTGTATGTCAATTATACTTTATTAAAACTACAAAACACAACAGATTTTTAGGTAATGTAAGCACTGCTAAGGTGAATCTATCCAAAGTCTTGGTCTCAACCAAGGAATGAATTACAGGAGAGCACGGCTGTTCTTCCTGAGGTGAATTTAAAAATATTAGTTGTGCATATGTAAAGCTATTTAGTCTCCCAACAAGAGCCTTGATAGATCCTAATTTAAACAAACAGCCAATTTTATAATCCCAGAAGTCAGGATGAAGCAGATTGGGGGGATTATACACGAAGTGAGCAAGATTTGGTAAGAAATATGGCTCCAGACCTCGAAAGGTTGTGAAAATGACTTGGCAGGGTGAGATTAATTCTCACTCCTAACTCAATCCAAGAGAGAAAAAGGTTCCCAGGCAACACAAAATCTTGCAGGGTTTTAGATGTCACTGTATGTTTGAATTTACTCCACAGAAATTCTCCCAACTTGTTCAATTTCAAGACTTCTCCTTGGAGCTATGAGCAGAATAAGAAAAACACAGATGGCTCAACCTCACCATAATAATGATTCAAGGCAAGCAAAGCCTAAGCTGTTTGTATTTCAGATTAAAATAGAATTGAGAAAAACATCATTATCTCGGGTGCTAAAAGGAGTATTAAGACAAAGCTAGTTCAGATATTGCTATTATTGCAATATTATTGTTTTAGGTTTGCAATCCATGGGAAATTCATATATCCTTCTACTGCTTCCGTTAGAATTAGTATTTTAAATAAATTCTACATGCTTAATAAATAAGGCTATTTATTTACTCAAAGGCGACAGACCCTATGGTGCTATCAACAAAGGCTTCCCTCCTGGTCTCCTGCTGCTCGTGTTTATAGGACTGCAATTACAGAAATGACACCATTACCATCCGCAGGAATTCTCCTGGCATTGTGGAGATTCTTTACCGAAAGAAATACAAAGCTAGTGTGCTGTTAGCAGAATGCATAGATTTTGTTTGGCAGTGGCTCTGCTCCTCCTGGACACCATCCTGTGGGTTAATGACACTCAATTCTGAACATCCTCCTTCTTTTCTTCCAGCAGGTGTTTTCATGTATTTCTGAGTTACATGTCCCAGTATGTGAAGGCTGCCACTCTAGGCAGGCAGCGTCGGAAAATGCGGGAGAATGATGGTCAGGCGGGGCAGGATGCCGGTGTTCGCATCCTGGGCATACCCCTCACTAACAGTATGACCCAGAATAGACTCCTCAGCCTCTCTATGCCTTGGCGGGCTTATTTGTAATGATAGCACCCATGTCATTGGATAAGGGTAGAGGAGATAGAACCATAAGGTGCTTAGGAAAAGGCGGGGTACACACACAGTGAAGGTAAGCCTAATTATTAGTATTAACATGGCTTTGCTGATGCCACAGCAGTGGTGGAGAACAGAGGACAGCAGCACCTCCCAGAGGGCATGACAAGCACAGGAGGAGTCAGAAATAGAAGTGTTTCCTCCAGGGGGTGCCTGGGAGGCTCAGTTGGTTGAGCGTCAGACTCTTGGTTTCAGCTCAGGTCATGATCTCTTGGTTTCAGCTCAGGTCATGATCTCACGGTTTCATGGGTTCCAGCCCCACATCAGGTTCCATGCTGAACAGTGTGGAGCATGTTTGGGATTCTCTCTCTCAATCTGTCTCTGCCCTTCCCTGACTCATGCTGTCTCTCTCTCTCTCTCTCTCCAAATAAATACATAAACTTTAAAAAAAAAAAGTGCTTCCTCTGCTGATACAGCAACATCTTCTGGGAAAGACAACGGGACAAGACCAGAATCTCAAACAATAATTATCTAATACTGCTACTTATTGAGTACCTTCTGCATACAGTGCAATGTAAAAGGGGAATTGTATACATTATCTTATCAATTCCAACAACAACCCCATGAGGTAGATGATAGAACTCCTATTTTCCAAACAAGAAAACAGGCCCAAGAAGTTAAATAACTTGCCTTTACTCACATGGCTGGTGAGAACATTTCTGCACAGAACCATCTGGCCCTTAGCCCATGGTTTTCCCACTATGCCACACAGGTTTTCAATCCAAAAAGTGGTGGTGTATTCGAAGCAAAGGCATTCAGGGGGAAAACACATCTGTTGGGAGGTGGAGTTTCCAACAGCGCACAAGCTTTTTGAAATAATTAAAAGGACGGTCTTGAGCACTTCTGGGTGAAACCTAGTTTTCCTTGTCACTCCCGAACACAGAGGTAATCACTGTTGGGTCTTCTCTGCATGTCAGGAAAATATACTTGAAATGACATTCAAGTTTTATTGGTTTTTCCTCAGTCCCTACCTGATACCATAAGTTAAATTAGGCTACTCAGTGTTCACTTTCTCAGAAAAGGATATTATGTGGAAAGTGCAGAGAAAAGAAATGTGTGGCATGTTAGTCCCGGTACCACAGGGTTAGAAGGGCATGAGGCGTCCAGAGCTAGAGGAAGGGTTCCCTGCTTCCCAGATGGGAGGGAGAGATTCCCTCGCTGCTTAAATGAGTACACTCCTACAAACATTTGGAATAGTTCATGGATAAAAATTAGAAAGTAACTATAAGCAGGAAAAAATTTCATCTTATAAATATCAATAGGCTCATAACTCAGAATATTCTCAAGATCAACATTGGAAGAAAGCTTGTAATTAACTTTTAGGTTATAAAAGCATGGTAACGTAAATTAAATTTAAAAACCATAACTACTAAAAATATTTGCCACTGATAGAATGTATAAAGGGCAAAATTTTCAATATGTAAAGAACCTCAATAAGTCAAAAAGAAAAAAAAGAATGTTTTAATTGAAAATAAATAGGGAATTCATGAAAAAAAGAGATATGGTCAATTGAGATTTTTAAAAAGTATTTATTTTTATTTTTGTGGGGAGAGCAGAAGCAGGAAGGGGCAGAGAGAGGGGGACAGAGGATCCAAAGTGGATTCTGGGCTGATACTTTGACAGCAATAAGCCCCCTGTAGGGCTAAAACTCACGAACCGTGAGATTATGACCTGAGTCAAAGTTGAACGCTCAACTGACTGAGCCACCCAGGTGCCCTGGTCAATTAAGATTTGAAAAGATTCATTTCTATGAGGCTGCCTGGGTGGCTCAGTTGGTTAAGCGTCTGACTCTTGACTTCAGCTCAGGTCATGATCTCATGGTTCAAGAGATTGAGCCCTCCAATGGAATTGGACTCTGCACAGTCAGTGGGGAGCCTGCTTAAGATTCTCTCTCTCCTTTTCCCCCTGCACTCTCTCTCTCTCAAAAAAACAAAAAAATAGTTTGTTACTATAAAACAAAGCCACAGAAAGAGAAATTGGAAAGCAATTCCATTTACAATTGTACCAAAGAGAATAAAATACCAAGGAATAAACTTAACCAAGAAGATGTGAGACCTGTACTCTGAAAACTAGAAAGCACTGCTGAAAGAAATAGAAGATAACAAACAAATGGAAAGATATTCCATGCTCATGGATAGAAAGAACAAATGTTGTTAAACTGTCAATATTACCCAAAGCAATCTACAGATTCAATGTAATCTCTATCATAATACCAAGAGCATTTTTCACAAAACTAGAACAAATAATACTAAAATTTGCATGGAACCACCAAAGATCCCAAAATGCCAAAGCGATCTTGAGAAAGAACACAGCCGTAGGTATAACAATTTCAGATATCAAGATATACTACAAAGCTGTAGTAGTCAAAACAGTATGGAACTGGCACAAAAATAGACAGACAGATCAATGGAACAGAACAGAAAACCCAGAAATAAGTCTACATTTATATGGTCAATTAGTGTATGACAAAGGAAGCAAGAGTATACAATGGGTAGAAGTTTTTTCAGTAAATGGTGTTGGAAAAACTGTACAGCTATATGTAAAATAATGAAACCATACTACATTCTAACACCATACACAAAAATAAACTCAAAATGGATTAAAGACCTAAGTGTGAGACCTGAAACCATAAAAATCCTTCTAGAAGAGAACCCAGGCAGTAATTTTGCTGACATTAGCCAAAGCAATGTTTTCTAAATATGTCTTCTAAGCCAAGGGAAAGCAAATGATTGCCTTCCCAAATAAATGGTTATAGTTCCAAATAAATGGTTGGAACTACATCAAAATAAAAGGCTTTTTCACAGCAAAGGAAACCATCAAGAAAACAAAAGACAACCTACTAAACAGAATAAGAGATTTGCAAATGATATATCTGATAAGGGGTCAGTATCCAAAATTACATATGCAACTTATTCACCAACATACAACCTTTACAACTCAACAATAACAACAACAAAAACAATCTGATTAAAAAAAATGGGCAGACGGGCTGAAAAGACATCTTCCCAAAGACATATAGATGGACAACAGACACACGATAAGATGCTCAACATCACTCATCATCAAGGAAATGCAAATCAAAACCATAATGAGATATCACCCCACACCTGTGAGAATGGCTAAAATAAAAAAAACACAAGAAAACAAATGTTGGCGAGGATGTGGAGAAAAAGAAATCCTTGTCCACCATTAGTGGGAAGGTAAACTGGTACAACCGCTGTGGAAAACAGTATAGAAATTTCTTAAGAAATTAAAAATAGAAATATACCAGGGCACCTGGGTGGCTCAGTTGGTTGAGTGTCTGACTCTTGGTTTTGGCTCAGGTCATGATCTCAGAGTTCATGAGACCATGAGATCAAGCCCCACACTGGGCTCTGCACTGGCAGTGTGCAGTCTGCTTGGGATTCTCTCTCTCTTTCCCTCTTTCACTCTGTCTCTCTCTGCCCCTCCCCCCACAATAAATAAATAAATGTTTAAAAAAATTAAATATTAAAAAAAATAGAAATACCATATGATTCTTGGGGCACCTGGGTGGCTCAGTCACGTAAACTTCTGACTACAGCTTAGGTCATGATCTTGTGAGTTAGAGCCCTCTGTCAGGCTCTGTGCTGACAGCTCAGAACCTGGAGCCTGTTTCAGATTCTGTGTCTCCCTCCCTCTCTGCCCCTACCCTGTTTGCATTCTGTCTCTCTATCTCTCTCAAAAATAAATAAACATTAAAAAATTTAAAAAAAAGAAATACCATATGATCCAATAATTCCACTACTAGATATTTACCCAGGGAAAATGAAAACACTAATATGAAAA
Source organism: Cryptoprocta ferox (assembly GCA_028646485.1). Taxonomy (NCBI): domain Eukaryota; kingdom Metazoa; phylum Chordata; class Mammalia; order Carnivora; family Eupleridae; genus Cryptoprocta; species Cryptoprocta ferox. The sequence continues at coordinate 81,474,573 of CM053574.1, read as the reverse complement.
GATAAATGCACTCCCTTGTTTATGGCAACATTATTTACAATAGCCAATACATGTAAGCACCTTAAGTATTCACCAATAAACAAAGGACTAAAAAAATGTGGTTCATATTTACAATGGAATATTACACGGCCATAAAAAGGATGAGATCGTGTCATTTGAGACAACATGGATGGACCCAGAGAGTATTATGCTAAGTGAGGTAAGTAAGACTGAGGAAGACAAATACCATATGATTCCATTCATAAATGAAATCCCAAAAAATAAATAAATAAACAAAAAGCAGAATGAGAACTATAAACACAGACAGCAAACTGATGGTTGTCAGAAAGGAGGGGGATGAGGACGTGGACAAAATGGGTGAAGGGGAGAGGGAGATACAGGTCTTCAATTATGGAATAAATAAGTCATGGGAATAAAAAGCAGGGCATAAAGAATACAGTCAATGATATTGTAATATCCTTGTCATGGAACAGATGGTAGCTATACTTTTGAATATAACATAATGTATAAACTTGTCAACCCCTAAGTTGTACACCTAGAATTAATGTAACATTGTGTATTGACTGAACAAAAAAAATTCAAAAGATTTCAAATAAAAGCAAGATACTTTTCACCCATCTTATTAGCAAAGACTCAAAATGTAATAATAGCAGTATTAGCAAGGATTTGAGGAATGGACCAACAATACGTGTGGCTAAGTCAATTATTTTGCATCCAAAGAATATTTACTGACATGAGACATTGTCTTTTTCAACTTCTGATAGGAAAAAGTGATAAACCAAATTTTTAGAATTAAACACACTTGTTTATACATTTGCATAAAGAGTGATTTGAATGAAATACATTGATATAAATAGTGGTTATTTCTGAGCCTTCAAATTACATTTTTTTATCTGTAAGCTGTTATGTATTAAAAGTTTTTAAATAATATTATGCTATTAAAGTTTTCCTCTGTACACTCCAGGTTCCTTTTTTTCCCTTTTAATTCTATCTTTGATGGGATATGAATGAGTCAGGATTCACATTACACATCCCTCCTTATCATTTCCAAGACATGATGATGGTATATAAACATTTCTTTGTAGCAATGTTGTTGTTGTTTTCCCAAGAGGATGATTTAATATTGGACAGCTAGGCCTACTGGAAAAGTTAACTCTATACAAAGTAATTTTTGGAACTATAAGTCCAGTTCAGCACTGGTAGACTATTCTATGATAAAAGAATGAAGAGAACAAAAATTACATTCCTATGTTAACATGTTATTTTACCCAAGCAAATGATATGCTTACAGGGTGCTTCTCACTCAATAAAACTATAACTCGGAAAAAATGATGGAAACTAATGTTCACCAAAGAATAATATTAATAAACCATTTTTTCACCCATTGCTGACTTGGAGGTAAAATTTTTAGCTTTTTGTTTGGATAGTTAAAAAATTAGAAATCGGGGCACCTGGGTGACTCAGCCAGTTTAGCGTCTGACTCTTGATTCCGGCTCAGGTCAAGATCTCACACTTCGGGCTCTGCGCTGTTAGCATGGAGCCTGCTTGGGATTCTCTCTTTCTCCTTGCTGCTCCCCTGCTCTCACTCTTTCTCAAAATAAATAAATAAAGTTTAAAAAAATTAAAAAAATAGAAATAAAATTACTTATAGGCATTATAAATTAAATGGTAAAAGAACATGGTGTCTTGGTGATTTGTTTTGGGAAATGAACTTTGAAGTTTCTACTTTAGTAAATAGAAGTTTTCTTAAGCTGTTCTTTTAAAATGTTTAGAACTGATTCTTAACTCATTGTAGATTATTCTGCAAAGTAGCTTTTTACCATAAACTTTCAAATTCCTATGAGGAATTAGAGTTCAAATATCAAAACTCACTTTGATAACCTAAATTCTAGAAAAAGCTTTGTGAAACACCTTTAAAAAATGGAATGTTCAAAAGTAAACCCCGATGAATTTAGAAGCAGGAGAAGAAAATCATATGAAGGTTTGAGAGGCCTCTAAAGCTAGTGCTCCATTGATGCTTTTTCCTCCCAGCATATATTTAGTGTCTCCCATGTGCCAGGCATTGTTTTTAAGAACTGGAAATATAACTTGGAGCAAGACAGACTAGCTGCCTACTTCCCTGGAAACTTGCCTCCCATTGGGACACAAACAAACCATAAGAAAGAAGTTACTTCCCATGAGTGGTAAGTGCTTGGGTAGGGATGTAAGGGTTACCTAGGAGTGGGAGGAGGGGAGAAGCCACTTGGCAGGTCAAGGAAGATCTCTCTGGAAAGCTGAGTTTTGATTTGAGTTTCTAATAATGAGGAGCCAGGTTGTGGGAAGTGGGAAAGTCTAGGTGAGCAGGTTCTGGGCAGGGGGATGGGTAGAGCAAAGCCCCAAGGGCAAGGACAAGTTTAGTAAGTTCCAGATGTAAAAAGAGGCCAATGTGAATGGAGCTTGGTAGGCAAGGGTTATGGTGAAGAGATGTGATCAACAGCAGGGGACAAATCATGGTTTTGAACAATGTCCCAAGGGCCTTTTCATCCCCACTACTCAACTAGATAATTACTATCTTTCATGCCTATTGACTTTCTGCCTGACTGATTACACAGAAGTGTTTTAAGGTTAAAAAGAAAGATTTGAAAACCTCTGTTAATAGTTTTAATTCTATTCTAATTGCTAGAAGATATATAGACACACACATATACATATGTATGCAAATCTGTATACGTGATTATATAAACACACATTTATAAACATATATAGTATAAAAATATATACATATATAAATGTATACACATACATACACATATACAACACAGATAGACACATACATACAGGTGCTTTTGGACATGTGACAAGGATTCACCCCAGAGAATCAGTGGTTAGCAGTCACAGTACAGGGGGTAAAATTGAACATCCATGATTTGGAGGCAGTGTAAACTGGGAAGGCAAAGTTAGCCACAGTTGGGTAGAAGCTCTTCCCCAGCTGGAGAAGCTCGGTATGTCCGTGAAACCAGAGATTATGGACAAAAGACACATGAATGACATGAGCAGGTATATTCTGAAAATAGCAGAGCTGGAAAATGCTAACATTAGAGACAGAGTCAATAATAACAATGAAGGCTGCCAGGATTAAGTGGATTGGTGTCACTTAAGAGACAGGATCTAAATAGAGAAGAAATTCAACCCACTGTGTGAGCATGCCTACAGTATTTTGGTAGAGGAGAAACTAATCTTGTTCACTGGAATATGCTAGAAGACTAAACAAGAAGAGACCGTTAGGGAAAGGTACCTACAAAGCAAATCGTAATGGCGTAAAAACAATAATGTCTGTAGGCAAAGTATAACAATACATTTGGTCTGCCTGTTCCAGGTTCTAGAAATGACTTGTGTGGGAAGAGTACAGTGCTTCTTATACTCCGTTACCTTTTGGAGTAAAGTCTGTTTGACAAGGGATTCAGTTCAATACAGCTGATAATATTAATTATGCACCTATGTGTGGCCAGCACTGTTCTGGGAAGTGTCTACTTACAGAGTAAAACCTGAAGAGAAAAGTCATGGTGTTAACATCACCTTGCAGGTGGAGTGTATCCATTTTACAAAATCTTAAAAGCAAAGCAAATAATGGAAACCAATGGACTACAGCTCAGGGTCAAACCTGAGAAGTAAGAGAAATAATTGCCTTGGGGTGGGTGGGAAGAGGCAATCAGGGAAGGCTATTTGAATGACGTGGGAGCTGAGGTGCCCTCAAAGAAGCCGGAAGAATGTAGATAGGTGGGGAGGTAGGGGAAGGTGTTTCTGAATCATTAACAGCTCAGCAAGAGCAGCTCAATCTGATCCAACTGTGGGCCTGGAAATATTACCTAATTATTAACCAGCAGGTGAAAGAACAGAAGATAAACTTCTGGTGTCACTGCCAGGCTTCCATCTGGCTACAGCACCATCAGGAGGCCCTTTAAATGATGGCTCCTGGGCCATAAAAAGGCAACATCTTTTGCTTTTACTAAATTAGCAAAAATAATTTCAGTAACACCCAGAGTCAGCAAGGATGCTAAAACAAAAACACTGAGGCATCTCTGAATATATATTGTAGACATAAATATATATTGAGTATAAATTGTGAAACCCTTTTGAAAGTAATTTTGTGATGTCTCAAGAGCAAGTGAAATGGCCCTATCATCTGTTGACTGGAAACAGATCTTAAAGAAATATTCCAAATGGGGAATAAAGAATCAAAGATACTCAACAGCAGAGTTATTCATACAGTTTGAAAATAACTCAAAGACTATCATCAGAGTCGTCAAAGCAATGCAAAGAGACGTGTGAGGTCATTTCTCACCCATGGAGGGAATACAGATTAAACTGATTTAAAAATACCCACTATCTGTGTGAGTGTATTATGGGTTCAGCTTTTGTAGAAGACAATTTGGCAATATCAAAATTTTAAATATACAATTTCTCCAAGTCAGTTCTAGAAACTTAGGGATGTAAATGATCAGGTAATTAAAGTGTGTAAAGGACTTTACTCAGCCCAAGGCATCTCCTACTTTCCTGTTTTAAATTTCATAATACACAAGACACTCGATCCTTGAAAAAAAGCATAGCGTAATAGATATTGTTGATAGGCCCATTTTCTAACAGGGAATCTGAAGGTCACAGAGTAAGGGATTTACCCTTACTGGCCCTAAGTGCAGATACCTAGCAATTAAGTCAAATCTTCTACTAGTTTTCCACAATGAAAACAGTAGGAATTTCACAAAGCTAAATACAGACATCTTGTTTATGTGCAAATACCTCTTTGTTCAGGCATGGAACTGTATTTCATGGAAGCAAACCACTAGGGTCTAGGGAAATAATGGCTGGACTGGCCTATTCTTTCCTGCAGGGTTACAAATAACACTGCCGGCACTGCATTTGGAAGTGGGATGGTGGAAAGGGAAAGGAGAGAGGGTGGAGAGAGAGAAATGATTTGTTGGTCCTCTGACCCAGCATGTGACCTAGCTAGAACAAGCAAAAATAACTTGTATGCAAATATAAGATGCAGTGTGAATGCCTAAAAGGAGGTGAGGACTGTGAGAGATCTATTATTCACAAGTATTGCGTGTACTCGGACAGCAGGTTCAAACAGGGAGGTGAGGCATTATTATATCACAGCAGGAGAAATAATAACTCTCATCATTTCCAAAAGCCATGTGGACTTCAATGGGCTTCACAATAATCAATTAATTAGCCAAAGTAAATATTTAGACTGAGTTGCAGCACAAAGATATGAAATCAAGGTAAATAAAAGAGCTTTAGACATGGAAATATAACTCTTCAGAGGAGAGATTACTCAAAAGAGAGAAGTGGTGTTGCACCAGATGGCTGTGTCTGATACTATCTTCTGTGGGCAGATGTAATTGTTCTCTTATTTATCAAGGAAAATGTCTGTAAAAACTCAGTAATTATATATTAAATTTTGACAAGTATAAGACTGTGTCAATCAATAATGTATTTCATTTTGAGTTTTAAAGCCCTCCCTCTCAGTGGCTCATTATTTGATCCTAGACCAAGGGTTCACTATTTTTCTACACTTTAGTGTCACCACCTTTAATATGCACAGAAAAGCTTTACCTAAATCAGGAGGTTTGGGACTCTTTCTTTACATTAACATGGTATCTCCAAATACTTCTTCCTATCGAAGGGACTATTTCCAAAAGTGTATCATCAGGTCCCAGTTGGTCTTACATTTTCTCTTGAACCCTCAAGTACCTCTCAATTTACCTGCTCCCTTTCTAGACAAACATCTTCATCGATGACCCTACCAGATGCTTCTGCCTTCCATCTGTCATTATTCTTTTTCTTCCTTCCACCCTTTTTTGAAGGGGGTTGAATAGTTTGTCCAAATTTAAATATGAAACAAAAATGACAAAGAGTGAATCCATTAATATCATGGAGGTACTATTACTTAGAGTACTCTATTTTCTTTGTGTAGCCATGTTTAGCTTTTCAAAGGGCCTCCCTAAGCACCATCTCACTTGATCTTTATAAAATATAATTCAATCTTTAACTCCCAAACCTGGTTTTGACCTCCACAACTCTACCCAAATGACCTCCCTCACTATAGTCTTTTTACCTGACCTCTCAGAAGCAATCAATCTTTCTGGCTACTATGTGGCCAAGATATTGGCTCATATGATATTGCACATTTCTGTTTTCTTTCTAATTTTCTGGCTGTTCCTTCTTTTCAACACTTTACTGGGTTCTTCCCAAACTTTATTTTTTTTAATAAAAAAATAAATATTTATTTTTGAAAGAGAGAGATAGAGCATGAGCAGGGGAGGGGCAGAGAGACAGGGAGACACAGAATCTGAAGCAGGCTCCAGGCTCTGAGCTGTTAGCACAGAGCCCGACATGGGGCTTGAACCTGCCAACCACAAGATCATGACCTGAGCTAAAGTCAGATGCTTAACCCACTGAGCCACCCAGATGCTCCCACCTTCTTCCCAAACTTTAAATGCTGGAAATTTTCAAAGCCTCCCTCCATTATCTTCATGCCACCTCCCTCATATATATGGTATAGAACATAGATCATGTTCTACATGCCGACAAACACAGATACCTGTGCGTGTGTATAAGTCTGGCACACATGTCTGTCACATCAGACATGAATATCTGCCTCCATCAGATTACCACTTAGATTTCTCACAGGAGGACAGACCTGAAATATATAGATCTGAATGTGATATTCCCTATATTTGCTTTTCCTGCGTTGCTCATTTCATGAAATGTCACCACCATTTACCCAGTTGCTCAAAACCTAGAAACTTATGATTCAACTTGATTCTTCTTTCTCTTTCATTCCTCTCTCATCTAATCAGAAAGTCCTGAGGCCTCAACCTCAAAAATATATCACAAATATGTCCTCCTCTCTTCAACCTCACTATCATCCTCCTACTTGAAGCCACACTTGAGTCTGTGCCCAGACTTGCACTGCCTCTTTGATGACTCCCTTGCTTCCATTTCTATCCTATCTCAGATCCATTCTCTTTAAAAAAACATTCAGATTTAATCATGGAATCCCTCTGTTGAGTGAGTAAATTAATGACCTCCAGTTAATCTTAGAATTAAGTCCAAACTCTTTCTCAGGACCCAAAGGGCCTCAAACACCTCTCGCATCAGTCTCCATCTCATCCACTAAACTGGTCCTAAAGTAGTTCTTCAAGCAAGTCAGACTCCTTCAGCCTTTATCATTCTCTCAGACACTCTTCCTTCCTCCTTTTCCAGAGTGGGCTCCTTCTCATCCTCAGCATCTGAGATGGGGTTTTGTCTCCAGAGAAAAACTTCTTCTGATTGTATTAAGATCCATGGTGGATTCCCCCTTTGTTCTCTATCACTGTGGTATCTTACTATGCCCTCATAGTAATTGTTCCAATTTACAATATATCTGTGTTAATGTGTTTATTATCTTTCTCCACCATCAAAGTATGACCTCCATTAGATAGAAATAACTTTAGTTCTCACAGTGAAAGTTGATCAACAAGTATGGAAGGAAAGAAGGAAAGGAAGAAGTAAGGGCAGAGAAAAGAGAGGGAGAGAGGAGGGAAGGAAGGGAGGGAAGAAAGAATAGATGGATAGATGGATGGATGGATGGTGGATGGATAGATAGAGCATAAGGAAAGGATGAATGAGCATGGTCTCACAGGGAAAAGAGAGTAACAAGAATGAGAAATGAAACAAAGAAAGGTTAAGGAGACTGATTATAAATGTGAAGAAATGAGCATGCTTCATTAATTTTACCAATATCTCAGTGGCTGTGTTAAATTATTAATAGGCTTTTCCTTCAAAGTACACAGAATTCTTATAGTAAATGATAAAACCTGTTAAGTCTTCTGCATAAGCAGCCAAGGTTAGAGTTGAGTTATTTTCCCTTATAACCAGTCAATTTCATCCAATGAAAAGTATGAGGGCATTCCTAAACTTGGCACATTCTTCACCATGCATGGAAAGGGATAGGCAAGAGTCCCTGAGGTATTCCTCTCAAGCCTATCAAAAATGGAGAAAACAGTCAAGATACATTGTTCTGTGGAACTTAATTAGACCTTCTGCAGACCTTTATCTCCTCATCCATAAAATGAAAGATCAGGGGGAGAAAGTCTCCTTCACATTTATAGTGGTGTTTGCTGCTTGGAGTGCCATGCTGGGATATAAGGACATATCCTACTACAGTAGGAAAGAGGGCCCAGTAATCACGTTAGCAATGAGCACAGGAACAGTGTAAGACACACCTGCCACTACAGAGCAAATTATTAAAGTTTAAATAAAATATCTGAAATCTCTCATAAAAATGAAACACTAAATACCAGAATGATGTAATACTATTCAAGTCCTTTCTAACTGCCAAATCTTATTTCTACTGAGTTGGTGGTATCATCTTCCCACACAATGGAGGCCATATAATAATACGTTTTTAATTGTCTATATTTCAGTTATTTTCCCCCAAGTCTTGTTTTCAGGTTCTCATGAACACGATTGGAACAAGTGTGGCCTTATTTACTTTTCCTTCCTAAGCATGCAGCCCAGCAGGAGGCTGTTTAAAACAGGCCACTTAGTTTACTCACTCAAAGAAGACCCATCACACACCGACTGAGCAAAGCGTGGAACAGATGTTGCACTGGCTCTTTTCCTTGGTTTGAGCACAGGCTCCAGAGAACAGCAAGAGTTTTGCAAAGAGAGAGATAGGTGATAAAAATGCACACTTCTGAATCCTTCCTACCCTTATTTTTACAAAGTCCCCCAATTTTTTGAGGGAACTATGAATCAGATTTGGAATTACAAATAAAAACAAATAAGACCACTCACTTAAGATTTCAGATGGTCTTTAGCCTACTCATGGACAGGAAGAACAGATACAAAACGTCTCATACTGTTCCTGAGCTTGATTGAACTGAGACTCTCCAATTTCTAGCATCTACACTCTTGCTCAGTTTCCTGTTTGCCTTCGGTTATTGGTTATGCCACAGATACCGCTGCTGTGTCAAAGGCCTTGACACTGGTAGGAGTGTCTTTCCCTTTCTTGCAACTTGTTTCTTCGAAGCCTAGAAAGATTCACGTTCCTTACGATGATTCTCCTACATGACTCACGTGGCTCTATGTGTGATTAACTCTGCAGGTGCTCTCTGGATCCATTAAGGAACAAATATACAAACAAACAAATAAAAAACACCATCTCCACCAAAAAAGATTACCTTAATTATAGAGATACTCTCCCTGCAGATCCAGTTAAAAGTTATTATCCTGCTTTATTTCCTCAAGATATTAACTGGATGCTAGACACTTTAGCATTGTGCATATTAATGTCTTACATTCTTGATTTTTAGGGTTTTCCTACATTAGAGACTTTCAGAGCATTAAGGCAGCCCAGACACCTTCCTCTGACAGGTGGGCATAGCAAGGCCCTCGGAATCTGTGTGACGGGCCCATGGTCACTTGGCCACCATGTGACAGAGCAGAGGAAGAGTAACACCAAGCCTCCAGGGCCCTGGAACTCTGTTTTCCATATGTTTCTCTTAGATCTTTGTGCCCTTCATGGTTTTCTCTGGCCAGTAAGGGCCTGTGACCCCACTGGGCTCCTGTTGCCCCAGCAGAGCCTCTGGTCTTCCTCTCTCCTGGCCAAGTCCCAGTAAGGATGACATAGAAATCCAAACGAGGATGAAATCATCATTTTCCTCTATTATTTCTCTAAATTGCTTTTTTCCTACCCATGACTAGGCAGTATTTTCTCACAGCTGGGGATGAACAGATTCAAAAAGATGTTCTCAAATACATGGTTTCCAAGACAGAGGCCACTAAGTTTTGAAAATACAAAATGAGCATTTTTGAGTGATTGCACAGCTCGTAAAAATGTCTCTGGTTAGAACCTCGTCAGCAATGATTCACTCTGTGTGAGGGTCCCCTGTGGAGACTTCAGTTGCCTCACATTAGAGTGTTGAGGCCTATTTTTCCTGCTGAGATAGAATAAATGACTAGGAGGCATTAACTGATGGAGGTCACAAGAGTCCCATCCAGGGAGGGGAGGAATATTTTTTTAAAGATGCCCTTGTGGTTGGAAAACATAGTGAACTTGAAGACTATAGTATTTCTCCTTCCCCTTTAGAATAAAGTGTCCCTGTGCCCCACAGGCATTAAACTTTCTGAAGTAAAACTTCAAGGTCAAAACTGTGACTTCTATGACAGCAAGCAAATGTCCCTGATGAAGAGGAAAATACAGTTTATTATAGTTCAAGGATGTGTGTCTCAATGCCAAAGACATTTTCTTCAAGATAAAGTCTGACTTTATTTTATTCTATTTTGTTTTATTTTATTTTTATTTTTTAGAAATAAAGGGAGAGAGAGCTCAAGTGGGGGAGAAGGGCAGAGGGGAAGAGAGAGAGAGAGAGAGAGAAAGAGAGAGAGAATCCTAAGTAGGCTCAATGCTCAGCACGGAACCCATTGTGGTGCTCAATTCCATGACCCTGGGATCATGACCTGAGCTGAAATCAAGAGTCAGATGCTCAACCAACTGAGCCACCCAGGCACCCCATCAAGATGAAGCCTGATTAAATGAGATTATGCACAGTGCTTGAACATGGAAGATTCTCAATATATGATTTTTTAATTTGCATCTGCAGCTACTGTTTAGGTACTTTTAGTCTCAGCTACTTTTTAAAAACATTTTCAGCTGTAAAACTGCATTGCAGTTAAGACCACGGAAATGTAGTATCAAACAAGTTTCCCTGCTCATTTTCAGGCCAAATGGGGTATTTTCCTCTTATGCCACCAGTGTAGGTCCTGAAGTCCTTCAAGGAGTTATGTTCTTAAATTTTCATTTGTAGCTTCCAGGGCCTCATGTTTCAGAAGGTCTGAAATTGACCCTGAAATCTATAGTCCAGGGAACAATGACACAAGTGATTGGCAGAAAATACTTTGGGTAATACTGTCCTAGAGCTACAATTTATGGGTGTGTTTGGGGTGTGTGTGTGTGCCTCCGCATGGCTTGTAGAGGAGAATGGCTGTCACTGCTCCTAGGACACAGGAAAAGTCAGGACAAGGGAACCATTTTTTTCCACAGGGGCCAAATCTTCCTTTTTCAATACACTAAAATATGGAGTCATCCAAAGTCATTCTTCTCCCCTTCCCTGCTCCTCCCTAGCTGCTGTCCAGTAAGGGGCAAGGGAACTAATATGTCTGGATTCCTACACTATGTCCCATGTTTTATATCACCAGATGCTGGAAGCTACTATTGATACTATTATGTCCCTCTTTATAGACAGTCAAACTCAGGGGGGTTAAATGTAATTTGCCCAAAGTGACATGGCCAAGGGAAAGAGCCTGGACTCAAACCCAAGATCTCAGGCTCAAAGTCACCATCTGCCTGTTGCAGGGACAGTTCATCTGTTTCTAGGGAAAATAATTTTTCTTTTGCAAATACCATGGAAAGGATTCTTATTTATTTCTGTTACTGGCTAATTCCATTTTCTCCATCATACCTTCTAACCCTTCCAATCCCTGCTTGCCCTCGCCAGCTCATTCCATCCTACGACTTGCCCCCTTTTCAATGCTCTACCCCAATCTTATAGGACTGTGTGTCCCAGCTCCCACCTGCTCTCTCTGGATTCTGTTATTCCTAAAGAGTGAATATTTAAGTTGACCCAACCCATTTAATATGTTAATTGCTGAGAAATTCACCATCATTTTTTTCTTTTGGGAAAACCTTCTTACTTATCTTTAGACTGAAATGTATATAATCTCCCCATATTTATGATCATTTTTGGTTACTGACATTAACTAGAGGCAGGTTATCTACCTGGTCTTATTCATAGCAGTCTACTTTATATTACTAAGTTATTTCTGGTTAAACGTTAGTGCCAATTCTAGATCACTGGACCGTAAGTCCTAAACTCATGAGGCTTAATGGAAATCTCTAGATTTATTATTGTTTTTTTATGTTTATTTATTTTAAGAGAGAGAAAGAGGATGTGTGCACAAGTAGGGGAGGGGCAGAGAGAGAGGGAGAGAGAGTCCCAAGTAGGCTCCATGCTATCTGCACAGTCCATCATGGAGCTTGATCTCACCAACTGTGAGATCACGACCTGAACTGAAATCAAGAGTGGGACACTTAGCCAACTAAGCCACCCAGGTGCCCTGGAAATCTCTGGATTTTAAGTACAATAAAAAATGATGTGCATAAAAATTAAATAATTGAAATTTTTAAATTTTAATGTGATATAAAAAATCTCTATGATTATTACTCCCTCTCCCCCCAATGATATATTTCCACCTAAGATATTTATAAGCGTAAAGATAGTGCTGGCCTGAGGCAAAAATCTAGGAGGGTTTTGCTTCAGTCATTTTTCTCCAAATTCTGATATAGTGGAAACAGCTTAGGTGGATAGACCTGGATTTCAATTCCAGCACAGTCTCCTTCTACCTGAATAACCTAGGGTAAGTTAATTAATATCACCTAAGCTCAGTTCCCTTATCTATGAAGTGGGGTTAGTAATATTTAGCTAGTAGAGGATTAAATGAAGCTAGACATTTACAGTATTTGGTACATATTAGGTGTTCAGGAATTGGTGGGCTGATTACTACCTTTTTCAGCATTCCTAGAAAAGTCATTCATATCATAGCCTCAGATTTACACTGTTTATGTCTCTAGGGCATACACACACGCACGCACACACACACATACACATTTTAAAAAGACTTTGTCTGAAAACTTCTGCTTCCAGCCACGAAGAAGTAACAGTGATAGAGTTTATTCTCCTGCCTTAAGCAACTTAAAAGTCAGACAAAATATATGAAATGGCAGTTTTGGGGCACTGGACAACATCAAGTACAAAACAGTGATTATTGAGAGAAGGGAGACAGGTGCAGTAAAAGCTATGATTGTCCCCGAATACTGTCTAGAAAGTTTCCAGGGTTTAACTCAAGGATGAGAAACCCAAACAGCCAGAGGTATACCTTAGTTTCAGTGTTTGGGAGGCCAAGGCAACTGTAAATTATAGGGAAGAGCACTGCAGAGAAAGGCCCTAACCAGGAAGATAGCTCTGAAAATCTTCAAAATGTTCCCTTCAGGTCTTTGGCTGAGTATTGATCAGGTGTGTGAAGGAAGTTCCAAGGCTGAGGCAAAAACTATGGGAAAGGAGCAGGTGGGACTTATTGTGAAGCTCACAAAAGGGCTGAGAACAGATCAAGTTTCCAGTAGCCAGAGAGGATAAATCTTCTAATATACTAGAGTAGTGTTTCTAAAAGTATCTTGCCTCAGAAGTGGCATAAATTATCTTTAGTCTTTCTAAAGGCTGTTCTGGACCCACCTACTCAGGCCAAAAAGCAAGCCTTGAAAGGATTAAACTATTTCTAAGGAAATTAGTGGTATCTCAGAACAAATCTCAAAGATATAGAAATAAAAGAAAAAATCCAGCACCTAACCAGGTAAAATTCACAATGTCTGGCATCCAACAAAAAATTACAGTTTGCACTTATATAATTGTGCAAAGAAGCAGGAAAATATGATCTATCATGAGGACCACTAGAAAGACACTTAGAAACATCACAAACAACAGAATTAGTACATAAGTGCACTAAATTGGCTATCATACACCCCATATGTACAAGAAGGTAAATGAAAGCATAAGCATGATAAGGAGAGACCTGGAAGATATATTTTTTTAAAAAATAAGTAATCTGGAAAGATAATGCTCAATTATTAGAAAAATCAATCACAGATGTCAAATAAGGGGGCTGATGGCTGTGGCTACCCTTCATATCTAACCATGATTAAAAACATAAAAGTTATACTTTAGACCAGTAGGACCAGGTAAAAGCAACTTTTCCAGGGGTGCCTGGGTGGCTCAGTCGGTTAAGCGTCTGACTTCGGTTCAGGTCATGATCTTGCGGTTTGTGGGTTTGAGCCCTACATCGGGCTCTGTGCTGACAGCTAGCTCAGAGCCTGGAGGCTGTCTTCAGATTCTGTATCTCCCTCTCTCTCTGACACTCCCCTGGTCATGCTGTCTCTCTCTCTCTCTCTCTCTCTCTCTCTCTCTCAAAAATAAATAAAACATTAAAAAAATTTTAACTAACTTTTCCAAAATTTTACACATCTTTATATAGTTATTTATATAAATGAATCAAACCATACATTCATTCCACTATATGGTTATTGAGCAACCATCTCTGTATTTGATGATAGAGGAAATACAAAGATGAAAGATATGGTTCTTGCCCATATAAATGCATAGCCTAGCACAGTCTATTAGATAAATGATAGCCTAATTATATAAGTGCACACTGTAATATATCTACCACTCGACAACATGGTATGTAACACATAGTAAATGATAAGGCTCAGAACAATAAGAGGGAACAAGATATAAATGAGAAGTCACTACACAATTATTCCATATTTACGAATAAAAGAGTTTGACATTAACTGAAAACAAAAATACAATATATGGTAATGTGCCTGTATGTGTGAATGTGTGTGCACACTGGATAGAAACATACAAATTAATTTTAATATAGGATTTTAACTGTTTGATTTGCCTTCCGGATTCCAGCGGCATTAGAATGTCTACTGTGGAGGCAGGAGACCATCCGTCTTCCATTATGGAATGCAAATATTTCCCTTTAGCTCACGTTGCTGTTAAAGATACGAAAGCTTCTCTATTCTAGGGGAAGAAAAGGAAACCAAGAAAATTAGGGAATGTGCATGTTTGTGATATATATGCACATATACATGTTATATATTTGCATGTAATATGCATATATTTAATACATCTATACATATGTAAATATGTGCGGTTATTTAAAAATATTTTCTCTAATTTTAGTCTAGTGAGTAAGAGAGTGACTATTGAAGTTCAAAAGGCTAGTTGAGTAAGTTGGGTAGCACATATACCAGGGTATGACAGACCAAATAAAGACTAAGCTAATCAAGAGATGGAAACTAGTATAAAATTTAAAAAATATATATTTGTTGTGGCATAGACAGGAAGAATGAAACTACACATCCAAAATTCAGAAAAAGTCAATCTACAAAGCAAGTAAATTTATGTGCTTCGATGCATGGAAGTAAAAAATGACTATACTTCAAATGACTAGATCATGTAAGGCAAGCATTTGAAAAGGGTTTTCATTTCATAACATCTCTAGTCAACAAAGATATAGGTTGTTGTTACTTGTGGAGAGTGATTTGAGGACAATCCTTGATTTTTTTTAAGCAATACCAATTACCTTATATAGCACACAGCACAGGAAGAAGCAAATATTTTTTGGAAACAATTTTCTACAAAGTCTCTCATCTCCAGAAATACTGTAGACACACGTGTCATGTACCGAGCATTGGGATGAGAGCTCTCGGATGACAGCCATGCTTCCCCTCAGCACTTACAGCATGTGAGGTACCCCTCAATGCCTGACAGGTGGGAGGTGCTCAGGACTCTAGGCCCAAGTGTGTATATCCAGACCATCTACCTCATTCATCTCTTTCTGAACGTCCAGCAGCCTTTTGGATGTATGCCAGACACCTCTCTTGCCACCCAACTTCATCTCAACTACCACCTCTGGCCCACACACCTCCCACTTTCATCTCCTTGCAACAGCCAAGCTCCTATTGCCTCAGGCCTTTGCACAGGGCATTTTATACTTTTAGAATTTTCTCAGCTTCCCAGATTCTCCTTTTCTTCCTGTTCTTCCCTCCTGCTACCTGGTAAGCTCTAATTCATCTTTGGGCACTTAGCCTAAATACTACTTCTTTGGAGGAATTTTATGAACAGCCACTAATACCTCCAAGCTAAGTTGGGTTCCCCATCCCTCTATGGGACATCCCACTGTTGTTGTGATGAAACATTTACCCATCTGCTTCTTTAAAAAATATGAATGCTCCACAGGACTGTCACCTGTCTGTCATACAAACTACTATTACTCTAGAGCCTTGTAAAATATGTTGTACATTGTAAACCTTCTGTAATACTATAGGGGAATGAACAGACACACCAATGTACTGTCCTAATGTCCTGCAGAGAAGAAGGTAAATGACTGTGGAACGTGTAACTGAGCTGCCAAGAATACATGAAGTCAGGTGCATATATTGTGAAACGTTAAGTCAAGGGCCCTATTTGTTTTCTGACATTTGATAATGAGAAACCTTTCAGCAAGATGGAAAATAAAAAGAAAAGAAGACTCTAAGCATCATCTTTTAGAGAGCCTCACTACTCTACACCCAGGCTGTCTATATCCCCTTAATCATGCCTGTGTCAGGGAGTGCCACCATTAACATGCAAAGGGACTAAAGAAAAGACGTTTGCTGGCTTGTGTATTATTCTCATCTTAAAAACAAGTATGTGGGATGGTTTATCAACAGAAAGACCATCCGAGTGTCTCTGTAAGCTGATGAGATGTTTTCAGGAATAGATTTTTAGATTACATTTTTTAAATCTCTGACCACTCTAATTCCAAACCTTGGAGCCCACCAATGGATAGGAATCCAGTGGGTCAAAAGAGAGGAAACAGATGAAGCAGATACTTGGAGACTCAGTTGCAGGTTAGACTGAAACCTGCATGAGCAGCTGAAGGATTATTTATAATTTCACAGCAAAAGCATGACTGGGGGAGAAAGGAGCCAATGACCGTCCATGTACTATGACTGCCAAAGCCACATCCCCACCTCCCCTTCTCACATGAGTTCTAGACCCTCAGATATAACTGCTTACCACATATCCTTTCCATGGATTCTTCAAATTCAACACATGCAAAAAGAATCTTTCCATCTTCCCCTATCTTTTCTCTTCCAGCCTTCTCCATCTCAGCAAATGATCTCACCATTTATACTATTTCCAAAACTAGAATCACTGCTGAGGACTCCCCTAACATTCTGAGGACTCAGTCATCAATTCCTATTGTTTCTAGAATTAAATGTCTCATAGGTCCCTTCACTTCTCTCCATCTCCACTTCCATAATTATTATTGTCATTATTATCTCAATTCTGAGTAACTGCTATAGCCCTTTGTCGGACCTCTCTGCCACCAACCATTCCACACTCCATCCATTGTCTCTAGGACTTAACAAAAGTTCTCCGTTAAAATGCAACTCTAATCACACTAGTCCCTGCTTACCACTCTTCAGTGACATCCTATAGCACCCTTTATCTGCAAGTGGCAGAACCACTCATCATGTTGATTTGTATTAGCTTATTTACTCTTCTCTGTTTCTCTCACTAGGCTCTGAACGGTCTATGTCTCCTATTCCCAGCATTCGGCACAATGTCCGTCTCCATAAATCCCAGTTAAGAGCAATGCTCCAGGAGATGAAAGGATTTAACCCATGCCTCCTCATATCTAGGCATATTAAAGAGGATCAAGGTGTTCCTGGGAGGATTAAACAACCCAAGAAGAAAAGTAGGAAAAATAATTTGAGCAAGCAGAGAGGAATGAAAATGAGTGGAAGCATCAGTGAATGGAAGAGGGGAAAGAGAGGAAGCTGTAGCCCATCCTGGCCTCCCTGTGTGTTTTAAGGTTGATCTCTTCCCAGAGTGGCAGTAACAGAAGCAGGGATAGTGAACTCAGAGCTTTTAATGAAGAAACAGTAAGGTGTGAGCCAAGGGGCAATCAGTGTTCACAGACACTTGTAAGAGGGAAAAAGTCTTTTATTGGCTCTAAGTTAATCCCTGATAAGGCATGTGGCACTGTCTTGTATATAGTCTTTCCATAGCTAACAGGAAAGTGTGATGCCTTTCTGGAACATGTATTTGAAATAAAACAAATGGCATGTCAAGAAATTTGGGGTCAAAGATATATGTCAAAGATATATATCAATAACAGCTAAGGAGAGACACTCAGATGGGCTTTCTGTTCATAAACTATCCCACATGCTTGTTTTTAAGATGAGAATAATACTCAAGCCTTCAAATTTCCTCTTTAGTCCCTTCACATGTTAATGGTGGCACTCCCTGACACAGGCATGATTAAGGGGGTACAGACAGCCTGGTGTAGAGTAGCGGGGCTCTCTTAAAAGATGATGCTCAGAGTCTTCTTTTGTTTTCATTTTCCGTCGTGTTGAAAGATTTTGAAAAAAAAAATGAAAAAAAAAAAGAAATGAAAAACAATTGAAAAAAATTAAAAAAACCCAAAAGATTCTGAGATTAGGAAAAAAATTTCAAAAACTTTAGAGAAAAGCAAGGTATAATCTCATGGCCAGAGAATACCCAGGAAAGATGACCCGTTTCCACATAGTCCCAGGCAAGAAACTTAAAAACTGGGGACTCAGCTGCTGCTCTTTCAACTCTTCCAACTGATGATTACAACTTTGGAAAAGAAGCTGGGATATATAGGAAGGGAGCAGCTGGTCACACAGATGGTGTCAAAGCTCATGATCTGATACCCTGGATTTTGGCTGATGACACCCGTGGTAGGGGCTCCTGGAAAGTGACAACATGTACCATAGAAAACTGGGAAGAAGATTCTAGGCAAACTCTTGACCACGAGAGAATTATTTTGAAACCTGAGATTAGGTAGTAACACTGTTCAGTGAAAACATAAAAAAACTGTATGCTAGATCATAGATAGGATATCATAAACAGCATACAAAGTCAGATGGTAGTGGAAAAGGATGTCCCCAGCTGATGGGAGAAATCTGGTTTACATGGCTATTCTGGTGTCTCATGAAATGCCAAGAAATTTTTTTTTAAAGCTAAATTAAGTTTGGGGAAGCCTACATACTAGATACTACTCTTTGAAACTATACATTGGATATTAGCATAGTAAAGACTTTGAGGAAACTCACAAAGAAAGGAACCTACCTGTTTTATTTTATATTTTTTAAAGGTTATTTATTTTGAGAGAGAAAGAGAGGAAGGAGCAGAGACAGGGGAAAGGGCAGAGAGAGAGGAAGGGGCAGAGAGAGAGAGAGAGAGAGAGAGAGAGAGAGAGAGAATCCCAAGCAGGCTCTAATGGCCTGCACAGACCCCAATGTAGGGCTTGAACTCAGGGACTGTGAGATCATGACCTGAGCCAAAACCAGGAGTCTTACACTCAATTGACTGAGCCACCCAGGCGCCCTGCAACCTACCTGTTTTCATTTTTTTAAAATGTTTATTCATTATTTTTTGAGAGAGAGACAGAGTGTGAGTAGGGGAGGGGCAGAGAGAGAGAGAGAGGGAGACACAAAATTTGAAGAAGGCTCCAGGCTCCAAGTTATCAGCACAGAGCCCGACACGGGGCTCGAACCCATGAACCGTGAGATCATGACCTGAGCCGAAGTTTGATGCTTAACTGACTGAGCCACAATCTACCTATTTTACACCCAGAGTTTGCCTTGGCTGTTAGGCCACATAAATAACTTATATGACACCCACTTTACCTAAAAACCACAGGGCACTGGTGTTCTAACAGATCAGTTTAGAAAACCTGGATCGATATCAATGCACACAAAGTATTGAAATGCACAAAATTAAAATTCCACAAAACTAAAAGTAGGAGGAATAAAATAAACATGAAACAATAATATAAGGAGGTAAATATTATGTTATAGATAAACCAAGACATTGAAGTATGGGATTTAGGGCTGGAGTAAAACACTGTAATGGTATATTTTAGATAAAAGAAACTAATCCAATGTAATGATCTTAAGCAGCACGTGATAGGAAGGAGGGAAGCAGGGAAGTTCATGAGCATGGGGCTGGAATCATGGTAGGAACACGTGGGGGATGGCAGAGGGGAGGAAAATGGAAGAGGTGTAACTGTGGAAGCCACAATAATGCATCAGAAAGGTGCAATGTGACGGTGGTAGGTGATCTGATTTCTTGGGAAACCTTTGTGATAAAATCAGAGGATGTAAAATATGTGTGCCTTCCTTTGCTGATAATTTTAATCTCTCAATAAACAGAAATACTGGTAGAGAGTGGAATTGGGTGTCAATTCAGTTTTAACAAACATGGGAAGAGTTGTTGGTCATTTAGAAATATCAGAAACTTTGGGAGAAGGCCAAGTGCTTGTAAAATCCAGCCTCTCCATAATCCTGTCAGAGACATTTTAGAGGAGATTTCTTGGAAGGAAGACTACACTAAATAATCTTTAAGCCCCTTCTGAGACAGTAAAGACTGCCTCTCACATTCCGCAGGCACACTGAAGAATTCCAGAGGCGGCCGCATGTGAACCGAGCAAGAGGCAGCCGTCTGTGACTGCCTTGAAGGAAACAAACAGCACTACCCCTGAGGTTCAGTAAAAAGAGCATAAGAGATGTCATATAAATACTCCATAGAGCTAGAAGAACTGAGACAATGTGGTGCTGGAATAAAGATAGATCAGTAGTACAGAACAGATATGTCAGAAATGGACCAAAATATGCATAAGAAGGGAGTGTTTGATAAAAGATAAAAAAGATAAAAAAGATAAAAAAGATAAAAGTAAGCCAATGGAGGCACAGAAAACCGGGAATACATATCAACTTCTACTGTGGGGCGAGCCTTTCCATATTTAGAAATGGAATAAAGAACTCATAAAGGAAAAGTTAAACATATTAAAAAAAACATATTTAAGAGGCAAAAAACCGAGTAAATAAGTATTTTTAGGAAATATGAATTCCAAAGCTTAAAATGCTTAAAAATTAATAACCAAATATAAACCAAAAATGGCTCACAAAAACCTCTACCAAGAGCTCTGTGTGATAAATGGATATAGTATGAAAGTAATCTATTTACAGAAAAGTAAATACTAATAGGAGAGGAGTTAAATAATTTACAAAGCATAGTTATAAAAGAATTTAGGGCAAAATCACAGGGTGCCATCTTTACATATCAAATTAGTAAATAAATATTGAATACATACACATATTTAGGAAATTAATTGCCCAGCATTTAACAAGAAAACTTTAAAATGTTCATTTCTTGTGATCCGCTAGTTTTACATACAGGAGTCTATCCAAGGACAATAGTTCTAACTGCTGAAAAGTTCTATGCATGGAAATGGTTCACATATTATCTGTTAAAAAAATGAGCTGCAAGGAAGGAAGGAATAAGAGTTAATGTTTAATGAATGCTTTCTACATGTAGGTACTACATAGTTATCGCATGTAAGCTATCATAGTAAAATCTCACAACAGTCCCATGAACTAGACTTAATCATCATTTTGCAGGAAAGGTAAAATGCTTCTCTATGTGCTTGAAGAGATTAAGTTCTCCAAACGAACTTGCCTCGTAAGAGTGAAACAATGGAAGCAGCCTAAATGTAAACACTAGACTGGTCAAATAAATTGGAGATTTGTTCAGTGGGTTATTTATATTTCTTCCATATAAAACAACAAAATGGAAAAATAATTTAGGATAAGGTGTTAATAAAAATGCACAATAGAGTATTTAATGTGATGAAAATACTTGCATGGAAAAAAGACTGGAAGAAAATACAGACACACTAAGTGAATAAAACCAGAACCCGACCCTGAGAAGGTGTCAACAAATGGGGTCAGCTGGGAGCCCCGAGGAACAAAGCCAAGTGCAGTTCACCAGGTGGAATGCAGAAATGATGAAGGGACACCCAGGAAGACCCCAAAAGGCTCGAAAACAGTGTAAGCAGTCTGGCTAGTACAGGAGACAGAGAACGTAATTCAGGGCAGATACGGTAAATCTTCTATAACGAGCAGGGGCTGTAATTCTTTTCATGGTAAGTTGCTGGGAAAATCATAAATTGGTCATGGTTAAAATGTCAGAAGACTCAAAATCATAAGAAAAAATAATGAATTATTGAGGTTGTGGCTTACTCTGGAAGTTACACAACATTTTCTGAGACAAGTGCAAGGTAGAGACAAGAGCAATTTCTGCTAGATAAGTACTTCAATTAGGCAGTTGGGAAAATTTGGGTGGAAAAATACAAATCTTTACTCTCAAGTTAGTAGATGGAAGTAACTGTCTGGGTAAGCTTTAGGGAAAAGGGGTCTGGATAAACACACGTTCAGACCATAGAAAATGTCACTTATGCACATATATACACAGCATGCACCAGACTAATCCTCAATTCAATGTGAATTTTATACTTTGGAGACGTTTATAAAAATCCTAAGAATACTGTTTTGTAACTCAGTATTTGACTTTCTATTTTCCGTCTCCCACTTGTCGCTGTCTCCTGTCTTCTCTCCTGTTCTTTCTTGTTATATTAAAAAAATAAACCATATGTAAATATTTACATATATGTATGTGTATATGTACGTATATATATGTACAAGTACACACACATAAAATTTACTGTAACTAGCTTAGAATTTCATATCTATGGCCACTATTGAAAAACAATAAAAACAACAACAAAAACAAACAAATGCTTGGTCAACTCAGCACAAAATACACAGGTTTGTGGGTGTAGAAACTACCTCTCCAAAGGCTATTGCTTTCTACTTGGTGCATACCATCTACCCTCATCTGACTCGGGGCAAAAGTGAATTATTCCTCTGACATAACAATGACCATAATGTAATAACTGACTGTCACCTCTCCATTGCAAATTCTGGGAGGGCAGGGACCATACGTGTTTTATTTATAGCTGGAGCCCCCGCACCAGGACAGTAATTCAATAAATATTTGTTGAATGAATGAATGAGTGGGTGAGTGGATACTGCAAGTTTTATGTATCTTTCCAGACAGCTCAAGTCCTACTATCCTGAAAATATCTTCTCTTAGAGCCCCAGTGATTCATCCTTCTGGAAATTACTACATTATTACCACTTCATACCTAATTCTACACATTATTCTAATTGCTGTTGTTTGTTGCTGTGCTTTGCAATTTAGGGAGACATGGTCCTCAAAGACACTTACATATGTGTATATTTATTCTCTTCCCCGAAGTACTTGTTCCAGAGCACATGGAAAATCCTCAATAAAGATGTATTAAATAAATGATGAAGTATTTTAAATGGCCTTCGACAGTTCTAAACATTTTCCCTATTGAATGCATTGAATTATGATTCCAAAGAGTGATGGGGAAAATGTGGACTACAGAGTCAGTTGAGTTGAGTTTTTAGTTCTGCCACTTCAAGTGCTGGAAAAGCCACCTAAATGCTGGTTCTCTGTTTCCCTGTCTTTGAAATGGGAACGTTGGTAAGCAAACAAACAAACAATATCTACCAGCCTCAAAAAGACGACTGCGGAATCAAATGGCATAATGTATGTGAAAGAGTTTTGCAAATTACAAAGCAAATGTTAGCTCTTCTATTTGGCGATTTAAAATATGAAACTGATATTGCAACACTACAGATGATATATACTACACATGGCTTTTTCTGAGAATAGCTGTTAGGCAGGAGCGCAAGGTGATGAGGAAAAGAATCTCAAGCACAACCTGCCAGACATGCCCCAGTCGTAAACATGCCCCATGTTGACTCTGTTCAACACTTGCATGTGGGTAGATTACCGGACACCTGTCACCAACACCCTTTGGCACTGCTGCAAAGTACCTTTAAACCCAAGCTTACCAGACACAAGCTGCTGTCCAGGCAACCCCACGGGAACCATGCCCAAGTTATTCATGGCGGTGGCCCAGGCTGTGGGATCTGTCACGGACATGTTGAGCTGGGTTGTGTCTATCGCTATACTCCCCAAACCATCGGCTGCTGTGGGGAAAAACAAACTATGACTTCCAGTCAACAGGCAAGAGTGTTTGCTTTAAAGGAGATCACAGTGCTAGAGATGTGAGACTTCATTTAACACATTCCCAAACCACACAAAAATAAAGCACTGTAATCTGCAGCAATGTTTTCTCCAGACGTAAACATAAAGAGTTTCCAAATACATTCTGGGAGGAAACTTAATGACATGTAGTTTGTATTATATGCAGCATGCCATTAAGGAAGCACTCCTGGAAAAAATTGAAGAGCTGCTTCTTTCTCTTAGTGGAACAGCATTAGTTAAGTTCCAAGGTGGAAAGGCAGAACAGGACCACTCTTTTGGTTAAAAAAAAAAAAAAGTCAACTGGTTCAGTAGACTAAAAATAAATGCCATCATCTGGTTCTGAGTAGAATTCTGGGGCAGGCACACTTTCTAGCTATTTAATAGAATCTTTAAAAACAGTTGGCAAGTAGCCAAATTGGTCCCAACTGAATTTATCAGTGTTACCTTGTAACATATTCTTTCCTTTCTAAGCTTTTTTGTATCATTCCATTACTGAAATGTAGGTGTCTGCCTAACATGACTCTTCCAAAATATTTCTTATGAGTTCAGAGTTTCATCAAATCCAAATAAGCGAATAAATACCATTAAACACAAAGAGCACAGGGCTAGAAAAAAAAACGCAGAAAAATATGTGAAATCTGACTTAATGTTTTTTGATGTGTGCTAGATCCACACCCCGATTTCTTTAAGGATTCCAGGATCCCGGGTCAGTGCCTATTTTCATGGCCGGGCAAGCTCTTCCATTAGGAACTCAAAATGCCTTGCGTGTGTCCTGTGCTGGCCAAAGACATTTACCTGCAGCCATCATCTGAGGAAGCTGCTGGGGACACCGGCTGATGCTTTCCACGCCACCTGCATCTACGACTGAGCTATGAACATCCTGGGGGGCAGGTGCGCTCTGATGGCTGAGTGCAGGGTCCCCACGGAGGTCATCGGATTCTGCAAAAGGGGAGAGGAGTGTGGTGAGAGATCATGACAGTTAGCTGAGGGGGTCTTCGAGGAGAACACTGTTGTCTGGGCAAAAACCAACGAACAACAAAGGACAACGTTCAGTCATAGACTGAGGTTCAGAAGTAGGGGCCGAATCCTGAGCCCCGGCAGTCGGCTCCTGTTTAGGTTTGCCCTCTGTGTGCTGGGCGGGTCAGCTGTCACCTTACCTAGAGCCACGCTGCCTGAATAAGCAGCCCCCTGTGCAAGTGGCTAGGGCCTGCCTTGCCTCCTAACTGAAGAGACTTCACAGACGGGGCTTATCAGCCCCTGCACAGCTTCTTCCCCTCACTACACATCAATGGAGAGGGCAGACTCAGGGCTAAATATGATATTCTTTAAGTTAAAAAATTAATTGATGTTGTTATTTTGGAAGACGGTCGTCTGTGAAATGTATTCAGAGGGGGAAAAAAAGTAGGGAAGAGGAGGAGAAAAGCAAGAAGCTATTTGCCGTGAGGCTGGGAAAGGAGTGCACCCAGATTACAATAGTCAGGAAAGGCAGAGGGAAAGAATGGCGTGCTGCTCATAAAAGAAGATGGAGAGGATGTTGGGGCAGTGAGGAGACACAGTTGTTTCTTTTATTTCTATGAAGATAAATTGAACAGGCCACAGTTTGTTTGGTCTGAATTTTCCCTAGCCTCGCAGCATACATGCACGCCTGCATGCACATACACACACACACACACAGAAACGCAAACATGCATACATCTATATGCACATATTTTTATTAAACTTTTCAAA
Organism: Cryptoprocta ferox; assembly: GCA_028646485.1. Classification (NCBI taxonomy): domain Eukaryota; kingdom Metazoa; phylum Chordata; class Mammalia; order Carnivora; family Eupleridae; genus Cryptoprocta; species Cryptoprocta ferox. Next base: position 81,449,194 of record CM053574.1, on the reverse strand, counting down.
GCACTCTTCTAGTAAAAACAAATAACAATAAAACATTAAATAAAGCTGCAAAGGAAAGGGTCCCTCTATAGCACACTATTTATAAAATATCTTCTCTCCATTCTTAAAAATGCACAAACGTAGCATTCATACATCGTGTTTTTCATACATACGTATTTTAAGTGTACATTCAGCGGTTCAAAACTGAAAGGCAAAACATACCGCTTACATGTGTGATCTGAGAAGTCTGAATTTTAAGTGGATTTGATAAAGCAATTTAATGATTTCTTTTTATTTCGGTATAAACTTAGAAATTTTTCTAACCCATGTTTTTGCTAATGGATATTTTAGAATTAGATGTGATGGTCTCTGTGTGTGTGTGTCTAGTGCAAAGTGTGGCTCTTTTATGGTATGCTCTTTTATTTCTTTGATTCTTAGATGCAAGAATCAGTAATCCCTTTGGACACTGTACTGCCGAAGAAAACTCATTGCCTGTTGAGCAGTTTAGTTCAAATGGAAGCTCAGATTTCTGTATTTAAAGGAATAGGTGGGTAACGAGCAAACTGTTTCCATAGTCTCCAGAAACACCTAGCCCTCAATCGGAGGGGCACAAGAGATAGTGGGGAATATTTTCCAATAGCTTGTTGGCAAGATGACACATCATCATTCAATAGAAAATGATTCCAACTTTGAGAGCAAACTGCACTCAGGACAAATGCTTTATACCTTGCAATGAAACTCACCTACCCATGGGGCACCTGGGTGGCTCAGTCAGTCGGTTTAAGCATCTGACTTTGGCTCAAGTCATCATCTTGGAATTCGTGGGTTTGAGCCCCACGTGGGGCTCTGTGCTGACAGCTCAGAGCCTGGAGCCTGCTTTGGATTCTGTGTCTCCCTCCCTCTCTGCCCCTCCCCCACTCATGCTCTGTTTTTCTCTCAAAAATAAATAAACATTAAAAAATATTAAAAAAAACCTCTACTACCCAAATGAATTGAGACCTTGTTTACCTATGGTGAATCAATTATCTTAGGCAATGAATGCCATCAGACAATGATTCTCACCATAGAAAATGAACTCAGTAACATAAATACATAAGAGACCTAAATGTCTGCCCTTTGGCTACCCACATACCAGCTATATTTCTCTGATGAAACCACAGTACCTTCCCCTCTTTACCTCCAACCGGTACAGATCACCACAGCAGAGTCTGGTTAGACTGTTCATTTTTTTGTTCAAATGGCCATGGAGTAGAGTTGTTTCAGATCACTGCAAGGTCACCATTTGTCTTACTTATCTCCCTAAATGAAGTTTAGTTGGCTGGCTTCCTTCCAGCTCGGGTTCTCCCCAAATGGGCATTAATCACAACTTTCTGTCCAATGAGTCTACAGTTCTGGAACATTACATCAGAGAACCTCCCTTTACTTTACAGGCTTTACAACTGGATCTGACCAGCCATGTTTCACCTTGCCTTTTTGCAACAGTAATTTAGGGATGCTGTTAGCTTTCCATGCCTCTATAACTGTCTGTTCCAAAGGTAGTTTTCTCCTCAGGGATTATGTTACAAAGGGGCAGCAAATGTCCGGGGGGCCCATAGTGCCCACCCACACTTTCATGCCCATCCTAAACTAATGCTATTCCATTGGAAACAGTAATGAACTGCTACTGTGTCATAAAAAACAAACAAACAAAAAAAGTCACTGCTTTTTTGGCAAGATGTAGGTTGTAAACCTGAATTTATCCCCTAATGAGACTCTGTGACATTTAATTTATTACATGTCTTCAATCTACCAACCAATGGTTTCAATGTCATACAACTTCATGTAGCTACCATGTACCTAGAATGGTGACTCTAAAGTAAGTTGTATCACCTCCTAGGCCTTTCCAAGAGTCTCAAGAAAGCCAGGCAATTTTTCAAAAAAATGTAAATTCCCTTGATGCTTGGAAGAAAGATATTTTAAATTAATTACTACGTAGTGATTTATGAACAGTTCCAAGAGTAATTTTTATACTCTCCTAACATCTATCGTTCTATTGAATACCTGCCTCTTTAGATGACTCAAAGCCATAATGCCTAATTTATCATTCAAATCAATTTCTCTGCCTTAGTTTTCTTATTTCTAAACTATCGAAAAGATTGATATTGTTAATGGTGTTTATTTACACACAGAGATGTGGGGAGTTAAAAAATTATAGCTAATAAAGCACTTGGAATATAGTAGGTGCTAATTATTATTATTTTATTTGGAAGTGTAGTGTTTCTATTAAGGTACCCTGGGATTTTAGTGTTCTACTGGATAATTATGTAATTAATTCTAAAACAGTGAGTAACACTTGATATTTCTAAAAGTAAGCATTGCCCTAGTTTTCTACGCCACACCTAAATTGTAGCAGAATATTTCATTTTCCACAAATCCTTTATAAAATAATATAATGTGAATTAAAAGATGTATGAATTTTCTTCTCTAGGTTATTTTTCTGTCTATGCAACTATGAAAGCCTTCAAGAAACTGATGAGTAATTATGAAATTAGCAGTTCGAATTTACAGTTTTCAGTACAATAAGATCATCACAAAACTAATCAGATGTACAAAATGCCAAGGATAACAATGCAGCATTGTCCGGGCTTCAAATGAAATCTTAACTTGTTCTTTGTGGAGGTATATTCAAGTACAAAACCTCATACCCAATTTCATAACTGTTCAACAAGATCTATTTATTCTCAGGATTTCACTGGGCTACATCAATGGGGCAAATAATTTTTGAAACTCACCAAGTCTATGAAAATACTATTTTCCCCCATTCCTCCCTCAAAACAAACAAACAAATGGCACAGGCTTCTCTCACTGTAAACAACACAACTCTTGCTAACCCTGTCCCACATTCACAGGTCTCAAGGACATACACATGCTATGAATAATAAAACCCATCTGTAACTGTCCATGAAGCATAGATTGCTATAAAATGGGGTAGAGGTGAGTGAAGTGTTGAAATTTTATTTTTTTAAAATTTAACAGAATGATTTTATTTGATGTTAAGTAATATATACTTATATATTAGGTGTAATTTACATGCAATAAATATTATATATAATTATAATATGTTTATACATTTGTAAAATATAGTTTAAACTATATATAAACTATATGTGTACATATACCCACACATATGTTTTTCAAGTGAATTCAGTCATAGAAGGAAGGAAGGAATCTACAAAGAAAAATAAAAAAAGAAAGAAGGAAATAATAAAGGAACAAAGGAATAAATTTCAGTTCCAGGGTCCAATTCCAAAGGCTGGAGGTTTGAAAGCTAAAGAACACGAAAGGGAAAATTGCTTTTGGAAACTAGAACACAGACAAATTTAAAGTGTCAAAGAAAGACAATTTTTAAAAATGTTAGATCCTCCCAGATAAGCTTTTGGTGCACTTAACAAGTCATTCTCTAAGATCTAAGATCCCACACCTCCCTGGCAACCAATGTAGGGTCATAATCAGGTTACCGGGATGCTCCCCTTTTGTGAGACTTCTTGCAGCTGTTCTTTGAATGAGCTGAAATCTATAAATAACAGCATCTCCAGACCCATTAAGCAGTACGTAGTGTAATAAAGGCACATATGTACATATATGCTAAAGAAGTGAAATCATTGGAAGAAAGGAAAAATTTCCATTTGGCACAGACTGCAGAGGAAATAAAGCAGATCTGGCTATTTCTCAAACACAGAATGTCATTAAGAATCTGTGCTTACATCCCCCGTTTTTCCATTCTATCTAGCAGCCAGTTTTAAACTACAAATCATCATTCTTCCATCTTAGGGAGGAAATGGTTACTGAATGGATGATAAGGTCTTACCCGTGATATGTCTGTGTTCGAACAACTCAACATTAAGAAAGAGAGACAGACAGGCAGACAGGGGCAGAGAAAGAGAATATGAATGAGAGAGAAGGTTTTCCTCTGAAATCATGAAGTCAAACAAAATTACCAAATTTGCCAGAGACCACTCAACCAGCATAGGCATGAGAGGTAGATAAGTCCTCTGACACAAAGTAAAATACTGTTTGGCATTGCATTTGTAAGTGTAAAGAAATGACAGAAGTAAAATTATTTTGTTTTCAGGAAATTGATGCTTTTAAAAAATATTACATTTTATATTTCTAAATTGAACAAAATAATAAAAGAGAAAGCTTGAGACCTTAGTGATAAAGTATTTCTTTTTCCATTAAAAACAGAAAAGGAAATAGGACCAGATGCTACTATGATAAAATGTAATTTCAAAGTCTGTGTATAAGCAAGTTTTAAAATACAGGAGCTTCCACACACAGATTATTTCAGATTTTCTGAGAAGGGCGATATTATACCTGAAGGCTGTTTATGAAACACGTAATGGGTCAACTCATACCTCCCATTGATGGATATCCATCAACCACATACACAATATATTGTCATATGTTGTTTTCTACCTTCCCAAATACACCTAGCATAGGGAAAGTTATCATTGCTGACTCTGCTGGTGACTGAATTATTAAAGGAAGCAATCTCATCCATAAACATAAGTCTGGATCCATTAAAACGAGAAGAGTCTCACTTTAAGCAAAGCTTTTTCTAAGTCTCTGAGGATTCAGGACAACCACATGCAGGTTCATAGAATATCAAGGTTTGAACCCTAGAGTTTCTTAATTCCAACATCCCCCAGATGTGGAAGTCCTTAAAATGTTACTGGCAGGAAATTGTTTCAACCTTAACAGTTCACACATACGCCCTTCAGCTGAGCCCTTGTGGGGAAAATAAAAGCTTGGAGCTTTGTTCTTGAACCCTGCTTCTGCAACCATGTGTGGCCCTGGGAAAGGGACTCTTCTATCCCCTGAACAGGGATATTGAGGCATAACTGCCAATCAAGTAAGTCTCAGACAAGTTTATGAAAGTAAATAAGGACACATCAGACAATTTGCATTTTCCCTCCCTGACAAGTTTGTTTTTTGTTTACACTTTCTGTTCCCAAGTTCCCATTCAAACAGTCCTACTGGAGGGAAAAAGTAAACACAATGCTGTAACTACACAGAAGCTTCAACTGAGATGGCAAAGCTGTGGGCTGTGGAGAAAGAACAATGGAGAGACCAGGGGAAAGTGTCCTTTTGGGAGAGGGGTAACACCTCAGAAATAGATTTTAGGTAGATTTCAGGCTTCATAGATACATCCCTCAAAAGTGTGAGGTCTATAAACCATGGACACTGCCAAAGATCAAGGAACAATTTTTAATTGATGTATAGTGTAGGTCACATGCTGGTCTTTTTGGCCACACTTATACACAGAAAGCAATTTCTGTAAACATTATTATTGTCTTCTATAAGAGGAAGTAGACAGTATCATTCTACAATTTGTGCTGTTTTGTACTCAGTTTTTTCATTATGTACTCATTTTACACCTTGACCCAGCCATGAAAAACATATTAAGCTACAAAGCGGAACGTTTTAATTGTAGTAAGTGAATAACTGACCCTTAAATGGCTGCAAACTCTGGTAAATGAATGATCTGTTTTCCCAAAAAAGCACGATTAGAGCTCTTTAATCTATGGAAATCTACCTGCAATAAAATCCAGATCAGATCCTGACCAGCCTGAGCCAGCTGCTCATCCTGTTTAACATTTCTCCTAGTAGGGTCACAAACAACGTGTTAGTTACTCTTTAAACTGATGTGTTCTTAATGATCCCTTTGCAACATGATATGGATGAAGTATCACCCCGCAGTCATGATTGCCTCAGGTATTACAGACTCGACAGGACAGTCCGCCTCCAGTGGGGTGCCCTGGACCAGAGACCTTGTTTTCTGTTTCTCTAAATGACCACAGGCAGCCCTTGTTTCTGGTCTGAAGGCAGTGAGTGGGATGGTGGGGACCTTGGGTTCCTAGGGAGAGTCCTTTTCACTCCATGGGGAGTCATACATGGTATGGTTACCTCATGAGGGTGGGCTAGTTGGAGGAGGGGTCCTGGGGCAAATGAATGTGCAGCAAGATATCCAACTGGAAACTTCTAGGCTGAGCAGGGAGCATTCTGGGGAAATGGGTGAAGCCTTGGGTACCATTGGCAGTGTTCACCAAGATTCAAATGGAGGTGCTCAGATAGGGGACAGCCTTCAGGGCCTGAAGATATTCAGGTTCCCAAGACGAGGGGTTCAGGGGTGTAGAAAGATGGTTCTAGCCTCTAGGGACGTTTGTGACTCAGAATCTAACAGAAAGACTGTCTTAATTCTTTTGTGGTGAAGGCTTTATGTTCTAACCACTTTTGGAGGTCAGGCTCATCCTCGGAGGTAAGGACTGGCTGCACACAGTGATCTCAGTGAGGCTTCTGTGACACAGAAAACTCCATGAAGGCTCCTGCCCCAATAGGGGGGGTGGGATAAATGTTGATGGGAAGGTTCTGGCACTGAAAATGAGGCAGAAGGTCACTGAAAAATGCTGCTGCCACAGCTGTAACTCCATCCCTGCTTTCTATCTTGGTTACAGATTTCCATACAAGGATATAAATGTGCTACCCTCCACTCTACCTTCTCCCATGAACACCCCTTCTCCCTGTCAGCAGGAAGAGATACATGCCTCTTAATAACGTCATACAGAAATCCTTCCGTACAAGGGGATGGCATTTGGAGGACTAAGATCCTCAAATAGAATCTTTTCTTCTAGTCCAGTGTTCCAGATCAACAACTCATCTGTCCTGGGAAAGTAGCCTGGTTTTTTAACTGTGGCTGTGTTATCAATTAGGCACCAAAGGCATGGAGTCTATGATAATGTTAGAGAGCTGAAAACGTTTTATGTCAACATACAGTGAAGCATGCATTATCAAAACCAAGTATTTATTTGATGAAACACCTAGAAATGTATTATGACAACTTCTCTATCAAATTTAATAGTCACACAGACATCATTAGAGTGGAAAATCACTTGGAAGTGGGGCTTTCTCGTGTTGCAAAAAACTCCTGAGTCTGCACAATTATGCAGAAATCAGGGCTGGTTTTAAATGAGAGTAATAACTTGTAGGCAAATAACTTCAAAAGCCGAGTCACAGAAATCCTGTCCAAAAGTCCTATAGACAAAGTTATACTGGCTGTCAGAAATATGGAGTGCATTTTGTATGTTAAGTGCAACGTGGGACGAGACCTCCAAAAGCAAAGCCAAGCATCGGCCATTCGAGTCTGCAAAAGTTTTAAATGGCTGTTCCGAGACGTCTCCTTCCTACTACTATGTGTGAGATAAACAAAGTGAAATTTTCCCTTTACATTTGCCAACCTCAGTTCAGGATTAAACGTCATCCCCAGTTAACTTATTCACAGACAACTTACAAATTATCGGGGGGAAGGTAGAGGAGGGAGAAAAACTGACCCTAAAAAAAAAAAGATATGAGACAAAAACATCTGGCCCATGGTACTGAATGCAATTTCATGTTAGCTTAAAGTCATCTTATTTATTTATGGTTTTATTATTTATAAAAAAGAAATTATGCGCAATGTGCTTTATGGGAATTACAGAATATTGCGATTGCTACCGTGGTTTATTATTTTCACAGCAAGATGGCTTAAACCCAACCTAAACAAATATTTTAAATGAATCCCCACTAGCACTATCACATTTTTTTTCCTTTCTAGCCTTAATGAAAAAGATATTCTGCTCTTCTAGCCCTCTGATGTTCTTATTCTCATGCAATTCTAAATGTTATGGTTTATTATGGGATAATGTTTATTGTAAAATAATGACTAAGAAAATGACCAGCACCCAGGGGTGGTAAAACAGTACAGTGGATGTGAGGGCATTTGAAAGTGGCGGTGGCCTGCCAACTCCAAACATTCACCAGGCCTTGACCATGAATGCAATCAAAGTAATGATTTTATTACTTGCATAATCAAGTCGACATGTGTTCACGTACTTATCCAACATATCAACCTGACACCATCTCTCCAATACAAAGAGTTTTACTAATAATCTACAAACAAGGCAGACATAGCAGAGAGACACATAATCAACATAAAACTAAATGCAGCATCCTTTCCAGACTTCTCACAGTACCATCTCTGAATACTAAACTCTTCCTTACAGGAGACACCGTCTTCATTTAGATACATGCCCCAAACCCTTGCTGCCATTCTACCAGCCAACGCACTTGGACTTTCTTTCTGGTGGGGCAATTTGCAGTGGTGGAATGCAGTGACACAGTGCTTTTCCATCTGAGAGTAAACACCAATATAGGTCAGGGAGATGGAAATAAACATTCCTGTAAGGACATTTTTATTTTCAAGATATGATTATGAGCACTAATACTTGCAATGAGTTCAAAAAGCAAAGTCTGTAAAGTCAAGGGAGAACGTCGTTCCCTCAGCCTTTCCCCCAGAGGCACCCACTGGGAAAACAGCTTATTATGTAACAGTCCCACATCTTTGATCTTATGAAATATTAACAACAACCTATGAGACAGATGTTATCAGCAACTTTCTAAAAAGATGAAAAGGTTCAGAAAGTTAAGACTTTGGGTCATTTACCCAAGGTTGCAGAGCTAATGAATGGCAGAAACCCAAGGTTTAGTTTGTTTTAGCCTGGGCCTGTGTTGTTATAGATTTGGGGAACTGAGGTTTTCCCCAACAAAGAGCCAGACTATGAAGCCCTCCTTGGTTTGACTGACTCTAAAGACAGAGAAGTGTGGGGTAAAGTGTTACATCCATTGCCCGAGGACACAGTCACTCAGCAGATCTTTATTAAATACTTACTGTATGGAGGCAATGTGCTTGAGATCAGGAATATAATGGTGAGCAAGACACAGATCCAGTCTTCAAAGAGTTTGCAAATTAAAAAAGCATTAGCTTGCTATAGTGTGGCAAACTAGATACTTTTAGGAGCTTGGCTGTCATAAGAAAACAACAACAACAACTAGATTCTGGATATAACTATTTATAGTGTCTTGTTAGGCTTGCAATAAGGAAGGACACTCATTAATATTCCTTCTTTAATCCCTTCTGCCCTCTGCCGACCCCCACAAAAAAGGCAGGTAGGCTAAAGCCAGGAATGGCTATGAGTGGTAAGTAAACATGAAGCTAGAGTTGCCCGGAGGGAAAATGCCAGGACCAGCGTTGTGCCAGGAGACAGCCTGCCATGGCAAGGTAGAGCCATATCTGAGTATCCCTGGAAGGACCTGGAAGCTTTGTTGTCTTTGCGTGGCCCTTCCCCAGTCCCCAGAAGCCATGCTGACCTCTGTACTTCAGTTATAAAAGTAAGCTCAAATTTGAACAAATCAGAAGTCACTGCTGGAAAACATTTCAAAGCCAATGAGTTATTGAGAAGTACACTTTTCCTAAAGTCAGAATGTTCACTGTGCATTTCGAGAAAAGGCCAGTGGGGAACAGACACATAAGATGTCTACCTACAGTTGATGTGTAGCCTTAGGGGTTAGGTTTTATTTGTGAGTAAGTCTCACTGATGTCTTGGCCCAAACTAGGCTTAACTTTGTAGAAATGCATATATTGGGGGTAAACCTGTGATCTGAGCTGAGAATTTGGTGCAAGCATTATCACCACCAAAGATACCCAGAGCTGTCATCCCTGTGTGGTAGCTCTTCTGTGTAATTTCCAATCCACCAGCTCTCCCATCATGCTTTTACTGCCTAATGAAATACAATCCTGAGAGATAAGGATGGCAAGATGGAAAGGCTGGTCATGCCCATCTGAATTGGATGGCTGGGAGGTAAAGTAGGGTTACTATTCCTTTCCATACCTCCTTTGTGCCCACACCCGCTCTCGTCCTACTTCTCTTACCTCTACCTGATGTGGTGTCTCTAACACAAGCTATCTCATTATAGTGGCAGCTGGCAACAAGGCAGGCCAGGGGTTCAATGGTCCACCACGAACAAGAGCTACAGAAGCAGGTGGTGGAGGTCCTGGGTAGCTGGGTAAAGCCATAAGCTGAGTAAACCAGAAATCCCAACTTGTAATCACTGGTCCAAGGGATCACTGACATATTGGAGGTGCTGGAGACACAAGGACCTATGTTACTGTGAGACATACGCTTGAATCCAAGTCCCACCATTGGGTAATCATCGTTGTCATCTTTGTGGCAGTTACGTTTCAACTCAGTAAGGATAAACCGCAACCCTGAGAACCCAACGGGGGACTTCCCTCTTGCTTCAGCCTCTCCTGGAAGACCGTACAGGGTAGCATCATAGGAGAGCTCCTGCCCCAAGTTCCCCGGGGCAGGTTCCCTGAGCTTTCCTGCTTTATGCCTTCAATCCTCATCTAGCAAGTTATTTCAGGGGCTAACACATAATGTCCTCTGGAAAAACTGAAAGAAAGGACACATTACTGGCAACGCTGTCAGATGTTTTGATAGTTAAAATCCAGATGCCTTCAGGCAGGTTCTCATAAAGGAATTCTTTCGAGTCCAAAACAGCAGCAGAAACTCCACCAACAGCAAGTTTATGATCTTGTCTTCACATCTACCTTTTCCACCTCCCCCCACCGGAAAGTACATATTCTGGTCTCTCTGGTTTTTCTACTGGTATTTGGGTTTTAATTCATTGCTGGTTCACATGACACCAGAATAATAAATTAGGTGGCTTGACTCTGTATGTGGTAGGGGGTTGGCAGCAGCATTGCTGTTTTGGTCTGTAAAGTCCTGTGGTCCAGTAGATCAAATAGCAGGAAAAACTTGTAGTGGCATCTTAAAAATTTTTTTTAAATGTATATTTATTTTTGAGAGACAGAGCATGAGTCGGGGAGAGACAGAGAGAGAGGGGGGGAGACAGAATGAATCTGAAGCAGGCTCCAGGCTCTGAGCTGTCAGCACAGAGCCTGGCGCGGGGCTCCAACTCATGAACCGTGAGATCATGACCTGAGCCTTCATCAGATGCTTAACCAACTGAGCCACCCAGTTGCCCCAAACTTGTAGTGGTATCTTAATGTTGTAATCCAGCAAAGGAAACTCTGAATGATGGCTGACAATGGCAGGGACATTTTGGATATGTTTATCTGTTGTTAGATAATACACTTGGGACCAAACAGCTGAGCAGGCCATTTTAAGAAGGGCAGAAAAATTAAAGAGAAAATGTGAGTTAATACTAAAACTGTAACGCAAGATAAAATAAAGGGTATAGTTGTATTCTTCGAATCAGAGCCGTACGGAGCACAAATTGTTTGTGAATTTGCAAGCTCCTGGCTGAGATGAATTGCCAAAATAAGTTTACAGGAGGAGAAAAGGTGACTTCTAAAATAGATTAAATGTAATACAATGGTTGTACATATAAATGAAAGCCAGAAAGGTACGTTCCCTCCATGCCACGTGATCATGGTTCTGTTATATACAGTCAGGTATCCTTGTTTTATACTCTCCACTCGTTTTCTTGTACTTGTATATTCTTGACCCAAATCAGTGAAAGCTTATAAAGTATAAACAATAGGGGTTCAACATGGAGGCAACCAAAAGCATTGCTTGTCTTACCCATTGCTTCCAACAGCACGCGCCATATTAACACGTGGTGTGTGTCTGACTTAGGTCTTGCTAATGTGGGACAGGCGTTCACCTCTAGCAAGCTGCCGACTCTTCAGTTTCCTCCCTTTATTGAAACAATCACCCAGCTAGTAGTTAATAGCACACTGAAAGTTTGCTGAGAGGCAGAAGTTGAAGTTTACAGAAGATTGTTTGCCCCTGTCCCTTTACTTTCATATACTGAAACTAAATCAGGAAACTGCAGCATATGAGGTCAGAAGGTTTTTCTATTTATATTCATAATTTCTTTCTTTCCTTTCTTGTTTTTTTCCCTTTTCCTCAGAGATATGGGTGTTTTAAAATTCTGATCAGAATTGGCAGTGGGAAAAGAGCGGGGGAAATAATGATACTCTAGTATTTCTGTGACATATTCACAAACCCTATGAATTTTTAACGAACGAACAATGTCCACAATTAGATTTGAAATGAGGTTTTCTTTGTAGGCACGCTTATGGTAAGTGGAGTGTGAGTGGATTTTACTTTATATTCAGTAAACGATAGCAACTGCAAAACACACCGCGATGTAATAGAAAATAAAAGCAAATTGTTGATTGTTCGCAGATCTTTTTTTCTTCTCCTAGATTTATAGAAGTGTGGCAGTTTTTAAAATTGTATTTCATTTTATTTGAACACCAAGGAACTTGATGGTACAGAAAAGTCATGACCTAATGCTGTCCTTTTGTTATTATATGGAGAAGTTTTTAATGGTCTGATTTGTTTTAAACTGTAAAAAAAAAAAAAAAAATTTTCCAAAAGTACAACTTTGGGGATAAAGGTATTAAGCTTCCCCATTCACAAACTAATCCATGTCAAATGAATATTAAAAAAAAATTAAGAGTGTAGAACATAGAAAAATAGATTGGGGTAATGGCTACTTAATTTACATTTTGAGGCTAAAGCTTAACTCCTGTCCTCACTATGGCTTAGGTTTCTAGCATCACAGAAACATACACAAACAGCCTCTGTCACTGTTGGACGGCTTCCAAGGTGCCTTGGAATCTGCCTTCTGGTCATCCCTGCAAGCGCATTTCCTACAGTGTCCCTTCTCCTGAAGCCCCCAGGACACAGACCTTGTTTACTCTTCTTGAGCCTGCCAAGCAGGATCCTCTCTCAGTGCTTCATGCTTGTGGTTCCTTCAGATACCTGCACAACCATCCGCTCTCTCCCGTTAGTCCCCTCTCTGCTGAAATGTCACCCTCTGCAGACAGGCCTTCCCTGACCCACGTAAAACCAATTCTTCTCTCCTTGTACCAGCCTTCATTTTTTCTCCATAGGATTTCTCGCTATCTGAGGTTATAGGCCTCTGATGAGCTGGTCTTCCATAAGGGCAGGCTGACTTGAAACAAATTATGTTCGGGGTCTCAGTCGGTTGAGTGTCTGACTGTTGATTTCGGGTCAGGTCATGATTCCAGGGTCGTGGGACTCAGCCCTGTGTCAGGCTCTGTGCTGAGCGTGGAGTCCGCTTAAGGTTCTCTCTCTCTCTCTCTCTCTCTCTCTCTCTCTCTCCCTCCTGCCCCTCTCCTCAGCTTGTACTCTCACTTTTTCTAAAATTAAAAAAAAAAGGCACCTGGGTGGGGCTCAGTTGGTTAGGTGCCCCCACTTCCACTCAGGTCATGATCTCACAGGTCATGAGTTTGAGCCCCACATCGGGTTTGGTACTGACCACTCAGAGCCTAGAGCCTTCTTTGGATTCTGTGTCTCTCTCTCTCAAAAATAAACATTAAAAATTTTTTTTTAAAAAAAGTTATGTTTTTTTTGCTAAATCTCTGTCAGCCAAAACAGTGTCTTGTACACGGTAGACATGCATCCTCCTTCCCCCCATATGAATTCACTTAATAAATGTTATGAATGTGTTTGTGTATAGACACACACACACACACACACACACACACACACACACCGTATTAATCGTGTTTCTTATTTTCTGTATTTCCTGATGCTTTGATATCTACAGCCTAGCTGGTACTGGAGGGACTGTACCCTTCCAGGGCTAGCCAATTCTTAGAGACAGCAAACGACTCACCTGAAAGCACAGTCTTCAAATGCAAACCTACCAATCCAGAGCTCATGTACTCAATCATCTCCTTTGGAGAGGGGCTCACACACCAAACCACTACCCCTCTGCCCTAATCACCCCAGGGCCAGGCACCAGACAACTAGAGCGAACCTCTGTACCTCAGGGCCTGCTGAAATTATCCACACTAGTCAGTCCCCAACCTGCTTACTCTGTTTCACTCATTTCTTCCCTCAGAAACCACAATAAAGCCTCTTGTTCACATTTTCCTCTCACTCCCTTTGCCCTCTGACTGATCAATGCCCTCACTGTGTGGCCCAAGGGCCATGTGGCATGCTCTCTCCTCTGAGGAACGGTGAGGAACAAAATGTCTTTTCATTGTAATCTTCTCTCCATCTCTTAGCTTTACCAAATCTAAATAATAGTAAAACCTACATTTCATTTATTTATTTATTTATTTTTTTATTTTTAAGTTTATTTATTTATTTTCGGGTGTGGGGTGAGAGGCAGAGAGAGTGGGAGAGAGAAAGAATTCAAGCAGCCTCCACTCTGTCAGCAGAGAGCCTGATGTGGGGCTTGAATTCACGAACCATGAGATCATGACCTGAGCCGAGATCAAGAGCCGGACGCTTACCCAACTGAGTCATCCAGGTGCCCCCAAAACCTACATTTTAAAAGGTATACACACAAATTCACTGAATGCCTCAAACAAACGAAGTTCACCGTATCATCAAGGAAAATGACAAAACGATCACCAGGAGTCACGGTTTCTCTGGGCTCGTGAGAAATAAAATGACTGTGATGTTTTAAAGACTTATATGTAATTTAGCTCTCATTTTGGCTCTGAGATTAATTTATGAATTGTTTTAGTGGCCATTATCGTTGGTTTCTACTTTGACCCTCAAGCTTTTTTGTTTGGTTTTGTTTTAGATCTAAACACCATTATTAACTCAAGGGAACAGCCCCCTGCCTTGTACTTTTGCCAGACACAAATAATTAATGATAGACGTCAAATACCAATACATTGTCAATAAAGCACACACGAGTTTGCTGCCTTCAAATTTAAGGAAATAATAAGTCCTACCATAATTTTCTAAATTATAACAAGCTTTAAAAGTAGCGAGGACATGTTTCCTGACTTGAAGCACCCAGTGAGCTTCTTGATGAACGTTAGACACAGCTGTTCTCTTTTCATTCCAGAAAAATATAGTTCACGTTGTTCCGTGGCCCACTGGTCAGGTGTCTCGATGTCCTTTGCTGGAACATACCCCAGGCAGGGCTGAACCTGGGCCTGAGCGGTGGGGCAGCCGTAGAAACTGATCCTGAGAAACTGACCTTGGAGTCACCCTCGCAGTGAACTTGGAGGAATGTGCTGGGTGGCTACCAGGTACTTGCACCTGGTGAGTAGGAAAGCCTGAGGCTGGAGTCTTTACACTGTAGGGAGGGGCGAGAAAGGCAGAAAAGACAGCCACAGGAACGGCAAAGGGAGCTTCTAGAATGTACTGAAGGGAGCCTAAGACCTGTCAGTTGCTGTCTTTGGCAGGGGGGGCCCTCACTGGGAAGCTTGCTCTCTGAGGGGAAAATTGCCACACAACTTCCCATCTGCACGTGCTCAAACTCATGCCTCCTGCACTTGCGTCACACAGCTCTGTCCAGCCACGGCCAGCCTGCTGACACCCGCATACTCCCAAAGAGAAACACCTGACCCTGCGGAAGGCCTTAGTAATAAGAAGAGAGTAATTTTCAGAAAATTTCAATAAAGGCTTAGAATTGTGTTCACACACTCTGAAAACATGCCCTCCAAATATATGCAAGGATTAAGAATTTACATCAAGGGAGACAGGAGTCCTCTCTCTCTCGGACATCAGCTTTCCTTTCTCACCAGTGGTGTGCACTGCCTCCTACATGCTGTAACTCAGGGCTGCTGCTCTTCCTTCTCTTCTCTATGTACCCTCCTTTCCAGACAAACGTCAAGGCCCACTTCCTCTGTGAAACCTTATAAGAGCAACTCTTTTTTTTTTTAAAGAAGTGTATTCATTTATTTTGAGACAACGAGAGGGAGAGAGAGAGGCAGAGAGAGGGGCAGAGAGAGGGAGTAAGAGAATCCCAAGCAGGCTCCACACTGTCAGCAAAGAGCCCAACATGGGACTTGATCTCAAAAACCATGAAATCACGACCTGAGCCAAAATCAAGAGTCAAAGTCTTAATCACTTGAGTCACCCAGGCACCCCGCAAAATCAACTCTTTATGACTGCTTGTTCCCTCCAACTCAAGGGCGGTGTGTCCAGGGATTTAATGTAAGATGTGAAACCATTATTTTAGTTTTTAATAGTTATGTTTACTTTTAGCCACATGAAATTGAGCTTTTTGTGGATTAAAAAATGGTCAAATATTAGAAGTTTCGCATAGTTCAATCTAGTATGTGTCAGGAAAAACATGTATTAGAAGAAAACTGTTATGACTTTGCTGATACTACTGCTTGGGAAGAGACTAAAATAGATACTTTATTGAGTCATGTATAAATAAGTAAAAAATGTTCTGATGGTACAGATGTGGCAACAAAAAAGCTGTTATCCACACTGAACTGCAAAACTGCATTTTGACAACCAGTGTTCTATATGCCTCTTTGCCCATTTCACATGCCCCATTTTTTTGTGGTTATTTTATCTGTGTATCTATGTATTTGTGTTTTCTCTCCAATGTGTTTCCCAGATGTTTAAAGGCAGGGAATAATCTGAATGAGCAACCTCTTCACATAGACCCTTATACACAGCAGACAGACCTATGCTATGGGTTTGTCTGGTCACTTATAATGATCTCACCAGGAAACACCATTTATTTTCCTTTTTTTTTTCCCCAGTAGGTGCTATGCCCAACGTGGGGCTCAAATTGACGACTCTAAGATCAAGAGTCCCATGCTCCACTGACTGAGCCAGCCAGGCGCCCTGTTTTCCTTCCTGTTATTCTAAATCTGGAAGCCAATTGGCCATGTTGTTCTGGCAAGAAAGGCTTGGATCTGCAGCAATTTAAAACTCAGAACTTTTAGCAGCATTGCACTTTACAAACCACCAAGATGTGTTAAGAGGCAGGGTGGTCTGCTGGACAGAACATGGGCTGACCATCTGGACTCACTTCATTTAACAACATAATATGTGTAGTCTTCTCTGCTGCCCAATCCCGACAGACAATGCCACAAACAGGGGGGAGAGGAGAGACTATGGGAAGCCAGCTCTCCTATGATAGGCTCTTGGCACCTGTTCTTTCCACTCAGCCACCAACCACTGCACCCAGCATCAAGTTCAGTTAAATACTGTCCTTTAAAACATGATGCTTCAGTCTTTTGAAATGTGTGGGGATAATTATGACTCATATGTTTCAAAACATTAACTAATGTCACTCGTACAACCTATATACTTCACTTCTCTTTTAAAAACACACAAAATATTACATGCAATTGGTATTCTGAAGGGTCTTGAACATATGCTTCTTTCTAATACAGTGGTTAAGAAAAATTTAGGCTACTAACCATTTTTACTGCCATTTATAAAAATGCTATGTCTCCAAAATACCTAGGAGGTCAGTCACCAGATGTTGCAACCAATTGTGCAGTGAGGAGAGAGGAAAGATGTTACTTTTATCTGGAGTGTTAACAAAGTACCAGAGAGGCGAAAACTATAGGCTGAGTCTTAAAAATACCTCAATGAAAAGAGAGAGAAGGAAAGTGGCAGTTGGAGAAGTGAATGATAAGCCCAAATGTGAGAAATCAAGAGTTGGTGGGGGCCACTGAATGGACTAGCTGATTGGTTTCTCCTCAGCACCTTACATTTAAGTGGAGTTACTCAGAAGCTATTGGTCCCTGTTATCTGTGTAATGACAATGGTAGTTCGTATTCCCTAAAATGTTGCTCAGAGGAAGATGTCAAGGAATTTAAATTCATGCTTCCTAAGTAAAATGTTTTTCTACATAAAGATGCTAGGTTATCAACTAGAAAACTAAAGTAAGTTTTGTAAAAGGCTAAAAGAAATCAGAAAAGTCTTGAGAATATAAATACACATTTACTCACCAACTCATGAAATACTAAAACTAAGGTTTTACTGCTCAAAGCAAAATAAAAGAAATCATTCCAGTAGAAAGAAAATAAAGCACATTTTATAGCATAGAAAGTAATCTGAAAATTCATTAAAGAAGAGGCCAAAAAATATATGAAATACATACTTTAAGAGCATTTTAAATAAAGGTATGGAGAGCAGATTTATAATGGTTTAACTAAACCAGGTTAGGAATGCCAGGAATCTGTTCACAACCTCTGAGGACAGGAAAGAACCATATAATAGCCTTAATATTGACCAGTTGAAAAAACAAGTAACAACATGAAGATAACTGAACTCTTAGAAGAAAGTTACTGTATGAGCCTGGTGTTCATAATAGTGAGGATAGAGAACGTGAATTCGAATCAGATCCACACCACTGACTTGTGAAAAACATTTTAAAAGTTCAGCGAAAAGGTAAGTATGCTATGAACACAGAGGTATCAACTGTAATAGAAAAGAGATTCTGAAAAATAAAATTTCGATCATATAACTCTGTAGTCATAATCTCAGTGAAAGAAAAGGGGAAACCGCTACAGAAATCACTGTGTCTTTACAAGAACTGCTCTGGTGAGTTCTGATTCTACACAAATGGAAATAAATGGAAACAATGACACAAAAGTAAAGACAATCACAAAAGTGGGAAGAATTCTTAGAAGAATGAGAGAGAGGCCTAAACCCAGCAGGAACAAAACTGAACATTTTGAAAAAAATACTAAAGGTAGTACATAGAATATATTTAAGTATATCTGAAGAGGGGGACAAGGACAAATAAAAATGCTTTTGGGAAGGCCATTAACAATGTACAACAAAGATGAAGGAACTGTGCAGTTTCTGTTTTGTGGGTCTCCCTCTGCAAGCAAAAGAAACCATTAATTGGAAAGGGTATAATAAACCACAGGGGCATGGAATATCAGCCCAGGCAGGGGCAGTGGAGAGAGGAGAGACAGCAGAGCTGCTGTCAGATAATCTCAGAATAAGAAGTAGGTGTGAGCCTGAATCCTGGAACCAAAGTAGTATGATACCAGGTTAAATGCTACCCACTTTCCTTTCCTGTAAATCTGAGTTTGCAACTTTATTAAGCTTAGGTCAATTGACCTTGAGAACTTAGTGCAATATTAAAACTGCTCAGAACCAACTACTAGAATTCCAAAGAGTTGGTGTCAGTTTTGGAATGACAACTTACTAGCTTTGTGACTCAGGGGGGACAAAAAAGGCTGAGGGTAATCCTCACATATTAGAAGAAAAAAGAATATAGAAGATGGATCAGATTAGTTAAGTGATCTACCAAAGGATGGATTGAAGACAACCAGGAAGGGATATGGCAAACCCATTTCAGGTTCATTCATCCTTTTCCCCATCGACTCAGTGAATATTTAGTTAACTCCTGTTGTGTCACACAGTTTTAAGTTCGAGGTAAACAAAACAATCTTCAAGGAAGATTTACCTAGTTAGATAGGGCAATATATGGGTATGTATGTAGACAAATGGGTACTTTAATTAAAACACAGGTTAATATAAAGGAAAGAGAGGAATCAACCTTGCAGTGGAAGTCAAACCAATCAATCCCAGTGGAAGTGATTTTGGGTTTTCTTTATGGATGGTGAAAGCTGAAAACTGGAGGGATAGTGATAAGAAAGGAGAAGTGTTTCAGGCATCAACAACACTATGAGCAAAGACAGGTGACGAGAACATGGCATGTACAGAAATGAGTGTTTTTGTTGGACTGTAGTTTAAGGGGCAAGTGGTGGGGAATGAAGTTGAAAATACAGGCGGGAGAATGATAGGGAGTTTGATTTCCATAGGCAATGGGGCCCTAATAGAGTATTTTAAATTGGGAGTGACAGGATCAAATGATAATTCTTAGAGAGATGTAAAGGGTAAGCTCACAGGGAGAGAAGCTTGAAGAGGTTAACTTATTCTGATATAATTACTAGGGACCAGGCCAGATGCGGCAGTGGCAGAGGAGATGGAGAGTGAGAGTAGATTAGATATATTTCTGCAGACAGAAAGGACTTGCTGGGCAATTGGAGTATGGAGGTAATGGTGCAAGAAGGTAATATTCAAAAACTATTCCCAGGTTTCTGGCTTGGGGAATTTGGTGGATAAAAATAGGGGATTTCCGAGGCACAAGAACAGTTAAAATATTAGTTTAGCTCAGGAGGAGGAAAATGTGAGCTTTCTATAGAGTAATCAATTGCTTCCATTATTGAACTTATATAATATATGCAAACATGCTGTCCTCCAGGCAGGTATCGGATTTTCCTGATAGCTACAGCGCTAGCCTCTGTGCTTGGCACACAGTGATTCTCCACCTTTAATGGACACTGGAATCACTTGAGGAGGTTTTTGTAAATGTATCTGGTATCTACCTTCAGATTTTTAAACTTTCAGTGCATCTGATATGAGGTTCCAGGCATTTTTAAAAACAGCTCCGAAGGAGATTCTGATGTGCATCAAAATTTGACAGCCAATATAGGATACAGTTAGTGAGTAACTGATTAATTAATTAGAAGAAGGAAGTGGGAGGAAAAAGGCTTCCTGAAGTTTTTGAAGCAGCAGCTGGTTGGCCTACACTCAACCGTACACTGGTTGGTTGGTTGGAAAGTCTGCAACATGACTTTTCGTATTTTCCAATCTTAAGAATTCACGACTGTGATGCTATGGTGTCCCTGGCTTCAAGTCTTGAAGAGAGAGCACTGGCTCAGCGATTACTGGTCTGCCTCGAGGGATCTTTTTCACATCTCTTGTGTTATTAATGGCCATCCTGACCTCTCATAACACATTCTTTAACTTTGTAATATTTTATGTATTTGTCCCAAGGCCTTTCTCTTCTCATAGACTGGAGTTCCATGAAGGCAGGTGTGCTGTTTCTTTTGCTCACTATTGCGCACCCAGCATTCACCCAGAAAACATAGGCATTGGGTAAATAAATGATCAATAAACCAAATTTTCCTTGTAAAAATTGTTACGCTACATTGTGTCACTTTCAATATGCCTACAGATACAGACCTGTCCATGAGTGTATTATAAACCCAGAAAACAGTTTCAGAAATAATAAGAATACATACTGCTATGGACAAGACATTTTAAGATTTTTTTTTACCTCAAGGAAATACTTTGCCTCCAAAACTTTAACGTTATATAACACAGCTCCTTATATAAAATAAATCAAATTTAAAATACAGAATAAATATCTAAAAGGATGATGACACAGGCCCAGGTATTTAACCCGAGAAGTATAATTTAAACCATGGTCCCGTTCCTTATCTAGATCTAAGAAGTCTTATCCTCAAGGTCTGATTAACCTGGGGCTTTCATATCCATTATGTGTTAGGGATCAAATCTGATAATTCGGTACAAAACAAATAAATATGTGAATGAAAGGATGGGAAATCCAAAGTTCATATCAGCAGAGCTGTAAAAGGAGGAGAAACCGGTGACTAACGTGGAGATCCAGAAATGTTAAAAATCCCTACACTAATTGTGATCAACATGCTTCTATACCTCTGAATAGTTAAATGGTGGCTGATAGTACTTACTAGAGTATTCAACTAACTCATGACATTTTTATGGCCATTTTATTGCCCTGGGACTGAATGTGAGTTTTTGTTTGTTTGTTTGTTTGTTGCACAAAAATGACCCAAATCAGAATTCTACTTTACCTACAATTTGCCAGGCACCTACTACCTGCTGTCAGCTCATCTAACTGTCACAACAGCAAACCAGAAATCAGAGTGACTGGAGTCACTCTGGAATACTGGAACTCGAATGCCATCAAAAGTGTCTGTTAAAAAAAATCACTGAAGCATCATTTTTGATCCAGGTGAAAATGTATATTATATGTATAAAAGCACAGTTTTATTACAATACTAAATATAAACCTCAATCATAAGAACAACAGAGCACTATATTCTGACTAATGATATAATTTGGCTAGTTTACTAAGGAGAAAATAATACTGTTCCAATTGGCGGTACCAAAGAGATATTAAAATCAGTAATAAGATATACTGACCTCATATGCTCTTTGGACGAGACACTGAGAAGGGCATACCCCTCTGTGGTATTCTTGCCCAAACTGTATAACCTCAATTTAATCATAAGAAAACATCAGACAAACCCATATCAAAGATATCCTGCAAATAACTAACTGGTACTCTTAAAAAATGTCACAGTTATGAAAGAAAAAGAAAAAAAATGCAGAACTGTCTTATTCATTTTTGATATTTTCAGTGTATTCAGAGCATCATTCTAAGACCAGTTGTCAATACACAGTATTGGATGCATAAAGGTAGGCTTAAGAAACAGGATATTAGGTAAATTTTATGAATGAAATTGTTTTTATATTATTTGCAATTTTCCCTGTACAGTTATAATCAAAAGAGGACTCTCTGTTAACTACAGACTCTAGTTAATGGACTGAAAATTACTTTATGCTGAGCTGAATTTAGATGTCATTTCTTACAAAGGCTCTAGGTCTTTCCAAATCAGTATCTGAGCTCAGATTATTAGAATTTTGATGGTTATTTCCATTGTCCTAATAGGAAAGCAGACAGACACACAAGAAAAGTAAAACAAAACAAAAAAAAGGCTGGGGGGGTCAGGTGGAGATTGAAGGAAGGAGGAAGGAAACACTACTCCCTTATAACACATTCATTAACCTGTGAATACTACTAGATGCTCCGGGCTATAAGTGAGCAGCTTGTTTCTAAACAGATTTTAATTTTTAATCCAGTGGAATATGTCAGACAGAGCTCTCCCACCTGGAGGCCTGGTCCAGAACCTACCTGCCCCAAGGCAGTAAGGCAGGTCTGCTAGTAATGGTCACCTTTGGGTAAATGCAATCTCCAGGCAGCCCCGTGGCTTTGGGTGCTCTGATCCCAAGGACCAATGATAAAAGTTGGATGAGATCTCACAGTAGGGTGGGCGTTTTCTCCTAAGATATTTTCTAGGAGTGAGAAAAGACATAGCCAATAAAAAACCTTTTTTTAAAGTAGGAGTAGGAGAGGGAAGATCTGTGTTTGAAGTAAAATTCTAATAAAGATCAGCTTTACTACTTAATTAAAATTGGGTAGAGGCATATGTGTTGGCCCAAACATGATGTTCACAAGACAAATACTCTGACACGGAAAGACCTCCTGGGGAATCAAAAGTCTAAATGGAGGGGGAGCTGAACAGAGCAGTCCCCAGGGCGTTCACACGTGGGGCTGAAACAAGCAAAGATGAACGGAATCTGATTGATTCCCAAGCTCTTCACAGACCTCAGATTAGCAGGGTATTAGTGCAGCAGGTCTCAGCTGTCCATGAAAATGAGAACACATTTTAAAAGCTGCATTTGAATTTTAAAGGTACTCAACATTTCTGCATTGTTTACTGAGAAAGGTCAACACTCCCCGTGTTTTATTTATGCGCCGCAGAACCCCAGTCTAAAAGCACTAGGTTTGCCACATGGCATTTGCTGAGAATGTGTTAAACGCATGGTTCCAGAAGCTAGAATTTTATTTTTCCACTCAGCGAGTGAATTATTAAAGAACTGGGCCCTCCGCTGGGAGACAGGACAGGAGGCAACCGTGGCCCTGTGCTCTGAATGCAAAGGGACACTGACTGAGTCACTCACTGTCAACTTCTACCTCTAAAACATCAAACCCACAGGACCCTGCCCCTTTTCAGCTCCCTTGTGGCCAATCTAGAAAAACAGAAAAATGGAAACATCTAAATAAAACTCATATAAAACATCAATGCTAAGCACAACAGCTTTGGTTTTTTGGACAACCAACATCTTATTTTGGATCTGCATGAACATTCATTAGGATCTGTCCTCACTTCTTCCTGCAGATCACAGGCATGATATACTGACTGACTCCGTCCACTAAGATTTGTGTTAAAATCATGAAATGCCCAAGCGGGAAAATTTTTTATTAACTGAACCTGAAATAATACATAATACATACCACTTTTATGACAGTAAGAAGAATTATTCACTGTAGTTAGAGTATCTGTTGTATAAATTAAAAATCTTCTTAGGAGTAAGTCCAGTGTTTTAAATAGACTATGGAAAAGCGTGAAATTAATCCCAGATGAGTTTTGAATAGAATACAGAGGCACCTTTATCATTCTGGGAAAAATACTTCTCTACAATAGGTAAATTCCCTGATAAATTCAGAAATTATCCTTTTTTACATAAATATTTTTCACTTGAAAAAAATGTTCTCTTTAAACTATTCCCTTAGTGCATTTTTTATAGATAATTTGATTTACAGACATTAGATTTACATACAAATTATTCTAGTATACATCTACTACATAAAGCAAAGTGAATCTGTGACTAAAATTCCTACCCTATTCTGATGTGGTGAGCAAATCAATGACCAGTATTCTTATGTGCATAAGTACTGTATGCCTAGCTTTACAGAACATTCTCCTCTTAAAAGTAAGAATACAAAAAACTTAAGTCTTTGAGAACTTTCTTCAGGAAATTTCAGAAGACTATGGATTTTAAATTACACTTCTTTTTAATATATTTTCCTAAACTTCAGAATTCTTATATTAAAAGAGTTGACGCTGGGGGCACCTGGGTGGCTTAGTTGGTTAAGTGTCTGGCTCTTGATCTCAGCTCAGGTCATTATTTCATGGTTTATGAGTTTGAGCCCTTCGTCAGGCTCTGTTCTGGCAGCATGGAGCCTGCTTAGGATTCTCTCTCTCCCTCTCTCTCTCTCTGCCCCTTTCCTGCTTGCTCTCTCTCAAAATAAATAAATAAACTTAAAAATTGTTTAAAAGAGTTGATGCTGCCATAATTTGATCCAATCCCATACATATGTATGAAGCTCACCCACTATCCTCTGAGCAGGTGACATGAGACTAATCAGGCACAGTCTGCAGTGCCTGCCTTCGAAGAGCCCACAGCTGGGCTGACAGGACAGACACATAGATAAGTGGCTGTAATGTACTGGGACTATCTTCCAGTGGTAGGAATAAAATGCTCTGGCAGCACAGAATAGAGAGTGAGGATTCTGGAAGGGGACATGGGAGTAGGGAGGGCAGAGCCTCAGCAGAGAAGATGACATTTGAGCTGGGTCTTAAAGGATGAATAAGATTAGACCAGGCAGGGGATGAGAACATTCCAAGTTGGAAGAAACAAATCAGCCCATACATGCCAAGTTTTAAAAATTAGACTTTTAAAAGTGTTTTACTTCAAAAAGAGTTAAGTTTGCAAAGCCTAACATAAAATGAGATCACAAACTGGATGGTTTCTTTCTCACCAGCCTGTCTTTCTCCCATGCATCCTAGATGTTTAAGAAGCACATGTAATAAGGAGCAGAGGACTGACAGCCCCTCGGTAGGAACAGAGAAGGTGAGAATCCTTCCATAACTGAAATAAGACTTGGAGCCGGCACCACAGGCCTGTGAGGAGAGGTGCTATTGCTGAAAAGAGAAAAAGCATACTGCAATAATCGTACCTTTTCAGCCTGCTTAAAATGCAAGTTAACCTCTTTAAGAAAGCGGGTTTGCTATATTTGATAAAGTGTTAGTATACAAAACTCTATAAAGAACTTATCAAACTCTAACACCCAAAAAACAAATAATCCAGTGAAGAAATGGGCAGAAGACATGAATAGACATTTTTTCAAAAAGGACATCCAGATGGCCAACAGACACGTGAAAAAATGCTCAACATCACTCATCATCAGGGAAATAGAAATCAAACCCACAATCAGATACCACCTCACACCCGTCAGAATGGCTAAAAGGAACAACTCAGGAAACAGCACACATGAATACTTTTGCACTTGGTGGTGGGAATGCAAACTGGTGCAGCCGCTCTGGAGAACAGTATAAAGTATGAACAGTATGAAGGTTTCTCAAAAAGTTACAAATAGTACTACCTTAAGACCCAGCAACTGTACTACTACGTACTTATCCAAAGAATACAAAAATGCTGATTCGAAGAGGCACATACACCCCATTGTTTATACCAGCACTATCAACAATAGCCAAATTATGGAAAGAGCCCAAATGTCCATCGAATGATGAATGGACAAAGATGTGTTATGTATGTATACACACACACACACACACACACACACGCACACACACACACAATGGAATAAACTTGGTGATCAAAAAGAATGAAATCTTGCCATTTGCAACAACATGGATGAAACTAGAGTGTATTATGCTAAGCGAAATAAGTCAAATAAAGACATTATCATATGACTTCACTCATATGTGGAATTTAAGAAACAAAAGAGATGAACATGGGAGAAGGGAAGGAAAATAAGATAAAAACAGAGAGGGAGGCAAACCATAAGAGACTCTTAAATACAGAGAGCAAACTGAGGGTTGCTGGAGGGATTTTGAGGGGGCGATGGGCTAAATGGGTGATGGGCACTAGGGAGGGCACTTGGGAAGAGCACTGGCTGTTTTGTATATAAGTGACAAATCACGCAATTCTACTCCTGAAACTAATACTACACTATATGTTAACTAACTTGAATTTAAATAATAAAAGCGAGGGTCTGTGAAGAAAAAAAGCCTGTAAAGTGCTATCACCTACAGGGTCTGTAAAAGTTTTGCTCTGTGCTAGGACCTATTGGTCAGCAGGGAGGAGAACAAGGAGAAATGAAGAATTTCCTTTCAGTGATTTAGTCATACCCACACCTTGAGCGGAGGTGAAGACTTCATGTTTTGTATTATGTCCCTTTTCTGCACCAGAGGGGAAAGTGAGGGGGGAAAGAGGGCCGGGTAGACCTGGAGAGGGAAAGGGGTTCTGCGAAGTTCCTGTCTTCAGCTGGGTTCTACGCAATGGCTCTAAGTCCTGAGGATTTGAGCGCTCAAGGGAGACGGCTGGTTAGTGGCTGAGAGATGAAGAAGAAGACAGGACTTTGCTGGGTTTTCAGAGGCCCCAGAAGCTAACTATACCAGAGTTTAAAACCCTAAGGAAAATTTAGTTAGCTAGAACCTAATACAACAGGTATCGTTTTGCTTATTCA
The DNA here is from genome assembly GCA_028646485.1 of Cryptoprocta ferox. Taxonomy (NCBI): domain Eukaryota; kingdom Metazoa; phylum Chordata; class Mammalia; order Carnivora; family Eupleridae; genus Cryptoprocta; species Cryptoprocta ferox. The sequence goes on along the minus strand of CM053574.1, from coordinate 81,422,611 downwards.
CATTTTATGAAATAAAGTTAATTCATTCATATTTCATGTATGTGTGAGTGTAAGTGTGTGTGCGCATCTGTGTGTGTAAGAGACAGAGGGGTAAAAAAATACACTAAGCATCTGGATTGTGCTCATTCTTTTCTTTTCTTTGAGCCATCTATAAGTAGAGTCAAGTTGTAGAAGAATTTATTTAGGAAGGCATGCGTTGGAGATGTCTTCTTTTATTCTTTATTATTCCCCATGTAAAAGAAGTCCAGCTCCTGAGCCCCATGTGGCCTTGGCCCCAGGTGTGCACGCTGGGAGATGCAGTGCAAGGCTGCTGTGGGCTCATGAGACTTGGGTTCTGGCTTCCAGTTTGGGGTCTGCTGCTAACTTACTGCATGAACATGGGCTGGTCACAGGTTTTTTAGGTAGGAACCAAAAGCCAACATTTGGATTTTAGATACTTTTCATGGCTGTTTCCTCATCCAATGACCTCTGATTCAGTAGCAAGATATTATGTTATAGAAATGTTTTCATCCTCCTGGGTTTTATATATTCACATTGTAGAGCCACTGTAATAATAACCATGCCCCATCTAGTGTCAAAACTGGGAATACTGGTACAAGAGTGCGCCGCGAGGACTGGCCTTCCGCCTTCTAGGGCTCCAGGGTGCAGAGTGGCAGGTGGCCGGAAGGCTGCCCGGGTGGTCTTCGTTATAGCCCGCTGACCCAACTTGGTGACGCAGGGCATTTTTGAAAAGGCTTGGCTTTGCAACTTTGAAGTGTGATGTACAACACAAGTGCAAGGGGACTTTTATTAAGGTTGCACAGAATAATCTTCCCTATTATTTTTACTGGCAGCTACAGCCGTAAACACAGAAGAGCCTCAGGGGGCTGGCGATCAGAAGGCAGTACCTTCCTCCTGGACGATGAGAAGAGATTTGGGGTGCGCCGCAAGCAATGCAGCCACATTCTCACAGCTCAGTGAGATTTTCGCAGACAAAAACCTGGGAGTTTGGCAGGGTTTCAATGACTTCACCTTTCCCTTATCATTTCTTTCTTTCCAAATGCTCTCACAAGGAAAGCGCATCTGATTGTTAACAGCTAACCACATGCTCTGGGAACACCCCAGGTTGTGTACCATCCTGTCCCTCCTCTGACTTAGTACCGTCTCACAGTAAAGACAATGAGGGAGGGAAGAGACACAAATACGAGGACAATGCATGCGTCATTTAAACAAACAATCCTCCTCCTCACGTGTTGAACTCTCCTGTGATTATTTTTCTCCATGAAGTGCAGGGGCAATTTAATTTTTATATCACCGCGTACAAATCGCTTCGTTTTGGAACCTGCCTCCCTCTCAGACGCCAGGTCCGTTCAGCGGAATACTTGTGCTGTGTCTACTGCATGCCAGATGCTGTCTTAACGATGTCTGGGCTGAGAGAACATAATGAGTCCAAATGCAGAAATTCTCCATCCTGCCACCTATCCTGCCCACAGCCCTGTGACCTAGATTACTAGAAGCACGTTTCACTTCTTGTGACCAAGTTCTCAGCAGCAGGGGTTTTCCTCCTTGTTTATTATACTTAAGCCTGATTCTCTTGATGGTTGAAACCGTCCCGGCAGATGCTTATCTTTCAGAATTCTCAAATACTGGCTGGGCTGATGGCTGTAACAACTCACCTGCCCGTTGACCTGCTTTGATCTCTTCCCGCTAACCCTGTTGTGTCTCTGTGACCTGCATCAGTGGTCTGCCTTCAGTCCTTACCTTACAGCCAGACACTTGGAATTCTATGATTTACTAGCCCAGTTCAACTTCTGCCTCACCCTGCACTCTGGCTTGCCAGTTTAATCTGTCTCCACAGAATGTGATCCACATTCCAAAAATCACTTGATTCTAGGCTGTCCCAAGTTGTCCTTAACTCCACAGCTCCATATTCCTGGTCCATGATCTTCATGCCCATCCTGAGAACAGTGTGTCCTTTGACTGAGTTCAGAGTGATGATCTCTGTTCAGCCCCAACGATCTCAATTCAGGTCTGGCAAGCTGTGGTATTCTTCAGTACAACTACTACCTGGTAACCAGCAACTCCAGAGACACAAATGGAAAACTGGCCAATGAGATTTGCCTTAGAGGGCCACCAGAACACAGTGATCTTTGATTAATGCTGAAGAAAGAAGACATCTTGAATCTTCTCTGCACATGGAGACTAGTGCCTGGTACATGATGGGGCCTCAAAAAACTTTTGGCAAGTTATATAAAGATACCTCTTAAAGAACAAGTTGTAAATGTTTGGAGTTATGATTGGATATTGTAAGCTCCTTCAGGTTATAGAATCTATCAATATCCCCAGAGTCCAGCATGGTGCCTAGTGTATAGAAGGAGTTGATAAATATTTGTTGAATTAAAATGACTTTGTTGAGAAAAGTATGTCAAAGGCACTTTTGGAGGATGTCTAATTTCCCAGAAATCCAGATGCAGTAGGACATCTTAAGATGCCCAGACAAAACTATCAGATCGGTTAGACCCCTAAATCTACAAGCTACGGAATTCTTGAGGCACTAGAGTCTGTGACTCTACCCCATGGGTATGAAACACAACAAGAGAGGAGTAGGAACTCTTAAGTGACCTAATTTACATTTCCCTCCTGTTTTAGGATCCTATGTACCTTCAGGTGTGGCCTGAGATGCAAGAGATCTTCTGGACAGCTACTGACTCATAAGCAAAACTAGGAAGCTGTGCTTGGCCATTAATCTCTGATATCTGAAACACATATCACCATGAAACAGTCAGCTATGGGCCCTCTAATGGAGCCCAACATGGTTGCCAAAACAGCTGGATGGCAAGTCTCCAAGAATGTAAACCTCTTAGTGAATGGTGTAAAGCTGTAATTTTTTGTTATAGCTGAAGCTATCCAGAAATGTAGGGAACATGATACTTAGGTCATTCAAGAGTGCAAGACTTTCAAAGTATACTAGAATGTGTTAATGCTCACTTCACAGAAAATATAAGCATCCATTTTTAAAATACTCATAGCAATCAAAGCTTTTAATTGAGCAGAAAAGCATATACTGATATAGAAATGTTTAGTCCTCACTGTCGTTCCTCATGGCATCTTCAGAGATAAATTTCCACAATGGATATTTCAATTAAGACAGTAATATTTATTGAAAGGTAGACCATAAATGCATAGACACTTGAAACATTATTGAACAAAAGTAATTTATACTACAGCTGGTGCACTGCATTTTAGCCCTACTTTGATTTTATCAGCATTTGTCAATTAATCAACGTGAACCTTGTAAAACATGTTCTCCTATTAGTGGAAACAAGCAATTGCTTGCAGACTTTGAAGGAAAGGTCGTTTAATAATTTGCTAATTGTGCAAAGATTGAAATTTAAAAAGAAACTCCCATTACCACTGTACATAAATATGACTTTAAGTTTAACCTTGCTAATTTAAATGTGGTCAATGGTTCCATTTTTGTGTTTAACTGAATAGCAGGGAAAGATTAAGACAGAAAAAAAGTAATCTGAGGTTTTTAAATTTAAGAAACTATCTGTTGTCACCTTTGCCATTTCAAAAGAATTGCTAGCCTTGAGGGTATGGTTATAAACAAATCAACTGTATTTTCTTGGCAAAAATAAAAAAAAGGAAAAAAGAGAAAGAAAAAGAAACAGAAAATAAGAGCTATGCAGTGGCAATGTTCCGTTTCTTTCTTTCTTTCTTTTTTTTTTTTTTATTTGCCTCTGCTCATCCTTTATTCTGCTGGATGAGATGTCAGCTCCTGCTTCTGACTGCTGGTTCATTTTAAGTTCAGTAAGTGAGAAAGGAGCTGAGTCAAGCTCTCTCTAGGCAATCCACGCATCGGCACACTCCCCTACCCACCCCCCGACCCCCCGGCCCCCCAACCAGCAACCAAGAGAGTGCTTCAGCTTTAGGCACCACCACCAACTACTTGGTGCTCACCGACAGGACTCCATGAAGTGTCAAATGGGCAACATACCTCCGGGAGCAATTTCTACACTGGGGTCTGCAGGGCTGAATCGAGAAATCCGCACCATCTTAGAGGTGTCAGTGAGGCTGAAGAGGAGGTAGCACGCCTTGAGGCATTTGTTGGCTAAGAGTTTTGTACAGAGTTCACAGAGACAACATTTGTGGAATCGAGATGGGTCTTGCCGGACCCAGTCTGGGCAAACTGCTCTACTGCAAAGCTCCTTTTATAAGAGTTCGGAGGCCCAGCTTGCTCTCTGCCTGCTCGAACTGGCTTATCAATCCATTCCATTCCATTCTGTTCTCTGGTTCTAAATAAGGCATTATTTCAGGCACATTTCCCTAAGCAGATGCAAACACTCTTTTCCTGTGTGAGACTCCCTTGGGCAAATTAGGTTTCTTGGAAAAGGGTCAAGGAGCAATCAAACAAAATACCTACTGAGAAACAAGCCTGTGGGTTCAGGGGATGCTGTCAGTCATACAGGCCGCAAGTCAAATTTTAGGCACTGCCTGGGCAGCAATATTGAACTTGATAGGGCCGGTGATAGGGAGCAAACTTGTGATATCTGCAGCCGAAGTTTCTTTTTATGGTCATAATCAATAGGTTTATTTTTTTCCAGTTTTATTGAGGTGGAACTAACAGAAAAAAATTGTATTAATTTAACATATTCATGCAGGCTATACATATTATATATACACTATATATTTTATGTAAAGTGAAATGATTACCACAATAAAGTCAGTTAACACATCCATCACCTCACATAGTTACCTTTGTGTGTATGTGGTGAGAAGGATTTAGGTCTTATGGAAACAAAACTGACAATCATAAGACAATGGAAAATTTCCTTGTCTAATATTTCTAATTAAATGCTGCTAATCAAATTCCAGTTTCTTAATTAGACTGTAGTAAAACTTTTATAAGGGAAAAGTTTCCATAAAAGTGCTATCTTCTGTTCTCATTATCTAACAAATGTGGGATATTTCTGAAATAAATACTCATATTTTTTTTCTTTGAGTCGTAGGGAGGAGAGTCCCTTTTATGTTCTTTTAATATTTGCTTTTATTAACATCAGCTTCAGTTAGCTCACTGCCATATATCAAGATTCTTTTCAAAACAGAGGAGATAAGAGGCTAATGCAAACGTGGGAAGGGAAGCAGCTAGGGGACATAATAGCAGCTCCCCGGTAGGAGTTAGTTCAACCTAAAACACATATACCATAGTTCGAAGCTACAGGGAAAAATGAATGGATGTGGATGGCAGGTTTTCATTTGTTTCCCTGACATTCTGTAAATAAGTTTGTGTGTTTCAATTCAAACGGTTCCATTATCTTGGAGGTCTTAATCATTTGTAATGGCAGTTTCTGAAGTGTCCAAAGCTTGTGCTTAAGGAGTATTGGCATTCAATGTAGTTATACTACCTTAAGCAGGTTTACAACTTTGTTCATGGTTATCCTTGATCATCTTTATTTAAAAGTTCAGGCTGATGAGGTGGCTTAAGCATCCTCTGAAGTGTCAGCGTGTTCGTCATGCCCCACCAGAACATCTGGTTCTGCTGGGCACCCTCATACTCTTCAAATGGAACTACAATTGGCGAGGTGAAGGGGGAATGGTGGCCCATAGCACAAAAGCTAGAAAACACGTTTAAAAAGGGCAGCTTGTTTTAAAATATACCCAGGATTTTGGTTTTATTCAGGTATGGAGAAGCCAGCATTTTAGGAGATGCTTGCCAGTGGAGGAGGAGGGCATACTGGGCTGAGACGGACCAGTCAGGGCCATTTCGGAGGCACCAGGGTCAGCTGGAATAAGGGGATTGTTGGTCAGAGGCAATAAGTGGGGAAAAGAGGGCAACAAACTTTTTTTTGTAGTTTCTGCAGGAAAGGCAAAGCAAGGCAAGGCAAGAGGTTTAGGTTTGGCTAGTTTGAATCATTTCAGTGGGTTCTGTGGTTTAGGGTTGGTTCCTAATTGTCCAGTACCTGGCCCTGGGGTGACTTAGGGCAGGGGGCTAATGTTCTGGACTTGAAAGCCTGATAAAGAGGCTGGTGGGGGCAAGGACTCAGGATTGCCTAATCTGCATATCAAAAGGGTGTTCCTAGGCCCATTGTTTGATATCTGAAGGAACTGGCTAACCTTGTAAGGACAGTGCCTCCCCTAGGAACTCCAAGGCCCTAAGATGTCAAAGTATCATAAAATACAAAAAAATAAAAAAAAATGATTAATGCAACCCTGTCTGAAACACTGCTATAAGAAGCATAAAAATAGAGCTTCTCAGACTCTATTGTGCATAGTAATCACCAGGACATTTTGTTAAGCTACATTCTGATACATTAGATCAGGTTGGGTTTGAGACTTTGCATTTCTGTTGCAAAGTGCTGCTGGGGCCACACTTTGAGAAGTTAGGGATAAGAATTTCACTAAAAGTCCTCCCTCTAGGTCACCTTCTGCAGAGAAAAGGGAAGGATTTAACATTTACTGAACCCTGCTGTGAACCAGATACTTCTAGGCACTGAATATTCAGACTTTACCTTTATTCATTTGGACAACATTTTCTGCTCACAGGAAAAATTATCCCAATTTTATAAGTAACCTGGGTGGTTCAGTAACCTGCCTTGGGTCACTTTGCTAAAAGTAAGAAGATATGAAGGCATCCGACCTAAAAACTCTTTTTTTTTTGTCCCATCACAACATAAGTAAGATGGTACCACTCTGATGGAAAATAAAGAGTCTCTACTGGGAAAGGCTTCATAAAATATAGGGGCACCTGGGTGGCTCAGTCGGTTAAGCGTCCGACTTGGGCTCAGGTCATGATCTCATGGTCTGTGAGTTCGGGCCCCACGTCGGGTTCTGTGCTGACAGCTCAGAGCCCGGAGCCTGCTTTGGATTCTGTGTCTCCCTCTCTCTCTCTGCCCCTGCCCTGATCACACTCTGTCTCTCTCTCAAAAATAAATAAACATAAAAATATATATATATAAAGTCCATGGACTTGAATCATGGGGCATTCACAATTTGACTTCTGAAAACAAGGGAAATTCTAAATGGTGTTCATTATGCCAGAACCAACATATAAGTAAGCAAATAACTTATATTTTTTAATGGCTATTTGAGAAACACTTTTTCAATGGGATTCTCTATTAAACTGGTGTTTTTAGAAGTGATGCATGTACATGGTAAGATACGTGCAACAGAAGTTCATCTTCCTCCCGTGTGCCCTTAGTTCTACGGCTCAGATAGAACTACTGTTAAGTTTGCATAGCCTTCTAGAAATTCTGTACAAATAATAACATTCTATATAAATAATAAACTTTTTCATACAATTTCATTCGTACAGTTATTTTAAGGCCCTGAGGGGAAGAGCAGTAAATAAAACACACAAAAGCCCTCAGGTACCTTATATTCCAGTAGGGAATATAGACCATGAACAAACAAGGAAAATACATGGTATGTCAAATAGGGATAAATGCTAATGAAGAAAAAATGGGAGGAGGGATGCTTACATTTATAAATGTAGTGGTTAAGGAAGAAAGACCTCATCGAAAAGATGGTATCTGTGTAGTAAAGACATGAAAGAGATCATTCTATTCCACACCAACTTTTCCCCTTCAGCAGCATATGTTAAAGCTCTCACCACATCAGAACTGAACAGGTCTGCCTTATTCTCTTTAATGACTCCATAGTATTCCACTGTTTGCATATAGGAATGTTTTTGATTAATTCTGTTATGTAATTTGTTAAGATGATCATTGAAGTGGTTATAAAAGGATCTGGGGAATGTGGTATAAAGCCTGATGAAGTAGAAAGGGACTTAAGTTAGGTGTGAAAAGCTGCGGATCCAAGTCCTAGTGGGCCCCCCCCCCCAAGTGATCATGTTATCATTGAGTATTTCAAGAATGCCTTTTTAATATTAGCGGTCTGGCCTCATGAGTGGGTCTCCCTTTTCTTGTCACATCTTAGCCTATGCTACTGTCCACCAGGCACAGGGTGATGTCTAGAATCTCCTCTAGCTGGGGGTCAACGTGACACCCTGCTCGAAACTTTCCTCAATGCCAGGCTACCTGTAATCCTTGTAGAGTCAAAGAAAAACACCCTCGAGGTGACAAGTTTTATACATCCCCCAACAAAGGAAGCATCAGCAAAAATTTTAGGGAGCACTTAATCCCCTGGGCTCTGAACGCAATCTTCCCCTTTAGGAGAAAGCTCATAAGCTTCCTTAAAACAAAAACAAACAAAATCCCTACCTTCCAGTGGTATTTATTTATGTAGAGGCAGATGTTTAACTCTGGGCCATATGACTGAACAGATTTCACATTTAATGAAAGATTAATTTATTCATTTAATTATTATCTGAAGCAGTACCTGGATTATGTCAGCCCTCTGCCAAGCTCTGTAAGAGGAATAAATATCAGTGCAATATGGCTCCTGCCCTTGTCACCTTCTAGCCTTTTAACGAAGACAGGACAAGTAAAAGAAAACCAAACCATGATTGTGGTAAGTGGTGCCAAAGACAATACGACAAGAATTAAAACAAAGGGGAGAACACTATGATCCAAAGCCCCTTGAAGACCCCTCATAGAGGTATCGGAGCACACAAAACAGGCAAAAAGTGGAACAAGGGAACTTTGGGAATGGGTGAGCCTGTGTGTGAATACACGAGGGTGGAAGGTGAGCAAAGGTCCAGGTGAGGGGAAATACATGTGTTGTAAAGATACCGTGCAGTGGCTCTGTAGAGCCTAAAGGCAGAGTGTGGGGCTCTCAGGTTGTGGAGGACAGGCAATGCTGGTTGGAGTGAGACTGCACACAGGGTCCTAAAGCCCCTACACTTTGTTACTAGGTGTGGGATCAGTAAATTCGTTCTGAAAGATATCCCCCAAAAAAGCACCATCAACTTCTTCTTCTGTTTTTGCTTTTGCTTTTTTAACAGGTGGAGGGAGATTGTACACTGGGGTTTCACAACCTCTATTTCTGATTCTAGTAATTTTTAAAACCAACTTAACACCTATCAAAATAATGTATGCCTATAGTTTAAAAAAACAAATAGGACTATTATTGTAGTATAAGGCTTATAACTAAAAAAAACCCAGAAATCCCCTATGTCACCTATCCCCACCACCCCTTCTGCTCCGCAGAGGAGACCATGTTTTTGTTTGCATTTACTATGAAAGATAGTTATTTGGCAGAGTGAGTTTACTATACAGGTTAAGACTTTTGCCCCACCCAGTTAGTTACTCTCAGTTTGATAAATCTATGGGCTTGTCCAGAGGAGCGAGGCTGACCAGTAACTAACCCATCCCTTCCCACAAGGAGGCTGAATCCTGTCATGGGAGAGAAAACTATTTTCAACTTCCAATTCTGATATTTAATTCCATATATTTAAGTAATGTGCACATACTGATATTTCTTAGATTGTCATTTAAGAGATGAGAAAACTGCATCATCCTTATCTCATCATCACCTCTTGACAAGCTTTCCCCCGGCCCCATCCCTCCAGTATGTTAAAGTAGCAATTTGGGGTTAAATAAAAATTCTGTTTACGGAATTACAAAATGTTTTTATAATATTTACATTGTTAGGACTGTATAATAATTGTTTACTACACATGTAGTGTAAGAATACTCTTCCTAACTTGTTCAATATTTCATTTTTCCTGGTGGCCTTTTTTTCTTTCTTTTTTGTGTGTATCTATTACTGCTCCTGGACTTTTCAAAGGAACTTTAAGAGCCCTATTAAACCGTTTTGTTTTTGTTTTTGTTTTTTTCCATCATCAAGGCCATTAGTTAATCTGTCCCATCTATTCTTCCCTCAAGGAGCCGCCCATCAGAGTCTGTCTGGTCTAGTGGTTTCCCAGGCCAGCTGCCCACCTGTTGTCCTGGGGCTTCTTTTTAACACCATCTTGCGAAATCCCTGCGCCTCTCGCCTGTGTTGGGTCCCCCGTTTCCTGGATCCCATGGTTTCCTCTTTCTTGGTTTACATCCTCATTTTTGTAGAGCACATTCTCTAGTAGCTTCCTGAGAAAAGGTACATGGGAGGTAAATTCGTTGAGACCTTCCTTGAGTGTCTGAAAATGTCTTAATTCTACTCTGGCGCTTGCTAGTTAAGCTTGTAATTAAATTCTAAGTAAAAAAGTCATTTCCCTCAGAATTCTTAAGGCTGAATTGTCTTCTAGCTTCCAGTGTTGTGCTTGAGGAGCCTGGTGCCATTGGTATTCCTGATCTGTTATATATATCCTGTCTTATTTCTCTGGAAGGTTTTGGAATCTTCTTTGGATTCCCCAGTGTTCTAAAATCTCATACTAAAGAATCTCAATGAAGATTTTTTTCCTATCCATTGCTCTGGACCCTTTAAATTTGGAAATTCCTATTGTTCCATTTGAAATTTTTTCTTGCATTATTTTTAAATACTTGTCTCCTCACCATTTTTTTTTTTCCTGTTTTCTCTTTCTGGAACTCCTATGGTAGAATGCTGAACCGCATGGATTGATCCACTACGTTTCCTATCTTCTTTTCCCTCTTCCCCTATTGACCATTTTTGTCTCTTAAGCTACTTCCTAGAAAGTTTATTAGGCTTTATTTTTATGTATTTATTTATTTATTTTTTTTTTACTAAGTTTAATTTCTTATTTTTGGACTGTTCCTTTTTTTATAGAATGTACTTTTTATTTTGTAGATGTAATACTGTCCTCTCATCTTTCTAAAGAAACTTAGGTTTTTATAAGTTTTTCTTCTACTTCTGAGTTATCTATATTTCCATCAAGTGCCCCCCAACTTCTTTGTTTTGATCTCTATATTTTATTCTATATTTTATATTGGGAGCTATACTCGAATATCTGGTGACTATATTTAAGGCACACACACACATATGTACGTACACACACACACACACCTAGGAAGTGTGAGTCCCTAAAAGACTGACTAGAAGCATCAAGTGGGGGCAGGGCATTTTTATTATCTGGCAGGCATCCTTGTGAGGTAGCCAGGTGGGGAATCTAGCCATTTTGATGAGGACTCCAAATGCCAGTCAGATGATTTCTCAGAGTTGTTCAGTTTCTCTACATCACAATCCTTCAAACTCATGCCTAAGGAGCCTGTCCCTGTCTCTAGGTGCCCTGAAGCTATGCTTAGTCCAGGAGGGTCTAACCTGCTGTCTATAGAGTTTCATTTAATTCCCCTGGCTTCACCTTTCCATCCTGGGTCTAGCTTCCCTGAGTCTAGCAGATCTCTGATTCACATTAGCCCAAGACTATGCTTCAAGCCCCCAGCATGGATGGAGAACTGTAGTGAATCTGCCCGCTTCCCTAAGTATATGCCTCAGCCCCCTCCTCCATCACTGGGCCATTTTCCCAAAATCTGCTGACATCTCTTATTTAGCAGTATCTCCTTCTTAGTTTGGTCTCTTTCTCCCTCATTCTCCGTTTATCTTTTTGTAGCGTTTTTGATTTCAGGGAGATTTATGGAATGAAAAGATATGAACGCATGTGTTCAACCTGATAGAACACAAGTTTCTTGTCTTATACATTTTTCTTGGGTTTTACATACTTATTATGTACTCAAGTCTAATTTGTTTATCCAGAGAATTTTAGGTTTACCCAGAATCAACTACTAGCTACCAGCCAACTATTTTCAGGGAAGATGTTGCCAAAATAATTTTAATTCTCTATTATTTTCAAGGGAGTGTCATGCAAAGTGAGTTGAAGTCCTTTACAAATTTATCTTTATAGTGTCTCATTGTTATCTTGGCTCCAGATGTTTGGACCAATAATCAATTTGAGGCAGATACCACATCCACTTTTTAGTACGCAGGAAGAAAGGTAAGAAGGAAGGAAGGAAGGGAAGCGGAGGAAGAGATGGGTGGATAGAGTGGGGAAGAAAATAAAAGAAACAGACATTAAGAAAAGGATTTAAAAAAAATAGCCAGATCACTGGCCCAAATAACTATTTTAAGAAAAGCTAAGTTTTAGTAAGAAAAGAGATTGTAGACAAGTCATCTGACTTTAAGATAACTCTAAACCATGATCACTCACTAGGAAGGCAGTCAACTAATGAAATCACTAAATGTTTACTGTGAAATTCCATTTACTCATTCATTTGTTCATTCAACAACATGTACTCAAAATTCATATAAAAAACAGCATTATCCAGCAAAAACAGTCCACATAAGAAATTCTCACAATTATATGCCCAGATTATCTTCAGATTATGTTCTTGTCCTTTTATTGCCCTGAAAAGTATCTGTTTTTGAAGAACGCACGCATATATGTATGTACTAATGTATACTGTACATATTCCTTATCTCATTCCCAAAACAAATTTAAGTCAGTTTGCTGGTTATCCTTTTAATATATTATTTTTCTGAGTACATTTCTTACAAATTTGTCTACCTGAAATGATGTAATTCTCGGTATACTATGCCATACTCAATTATGGGCCAATAACTTTTTAAAAAAGTAACTGTTTTCAACAACAATGCTTCTAATGCAGCCGTGATTGTATCTTTGAGCTTGATAAGACGGAAGACTCTGTGGTCAGACTGACCTTGTTCTAAATCTTAACTCTTCTACTTGCTGAATGTATGACCTTCAGAAAGACAACAATCTCCCCAATAGGAAAACAGATACGGTATTATCTATTTTGCAGGTTTTTATGAGGATTAAATCAATCATGCATATAAAGAGCCTGACATATTGGAGGTGCCCAATAAATAAAAGCTATTAAAATCAGAGCGTAAGGAGAACCTTTAGTTCTCTAGAAGTACATCTTTTCTAAGTGAATAGTTTTCGCTTCCATTCTTAGGCATCACATCACTGGTAAGTTGGTCCACTGGAAGCAACTTGTCAGTTACTGAGCAGTGATGGGGATAAGTTCTTATAGGCAATCAGGAAAAGCAATATGAACGTTGGGGGGCAGTGGCGGTGGGAAACAGGAGACCTGGAAAACAATTAAAGGAAATACTTGACTCTGGATCAGTTTCTTAACCTTTTTGTGACACAGTTTATTTAACTGCATAATTGGGAGGTTGGATGGAGTTCTTCCAAATATTGATGATAAAGAGGTCTATGGTTAGATAGTTTTGGAATATGTGTTTGTCTCATGTCCTCCCCCATCCAAGGTACCAATCTGGCTTTGTTTTACCTGGTATATTACAAACTTATTTGCCTACAGATCCCTAGGTTTCTTTTTTTTTTTCAGGTACTACTTAACATATTTTGAGAAGGACGAGGAGTTGACCTGCAACTTCCCATTCTATCTCTGAGTTTTACGAACTCAGCTAACTGTTCTAGTTAAGGGAAAAAAAGGAAAACATCATGTGTCAGAAGTTTTAATTGTGGATGATTTCTTCTGCAGCAGCATTTAACTTTTAGAGTAGGAGAAAAGTCTATCATGACTTTGAGGAAACTAGACATTTCTAAGTTTGGTGAACATCTCGTCTGCACGGTACCATCAATATCTCTGGCCAAGAACACACTGACTGAACTTCTGCCAGTTCGGTGGATTTGATTTGGTTATGGAGACAGTCAGATTCCTGGGCCACATCTGGCAATTCTGGCAATCAGTGAATGAAATGAATCAACAGGGTAGTGATCGGACTGGCTGTTCAGTGATCAACATGAGCTGAATGGAAAATAACTGTGGGATAAGTTAATCCTTAGGCTGCAGGACTGCATCATGATACCAGAATAAAGCCCAAACAGGTGTTCATGGTGAAAAATTCTTAATGCTACAATTACAAATTAAACTGCCACAATTATTTGCTTCTAAAATACTTTCACTTTTTCTATCAACCTACCAACATTTACTTTCATCTGAAAGGAAAGGGCTGTGCTTTATGTTGCTGGGAATAAAAGGATATGTAGCAGGAAAGAGGCCAAAGAACCTACCAGAAAACTATTTAGGAGCCAGATGCTTGGTCAGTAACTTTCCACATAGCCTTCAATAAGTCTTTGTTTTCTTACTTGTAAAAATAACTATCCTCAAGGAGCTTATAGCTAAGTTGATTATATTTACAAATTTGGGATTTTCATTTAATGCTTTCTTACATTACAAAATCATTCTTAATTTATCTACATAGCAGAGATAAAAGTGCATGAATATTTTGATGTTCTTTAATTAATTACATGAAATAAAGCCCCCTCCTTCATCTTAATTGCAGGAATTCTAACACAACCTGTTGCATGTTTTCCCTTTTTTCTCTTGATATGTCTCTTTTCCCTCAAGGCTGCCAAGGTTTTAAAGTGCCATAATTATTTCTCTTTCCATTAAATACTCTGTCTCAAAAACATACTTTTCCTTCTTCTCAAAAGGAAATTTATCAAAAAGCAACACTGTGGAATCCAAGGAATGAGTGTGTTGGTGGTACGGCGGCCAATGATCCTGGTTTGTCCAGTACTGATGGGTTTCTCACTGGGTAGGGCTTTCCGGGCTAAAAGTGGGACAGTCTCCGACAAGCCATGACAGTGGGTCACCTTGGTTTGTAGCTTGAGAGATCTGGATGTGGCACTGGATGCCTGCATCAGAAAGTTGCAATTTTAATCCCCCTATTAGAATGTCTCTTCTTTCATTGCCAAGCAGCTGTAGAAAGCAATCAGACACCAGATGGATGAATGAATTTAATGACCTTTAAGTTTCCTTTACACCAGTGGTTTTCAATTCTGGTTTCTTACTAGAATCATCTGGTTAGCTTTTTAAAATGATGTTATTCCCTGATTTGGTTTGAAGGCAAATCCCAATCATCAGAATATGTATTTAAATTTCCCCAGTTGATTCTAATGTTATCTTGGGCTAAAAAACACTGCTTTGCATACATTCTGAGATTCAAACCACAGGTCTAGTAAGAGCCATTCAAGGAAAAGAGAAATCTCCTTTATGAGCTCTGACTTTTTAAATATTACATGCAAGTTTCCATTTCACATTTAAAACAACTGGGAACCCACAAACTGACCTTACATTTATTCACCTAAGGATCATGATACATAAGTTTCTGTCTTATGTTTTCATTCTGACCAACAATCACCACAATCTGTTGACTTTTTCTTTTTTCTTTTTCTTTTTTTCCACAAGAAGCTGTATCAGGCATTATGGGGCCACAGAGATTTAAAACTCAAGTTCTCTGTATGACACATGGCACGTGACTAACTTCTGGAACCACCAACCTCAAGAGGAGATCAAAGAGGAAGCAGCTAAGGCCCAAGATGGCTGGGAGGGTGTCAGGTAGGGTTTAAACAAGGTCTTGAGGACTGGGTGTAATTTCACTTAGAAGGTCAGGAAAGGCATTCCAAGTAGGGAGAAAGACACTTTTAGGGTGGGTAAGAAGCAAATATAAATATTATAAAAATAAAATAAAATAATGCAAATGTATATACAAATAACAGAATTCACATTCTGTGCCATGCAAACCATATCTGGGGATGCACATAGCTCAAGATGAGGCTGTCTGTGGAGCAAGGGGTCATAAATATTCAATCACTTTTGTAGTGGTGACCACCCGTGACACTGAAAAGGAGAATTGGACTGGCAGATGAAATAGCTGATTCAGGACAGGAATAAAGACAGGCTTGGAGAACAATCCACTGAACAGCAATAGCAGAAGTCCCTTCCCTCTCTCATGCTGGGCCCACTGAAGAGACCTAATTGCCCAGACATCAAGGCAGACACTCTAGCAGTCACAGCTGAACTCTTGAGGTTCCCACGCTAGCCAATCCAATGATTATTTAACATTGAAGGAATGTAGTTAGAACAGAACTCAAGCAAAAGTTACGCATTAGTTATCATGTTATGTGATTATCAGTCATTGATTTTCAATTACTTTTATAATGTGATGGCCTTTTCTCTGGATTTCAGAATTAAAGCACTACTGTTCCATTTGTCTTTGCTTCCTAAAATAGTTAATTTTCCTATTTATTCCAATATCTGGTCTTCATGCAAGATATTAACTAAATGTCAATGAATGATCTGAGTATGTATCATCTCAGGAAGTCAGTTGGCAAAATTAACATTTAGAAGTAGGCACCACTGGTTATTTCACACATTATTAACTTATATTACAATTCAAATAAGCTTACAGCTGGCAAAAAAAAAATCTCTTCTGTAAAGTGATCTCAAACATAATAGGCTTAATCAGAGATAAATTAAATTAGGCAGCCATGCATACTACAGCATATTAATTCTGAGTAGTTATTAAATACATTTTCTGTTATCAGTGGTGTGAACAACATTATATGCAAACAAATTCTTCAAGAGGGTAGCAAATAAAGTTTATGTCTGGGATGCTACATGCCTGACATTTTCTCCTGCCTTCTTATACTGTTAAATAATCTTTTCTGCTAATAGTGGCACTAGTTTAGTTCCCATAAACAAGTCAACTCCACTCCCAATTAAGCAAAAGTACAGCAGACAAAACTGCCAAGGTGGTTTGGATTTTTCCAAAGGGAACTTTCTATGGCAATTTTTAAAAGAAGGCATTAGTGAGTCATAGCTGGAGTAAAATTGTCCAAAGTATAAGGCAGTGAATATTCATTACGTTAAAAAATGATGCATCTCATTCTGTGTTTTGTGTAACCTAGGTTGCCTAAGAATATTTACACAAGGAAATTATTAAGGTTAAATGCTACTTTGTAAATAAGATCCTACCACTCTTTCTTTCCTTAAATAGTAGTAATCTAGGCCATCAACTAGCACTCAGATTTCATAAGCCAGCAAACAGTGCTTTTGTGAAAGAAAAAGATACATCTAAGCCTTTGTACACACACACACACACACACACACACACACCCTTCCTTGATATACCTCTGCCATATTATCTTGTTCTTTTATTAATCAATCAGGCCTTTTAATTTCGGTGTCCAGAAGCAATTGAAGTTACCAGGTATGACCACCCTCCCACCCCCAAGTCTGAGGAAAGCATTGGACATACTTTGCACATTTAAAACTCAATGTAAGGTGACAAGAACATTAAGCTGCCCAGTGAACAAAATGTGAAACTAATCACTATCTGTTCTTATCCGTGGGTCCAATAATTGGCAAATTAAAGTGCCTGAGGATAGCTGGCCCACCTGCATCAAAAAAGCATCACTTTAAGATGGCTAATGAAGATGAATGTACACAGCTAGCTTTACTGACAACTCCTTCAAACACCAGAAGACTGAAAAAGCAACATTATAGCACCCATTTAATTTCCTGTTAAGTATACACCATGTAGAATTCTTGTTATCTAAAGGAGTACAATATAAAATAAAGGGAGTAAAATACAAACTCCTTCAATATGTTTTATAAACATACTGGTTGAATTAAGGCTATTATTACTTACTCCTCAAAACCCAATGCTTTTTGTTTTAAGCTGAAAAACTGGGATGAAACTTGCCTACTAAAATGTTGAGTTTGTAGCTTTATGACAACGAGATTCAAATGCATATAAATACCACAAAAAAGGAAATATCTTCGGTTTTAATAACCTTGCTACTGTTCATTAATTCATCCATTTGCTTGATATGTACTGAATAACTACTATGTCTGAGGCACTTTTTGATATGTGGCAGAAAGAGATGAATGACACCTCCTTAAGGAGCTTGTCAACCACTGGAGGAAAGATGTATACACACAGCTAAGAGGGACCACCTGTTATTGTAGAAATACTGCCAGAGCACCTTCCTCCCCTTACAGACTTCAGAAGGGAGAAGACTCTTGAGCTGAATTCTAGGATGATATAGAAGGCACAGAATGGAGAGATTTTGAGGCTCAACAAACTTGAGAAAAATCTAAGCTGAAAGAACAGCATGGGCAAAATCAACAAGAAGGTCATGGTCTGCTTGAGGAAAGAAACTGCTTTTACAATATATGAAGGAAATAAATACAGGAGGCAGGAGATCAACAGATGATGAAGATGCCTATGAAGACAGGCAAGGGTGACAATATGCAGGGCACACTGGAAGACATGTCAACGAGTTCAGATTGAATTCTATAGGTGGTTGCCTGCAAAGCTCATGCCAGATAACCTTAGAGTTGGGAGTGGGGGAGGGGAGGCAGACTGAGAGGACATGGAGGGAGAGGGAGGCCAGGTAGTCAGGACTCTGGGTCCTGCAACTCTACTTCAATCACAGAAGCTCTGCTCTGCTAGTATCTGTTTTATACCAGGCCTTCTTAATTTTTTATATAACTTGTTAAATTTCAAGTGATTTTAGAGTTACAGAAAAGTTGCAAAGATGGTATAGAGTTCCCATAAATGTCTTACCTAGTTTCCCCTAATATTAACATTTTATATTACAATGGCACATGCATCATAACCAAGAAACCAACACGGGTACACTGCTATTAGCTAAACTCCAGGCTTCATTAATATTTCACCAGTTTTTCCACTAATGTATTTTCTCTGTTCCAGACTGCATTCGGTCATCATGTCTCTTTATCCCTTTTGATGTGTAATAGTTTCTCAGTTTTTCCTTGTTACTCATGACCTTGACAGTCTTGAGAAATATTAGCCAGGTATTTTAGAGAAAGTCCTTCACTTTGGTTTTGTCTACTGTTTTCCTCACGACTAGACTAAGGTTACGGGTTTTGGGAGGAATACCACAGAGGTGGGGTACATTTTTCATGTCATATCCGGAGGCGGGTGATATCAACCAGACTTATCACTTGTGATGCTAACCTTAATCACTAGTGTTTACCAGGATTCTCCTCTGTAAAATTAGCTGTTTTTCTTCTTCACATATTCTTTTATTTGGAAGTCAGTCACTAAGTCCAGCTCACATTGAAGGGTGAGAGTAAACTTCACTTCCTGGTGGGAGCTATACCTGCCTATATTCTGTGGAATTATTTTATAAGGAAACTTTGTCCCCTCTACTCCAATTATTTGTTCAATCATTTATTTATATTAGGATGAACTCATATATATTCCTTTTATACTTTCAATTATGATCCAATAGCATGTTATCTATTTTGTTGCTCAAATTGTTCAAGCTTTGGCCATTAGGAACTTTTTTAGGTCGGCTCTTCTATCCCTTTGACATGCCCCCATTCTTTTGTTTTTTGAGCACTTTTTGCTTTAGGGAATACCATATGTTCCAGGCTTATACTGTATTTTTGCTGTCTCAGCCCTAGAATCAGACATTTCTCCCAACATCCTTAGTTCCTTTTATGGGAGGATAATGTTTAGAAACCAGTATTTGGGCATTCGTGTGCTAGCTGCCACTGGGATGGCATTGCCCCCAGGTCCTGTCAGCAGAAAGAGCTAGGAAATTTATGTGTATATTCAAGCCCAGCTATTCACATGCTACAACTGTTCCTATATCTGTCCATCTGTATATGTATTAGGCTAAACTTGAGTTCATACTTGACCTGTCCAACTCTAGTCCAGCACTAAAGGGTTCATTCTTTCCAGGCTTCCCTCCTTTCTTATCTGCAAATGCCTGACGGGGAGAAACCTGGCTCTCACCATTCATTTACTTTTTTGTTCAACTCTAGTATCTGAACCTTTTTTTTTTTTTGAGAGCAGATTTCCATTACTTTAAAAAAATAGAAAAAAAAGCCTGAAAATAAATATTGTAAGAGAAGGTCATTAAATTATTTCATGTATAAAAGTAACATAATTACATTTATATTTTTGGAAACACTAGCCTGAGATGAGTGAGAGATGGCTCCCAAGTGGCTGAACCCTGAGGTAAGGATAAGTGTTTGGAAGGATCTCTGGTACTCCACCTGGGAAGGACCTGCCGCAGCTCTAGAAATACAGAAGCAGGAATCAATTTGAGAGAGATTTTAGAAGATTAATGCATGGAAGTGATTAAATGTAAGAAGTCAGAGATGAATGTGGATTAAATAATGAGGTTCACAGTGTGCTTTTATCTGCATTAGAAAATACACTGAGAAGAAATGGCTTGGAAAGGAAATAACTGAGTCTGTGGCATTTTAAGTGAAATATTCATGTGGACATGCTTCTAAGGCATCCGGAATATGGTTCTGGATTTGAAGAGAGTTGTCTAAGATGTAGAAGTGAATTCCAGGGTCTTAAGCCCAATAAGGAAGATGGAAAACTTTGGGACTGGATGAAAAGGCCAGGAATGCATGAAGAATAAGAAATAGAAGATCAGGGGCAATAGCCTATCCAACATTAATAGTGACAGATACATGCTGAATTATACTAAGCATAGAAAATGAAAAGGACTTTTGAATTATATACTATATAGTGCCACATAAGTATAACAGTATTATTTTTTTTTCTCATCATCAATGTAATTGTTCTGTTTTTACTAAATTGTTTCATGTTTCTTCTGGGCACATGGGAAGGCTGTAATTCCCACTAACCTTTGCCTTTAGGTGTAAACATGTAACTAGTTCCATCCAAAGGAATGTCAAGTGCCACATGTAGCCCTAGCCCTGAAAATCTCCTGTGGGATCCTCTATCTCATTGTCTATTTCATGATCTATTTCATTGCTATCAGGTATATGACAAAGTGAAAGATTGAAGAATAAAAGAGAAAAGCTATATGAGGCACTTAACGGATAAATAAAAAACTTCTGAAAAAATTAAACATCCATTTATGATAAAACACTAACTGGGAATGGAAAATAACTTTTCCAATCTGATTAAAAAGCATCACTGAAAATCCTACAGATAAAAGCTTACTGCATTAATTTTTAATACAATAAAAGAGTCTTCATAAAATCAGGAGCAAGGCAAGGATGCCCCATCTCGCCACTTCTATTCAACATTGTAGAGGAGGCATAAACCACTACAATAAAGAAAAAGAAATAGAGGATAAAAATTAGAAACAAACAAAAACTATTCCTAGTTTATATTAAAAATCCAGTGAAACCTACCAAACAGTAATTATAACTAGGAAGTAAATTTATAAAATCACAGGGCACAGTCTTATTTTTATATTGAGATATAATTCACAACCATGTATTTCACACTTTAAAGTGTACAGTTCAATGGTTTCTGGTATATTTACAAGATTGTGCACCTGTTATCCTTATCTAATTTCAAAATATTTTTATCACCCAAAAAGAAAACCTGTACTATTAGCACTCCTCATTCCCCTAAGTCCCTGATAACCACTAATCTCTTTCCTATCTCCATGAAGTTGCCTTTTCTAAACATTTCATACAAGTGGAATTATATAATATGCGATCTTTTGTGTCTCACTTCTTCCCCTTGGCATTTTATTTACAAAGTTCATCCACATTGCAGCATGTATCTATATTTCATTCTCTTAAAAATTTTTTTAAATGTTTATTTTTGAAAGAGAGAGAGACAGAGCATGAGCAGGGGAGGGGCAGAGAGAGAGGGAGACAGAATCCAAAGCAGGCTCCAGGCTCTGAGCTGTCAGCACACAGCCTGGCATGGGGCTCGAACTCAAGACCCATGAGATCATGACCTGAGTTGAAGTGGGACGGTTAACCGACTGAACCACCCAGGTGCCCCTATTCCTTTTTTGGGCTGAATAATATTCCATTGCATGAATATCCATTCATTAGCTGTTTGGGTTTCCTATACTTACGGCTATTAGGAATATTATTGCTATGAACATTTGCATACAAGTTTTTGTGTGAACATATATTTTCAGTTCTCTGGGTCTGTACCTAAGAGTAAAATTGCAAGGTCAAATGGTAACTTCATGGATAATTTTTTGAGGAAATTCCAAACTCTTTTCCAAAGTGGTTGCAGCATTGTACATTCCCACCAAAATGAATAAGGGTTCTAAATCTCCACATCCTCACCAACACTTATTATCATCTGCCTTTTTTATTGTAGTAACCCAAGTGGGTGTGAAGTATTTTATTGTAGTTTTCACTTGTGTTTTCCTAATTACTAATGATGTTGAGCATCTTTTCATGTACTTATTGATCACTTGTATATCTTCTTTGGAGAAAGGTCTATTCAGCAATTTTCCCTATTTTTAAATTGAATTGTCTGTTTATTTGTTGAGTTGTAAGAGTTCTTTATATATTCTAGATACTAGACCTCTACCATATATACAATTTGCAAGTATTTTTTCCCATCTTGTAGGTTTTCTTTTCGCTTTCTTGGTAGCATCCTTAAAAGTTTTAAATTTTGATGACCAGTTTATCTATTTTTCCCTTTTGTTGTTCATGCTTCTGATGTTGTATCTAAGAAACTACTGCCTATAATCATGAAGATTTATACTTATGTTTCCTTATAAATTTGTTATAGTTTCAGCTTTTACATTTAAGTCTTTGATTCATTTTGAGTTAATTTTTGCGTATGTGGTGAGTAATGGTCCAGGTTCATTGTTTTGAATGTGAAAATCTAGTTGTCCCAGGACTATTTGTTGAAAAGACTACTATTTCCCCATTGAATTGTCTTGGTACCATTTCTGTAAATCAATTGACCATAGATGTATGGGTTTATTTCTGAACTCTCAATCTATTCCATTGATCCATCTGTCTATCCATCTGCCAGTACCACATAGTCTTCATTACCGTAGTTTGGTAGTAAGCTTTTAAATCTGGAGTGAGTCTTCCAACACTATTCTTTGGCAAGACTGTTTTGGCTACTCTGCATCTCTTGTATTTCATAGGAAGTTTAGAATCATCTTACAAATTTCTTTTAAAAAGCCAGCTGAAATTTTTATGAGGATTGCTTTGAATCTATACATAAAGTTGGGAAGTTTTGCCATCTTAACAACGTAAGGCTTCAACGATCGTGTTGTGTCTCTCCATTTATTCAGGTCATCTTTAATTTGTTTTGACAATCCTTTTCAGCATTCACTGTCCATGACTTATGTTTCTTTTGTTATATTATACCAAGCATTTTTTATGCTATTTTAAATGGAACTGTTTTCTTAATTTCATTTTTAGATTGCTCATTGCTGGTGTAGAGAAATATAACTGGTTTTTGTATATTGAGCTATCCTGCAGCCTTTCTGAACTCATTAGCCCCAGTAGTTTTGTGTACATGTGGATTCCTTAGGATTTTCTCTGTATAAGACTGTACCATTTGTATACAGAGTTTATGTGTCCCTTTCTAAACCAGACATCCTTTATTTCCTTTCTTCTTGCCTAAATGCCTTGGCTAAAACCTCCAGTATATTATTGAATAGAAGTGACAAGAGCAGATATCCTTGTCTTGTTCCTCATCTTAGGTGAGAAACTTTCTCAGTCTTTTCCCAATAAGTATGATGTTAGCTGTGGGTTTTTCACAGATATCTTTTATCAGGCTGAGAACATTTCTTTATATATCTAGTTTCTTGAATGTTTGTATCATGAAAGATATAAATGCTCTATGTCCATTGAAATGATCGTATCATTTTTCTCTTTTCCCATTAAAATGGTGTCCCACGTTGATTAATTTTTGAATGTTATACTAACCTTGCATTCCTGAGATAAATCCCACTTGGCCATGGTGCATACTCCTTTGTACATGTTTTTTAATTTTATGTTGAAGATTTTCATGTTTATATTGATAAAGAATATTGGTTTGTAGTTTTCTTATATTTGTTTGATTTTGGTATCAGGAAAGTACTATAATTATAATTTTATATATTCACATTAAGTAATTAGGAGATAAAAAATTAAATTTCACCTAAAATATTAAAAATATATAAAATTCTTAATAATAATAATAATAATATGAAATAAGAGGCATAGAAGAATTTTACACTGAAAACTACAAAATATTGCTGAGAAATATTAAAGAAGACCTATATAAATGGGGAAAGAATGTCTGTATGCTTATGGATTGGAAGGCTTACTATTGATGATATTCAATTCTTCCCAAGTTGACACTTAGATTCAACATATTCCCAATGACAACCCCACTAAGCTGATTATTTTTAGAAACTGGCAAGCCAATTCTAAGATGTATGTAAAATTTCAGAACAATTAGGATATTGAAACCAATATTATAAAAGAAGAAAAAGATGTAAAGTTTACACCATCTGTCTTGAAGACTTACTATAAAGCTACCATAATCAGTACAGTGTGGTACTAGCATAAAGAGCAACAAAGTAAATGGAAGAGAATAGAAAGCTCAGAAATAGATGCACACTTATATGGTCACTTGATTTCTGAGAATAGCACAAAGGCGTTCATTCCATTAGCGAAAGGAAAGTCCTTTCAACAAACAAGACTAGAAGACTTTAATATCGTATACAGGAATAAGCCCAACCCTGACTTCACACAATACACAAAAGTTAATTCAATACAGATCATAAATCTAAATATAAAACTATAAAGCTCTTTAAAGAAGCCATAGTTTTTTTTTATTTTTTGCCTTGGGGATAAAATTAGGTTAGGATACAAAGAACAGTATTCATAAAAGAAAAACACTAATATTACAACTCCCTCCTAAATTAAAACTTTTGCTCATCAAAAGACATCACTAAGAGAATGAATAGGCAAGGTATAGAGTGGCATTAAGAAAAAGTTACAAAGCACATTTCTCAAAAATACAAACAACCGAATATAGACATGGGAAAATAATAAACATTTTATAAAGAAGATCTATGAATGGCCAGTAAGCACATAAAGAAGGTTTCCACATATGAGTCATCAAGTAAAACACATATTAGATAACAAGGAAATACCACTGAAAACCCACCAGAGTGGTTAAAATTCAAAAGACTGACAACATCAAATGTTGCTGAGGATGTGGAACAATTAAAACTATCATTTATTGTTTGTGGGGATGTAAAATGGTGCAACTACTTTCGACAAAGACCTGGAAATTTCTTATAAAACTGAATATGCACTTACTATGACTTAAAATTCCACTCTTAGATATGGATCTAATAGAAATGAAAGCCTATGTTTACAAAAAGACTCGTTCAAGAATGTTCATAATACCTTCATTTATAATAGTCAAACCTGGAAGGAGCACAGGTGTCCATCCATAGAAGAATGGATAAACTGTGGTATATTTATATAATATAATATCACTCAGCAGGAAATAGAAATGCGCTGACAAACTCAGGAACAGAGTAATCTTAAAAACTTTGCATTGTGTGAAAGAAACCTGACACAAAAGAGTATGTCGTGTATATGTTTTTATGAAGTTCTAGAACTAGAAGTGATTTACTCTGGGTGGTTGAAGAGGGCTGGGGGTTTGTTGGGAAGGGGTATGAGGGAATTTTCTGAGGTGATATACATTTGAGTAGCACAAGTATAAACATTGTCAGAATTCATGGAAACGTAAACTCAAGATCTATGTATTTTACGTAAATACATATTTTACCTAAAAAAAGAATTATAAAAAAATCATAAACTTTGAATTCTAGTAATGATATATAAGTCAAAGTATTGAGCAGGGGGGCAGGGGGTGGGGAATGATAGTGATGTGTACAACTTACTTTAAAATGTGTCTAAAAATAAGATGGGGGATTCATGGATGGACAGAGGGATGGAATGATAGTGGTAGATATATGAGTGTTTAATGTAAATTTCTTTCAACTTTTCTGTATGGTTAAATGTATTCATAGTAAAATGTTGCAAAAAAATCCTCAAAAATGGAGTCTTTCACAATAAATAATAAATGAATTAAAAAATCAAAAGAAGAAAGCAATCCCAAGTTTGTAAGATACCAGCCATGTGAATTTGGCAAGGCATTTAAATAGTCTAAATCCAAATTTCCTTGTTTATAAAATGTAAGTGATAAATAATCTAAATAATACCTTCTACACAGGACTGTTAAAGGACTATACTTGATATATGTAAAAAACAGTTCCTAGTATAAATAAGCACTGAGTAAATGTTTTAGGTACTATTTTTAGTAAGCATGGAATGCCTGTGGCCATAAACCCACAAAAATAATATGTCTCAGAAACAGAAGAGGACAACAGTGTTTGTACATTTTGTGAAAGCAATTGTTAGACTTGTTGCGTAGATACAATCAGATTCACTGTGATTTTTTTTCCTATGCATGAATGTCATTTATTAGGACCTCAAAGTGAATGAGCTAGTAGAAAGGAAATACTATATTTTTGAAAACCCATAAAGCATATTTTTAGAAATGGTATTTCCTTGACTTTCATTCCAGGAAAACGCTAACACACGGCATGGAGCATGCTGGGCCCAGAAAAGAAAGCCTGCCAGATGCCAGGGCAATAAATAGAGTGAGTCCTTGGAGAGGAAGCATAAAACGAGAACATGCAGCATTATATCTCCCGAACCCTTCCCATCTGGTATTTAGCCCACGGAAGTCGTGGAGTTTTGGGAAATTCACCCTCATAGGCCATTTTTAATTAATTTTCTTATTGATTTATTCAGCAAACATTTAAATCACAGCCTACTTTGGGCAAAGTCCTATGCCTTGCCCTCCAGGATTTAACGAAAATGAAGCTGGGTTAGGTAATCTTAGGAAAAAAAGTTCTAAGTGCAGTAAAATGAGAGAATAGTACTGTCTGTACCTGCACGTCCTTTTTCAATATTCCACTTTAAACATGCAATTTTAGCATTTTTCATCAATAGATTAACTACTGCATATTTTCATAAATGACAGAAATTCTCAGACAGGAAAGAAGGTAGCAGAATTTATGTGGGTTATATCTTACTTTGCTGTGAAGTGTATGAGTAAAATTATATTTTTATAAATTATATTTTCTATAGTGTTTATAAATGTTTTTACAAATGGATATTGTAAATGCAAGTGCAATTTCTTAATGTGATATCTTTTACGAAATTGCAATTTAGTAAATGTATCTAATAAGGAAAATGACTCTAGAGTACTGAAAGTTGTTTCATTTGATGACTGCTGTTTTTTGGGTTGTCAAATATATATACTTATAATAATTCCAAGAAACTGTGATTAATCGATTTTTACCCAGGATTTTAAAACAACAAAAGAAATCCTTTTAAATTAAAGGAAAAGTACATTCCATTCCCTTAACTCATCTTTATTTTGGGATTACACTTTCTTTGCTAAATTTTAGGATGGCATTTCTAACAGTGATGGCATTGTTCAGTAAATAGCATTCCTTTGTGTGTGTGAAACATTTCAACTGAATAAAAATGGCCTCAGACTTTTTAATCTGGAAAACTTTTGCCTATAGTATTTATTCAAATGTTGTCCATATTTTCAGGAAAGAACTTAGAAAAATGTCTTTCTCATAAAAATATGTCATTCCCTTGTGTCTATTTAAAAAGGGACTCCTCTCCTACCTCAGTGCTCACGCACACATACACCAAACCCTGTGCTATCAATAGAAGCTAAAGATAAAATTAAAGACACACTGGCTGCATGCCAAATTCTGGGATAGTAGGGAAGAGAAAGCTGGTAGGCAATCACCTCTCCCAGCCCTTATCTTTTTCTCCCACTTATCTCTCTGGGCTGGGGGCCTGCAATGTCCATACTCTTTGACCTCTTTCTTGACTGGAGACACAAGCAGTGTGTCAGGTGCCCTGTACTTTAATGTCTTATTATTCTTTCCCTTGAGTGAAACCTTACTGTTAAGGGGAAAAAAATGTTACATGTAAATGAAAATAGTCAGTCACTTGCAAGTCACCTTTCTGGGTTTCACCACCAATACACCTGCAATTTTTAAAAAACACCCTTTCAATTTAAGTAGTAATAAATTTGTCAAAGAAGTATATGGAGACCTATATTCAAATAAAGTTTACCACTGACTTTATATTAATCTACTGTTTTCTACAATAATACAAATTGCTTAGAATGGTCAAGGGCCAAACTTCTGTTAATTCCTCCCAGTGTGGACCATCTTAGAATAAAATTATTAGGGGGAAGTTAGGGATTCATGAAGCAGGATGGAGAGGGTTTTGTTGTTAACAGTCGTTGAGGTTTTCACTAGCCACAAGCTTCTACTACTGTATTTATATAACTGTCCTTGAGATTAAACATCACGTGATTCCAACAAGTGTGTTCTTTCTGGTTCACCCAGATTAGGGAGATTTCCCCATGTTAATTTTGTCTCTTTCACAAGCATCTTTGAAATTCTTTGTCCTTAATTATTTATGTCTATATCTCAGGTAGTAAGAGCACACTTGAAATTTACAATTTTTCTGGGTTCCTAACACTTACTAGTTTTGTTTTCTGCCTAGACTTGTGAGCCTAATTTTGTCCTCAACACTTTTGGGAATAATGCATTGTTTCCCTTTACATTTTGCATAGTTGTTTATTGGGTAATCCAAATTTAGGTTTCAATTTACTCAAAATGAACTTGCTGATCCTCCCGTCGGAACCAAAACCCTGATAGTGTTTTACTGTTTTACATTCCATTTCAAATTTTAATACTTTCTCAAATTATATTTGAAAAACTTGGAATCCAACATCATGACCAACTGTCTTTCTGCCAAGCCACTGATGGCCTTGCTATTTCTCTCCTTTTTTAAAATTCTATGGACTCTAATATAAAAGAAAAATAAAATAAATATAAAGGGATGACAGTAGGCCCATTACTACAGGATGCATTTCCTCATTTTCTTCTGCAGCTCCATCGCTGTGGCTGGTATCAGAGCACAGCTGTCCCACTCCTGAGAGAATGAGCCTGCAGAGGAAGGCAAGGAAGGCTACAGATTTGGTGACAATTTCAGTCAAGTCCCAGTACAACAACTTGGAGGCACACAGATGGACAGAGCAGACATTTTACTTTCTAAAGTAAAATCTGCCGAAATAAAGGATGTACGATTTATTGGAACTCCACCACACTTATTAACAAATATGCCAAATGAGAACCTGAGGCCATCTGCAAATCTATCATTACAATGGGTACTGATAAAAATCATAATTTAATGTTAGAAAATGGCACTAATGAGCTCATGTTGGGAATATCTGTACTACCAGAACAAGTTCTACTTAAAACCCTATGTGAGTTAAGATTGAAAGCATTTCCCTGCTGATTCCAGACATACAGGAACGTCCAAGTGTTATGGTGATGCCCAGCAGAGTAGCTATAAGTAATGTGAGCAAGAATTTCTGACAGCTACTCTATTTTCTGAAGACTTATACTCAGTTACAAAAGGCTGCTGAAAACTAAATTTGGCCCAAATCTTCGCTTAGCAGAACTCCATCAAATATTACAGGAAATAAAGATCAAGGGGGAAAAAACCTCATGGGCTTGACTTTCAGAAAATACCAGGGCACTGGTTGCAAGGGAGACCAAAGAAAATTTCAATACTTATTAATCTTTTTATATAGAAAATTACATTTGGAAAGTGGTAAGATAATTTACAGTATAATAATTTCCAGCATCTTAAAGGGAATAAATAATTAAAAAGAGTGAGAATTGAATCCAAGAAAGACTCTGTCAATTCTAGAAATAATTGCTTTTACTCTTAAATTTTTCAAAGTTGCATTTTTTTTTAGTGGTGTCAATTGGGTCATCCCAGAGTCATATACAAAAGTACGATTGACCAAAAAAAAAAAAAAAAAAAGCTTTAATCTCTTAGAATAACAAAACAGAACAAAATATGAGAAGATGGTAAACTCTTACATATACAGCTTTTATATTTTTAAGGGAGTAGACACTTGTTTTATAGCCCTAAACAATCTGGGAACCCGAAACAGAGACTTTAATTCTAATAACTCTCAAAAATTGATGCTCCTCTCCGTTAACTCTGATCTTTCATTTGTTTTTAGACCTCGGTTTTCAATCACAGGAGGTCGAAATATGCTGAAGTTAAGTGTTCTAGTAAATGAAGGATGATTACTAGGAAGGCTAAAATACCTCCAAGTCAAATGACCACATAACCTCTACAAATATTTATTACTGTAACCTCTACAAATATTTATTACCTTGTTTATTCATTCAACCATTCAACAAAGATTTACTTAGCCTGTACTAGGTAAAATACTCACAAAACAACCCTAAAATCTACTTTTAAAAAAGTACAAATATATATTCCTTTGAGGATTTTTGATAGTCCCCCTTTTTCAAAGGCACCATACACTAAACAAACATTTAACTTTACATCTTGAAACTGTTAACAGCATATCTAACTTTTAAAAAATCACACACATTTTTCAATGTTGTTATGAAACCAAGAGACAAAAGGAAATGTTTGCTTGGTCCAATGGAAAAGGAAAGTCCTCCCAAACTAGCTGACCTCAGAGATGGTGGAGTGCAAAAAACTGTGCAAATATACTTTAAAATCTCTCTCCCATGAACACCAATTGAACCTCAGAGTCTAAGAGTTGGAAGTAATCTCTTCTTCCTCCCTGCATTCTTTGTCTTTGCTCTATTTCTTTTGTCTTTTCTCACTGTTTGGACACACTTAAACTTGAGGGAGATGGAACTGGTGAAGCACATTGTAAACTGCCCATTGGAAAAATCAGGAGGGAAGGATGAGGGCACATCTAACAGTAACAACAACAACAACAACAACAACAACAAAAATAGAAAAGTTTGCTGACGAGAAGGAAGAAAAGGTTTTGTAGTATAATTTAAAGAACAAATACTTCTCGGTGTCTCTTCTGTGGAAGGCAGGATGCAGTAGCACTGCGTAGTAAACCTGTATGTCTACCGTGAATGATAAAATGGGTGCAGGAAGATGGTTGTCCAGAAAAAAAGAAGACTGGAAAATGTTCTGTTATGAGAAGGTAGATGTACTTTATTTGCGAGACTATACAATAATTAACTACTAAGAATGAGCCAAATGTACCTATATTAAAAGATAATTAAAAAAAAAAAACAATGTTGAAGGGTCCTTGGGTGGCTCAGTCGGTTAAGCATCCCACTCTTGGTTTCGACTCAGGTCATGATCTCATGGTTTGTGAGTTCAAGCCCCAAGTCCAGCTCTGCACTAATAGTGCAGAGCCTGATTGGGATTCTCTCCTCCCCCTCTCTCTGTCTCTCCTCCACTCACGTACAGACGCATGCATACACACAGACACACTCTCTCTCTCTCAAAATAAATATTAAAAAAATAAAAAAATAATGAAGAAAAACAAGTTGCAAAGGTATAAATTCAGTCTGCTCTCACCTAGGTAAACTTAAAAATAATATTCCATATATATACATATATATACATATACAGACTTATATTAGTTATGGATATATATCTATATGTCTATATTTCCATAAACAGTATATATAATATAATATGGTAAAATATAATATAAATGGAATAATATACAGAAATCCTATTATTGTTAATATTACCTCTGGGGATGGATGAATAGGAAGGATGGTGATTTTTTTTGCTTTAAAAAAAGAGATCCAAAGCAAATATGAGAGTATCAATATATTAAAATATGGGGGTGGATATACAGGCTTTTTTATTTTCTATAGGTTTAAACTATTTCATAATAAAAATATAGTTTAAAAATTTTGCTGTTTAAAAGAAAGATGTTGTAGAAACTTAGACTATTAGAATGAGCTATTCTAGTAGGTCCAATTTTCTTACTTTTGAGCCTAGAATATACAAGCCTGATTATTTTCCATCTTTAGCAAGAGGAACAATGGAGAGCTAATGTAGAAGAAAAGACTGTCCTTGATATGATAAGTCAGTGGCACTTTTGGCAAATGGATGATAATTTCCAGATGGAAGTGAATTATCTGAACATAATTATATTGAATCCTCTGGCTTTAAAAGAGTGTTTCAATCATACACTATCCATGTAAGTCACTCTTTTCTTCCTTATGGGGTATGAATGTGAGGTTTAAGGGATGGTTAATGGATGCCACATTTTCATTGTTCCTAAAAATGTATAATTAGAGACTGGATTTTGGAATAACAATTTGCACATTTAAAATATTGATTAGCTGTTCAAGACCACAGTTGACTTTTGTTTTTGTTTTTACCCCTCACAAAGACTTCCTTTTTCTATTTTTCAAAACTGCCATTAAGCATTTTCTAATGTAATTCCAAGGAGCTCACGGGTACTGTGGTACTCTGGCAGGACGGAAACTTACAAACATTTTATTAACTTTGGATCATTTGCAATTCTTAGAATTAATAGCAAAGAGCCAGAGAGGCTTTTTTTTTTTTTAATATAGTGGTAAATAAGCCTGAAATGTTTCACTATTGAGGCAAGAGTCATGAGATATATTGTTAAATATGAGGGGTGAAAATATATCACAGGCACGAGTGGTATTACACAGTACACATTTTCTGAAAAAAGTAGTCTCCACGCAGGAGGATTAGATATATACCCACAATAAGAGGGCATATTGACCTATAATTTTCAATATTACATCCTTGTATTTTTTATTATATGCCATTTTTCAGCTACTAGAGGAACATGGTCTCATAAAGCTAATATTTATTCTTCCATGTTTATAGAGCTAGTAGTGCATTTCAGGAAATGAGAAACTGAGAAGTCAAACATAACTTGGTGTCTTGTGCACAAAAGAAGACAGAACAGGAAAATCACCGTGTTTAAAAAACCTGGCTGAGCAACTCAGTCATAAAGCTTTAAATAACTAAATAAGATAAGGAAAGCCTTAGATATTATTTCTCTCTTCATACATGTAAGCCTTTTTATAAATGATAAATCTTATCATGTAGGATTCCTCAGTTTACTAGAAAACAAAGAGGTCTATAGTCCATTCCCTATTCCATCTCTGTACTTATCGCGTGTATTTTGTAGACACTAAGGCAGGTATTAAGTATAATCTATTATAACAATCCAGATACTCCTACTTGGCATTGTATCTTTAGGTTGTGAATTCTTCTCATTTTGTTAATAAGTAATCTCTGTAAATTCAATGATTTCTTAACATTAAATCAAAAAAGAAAAATAGGAGTGAATGAGAATTTGTTTTTCTTTGGATAGGTACCGATATTTTGGTAAATGTTTCAAGAAATCAGAGCCTTAGCAAACCTTCTGTGGGAGAAATTTTCCAAAGCTCCATTGTTTTTAACATTCTTTCAATTTACAACTTTCCTTGGGACCTTGGAAGGATCCAGAAAGATAAAAGTCATCAAGTCATTTCCTCATTCTCTGCTTGAGGAATGAAGTAGGGGCCACCAATAAGCAAGTGAGAAAGGAGAGAGAAATGCTGGTGGAGGGTGGGTGAGGCAAGGGCTGTTAGATTGAAGGGAGAAAGAGTTTCAGCTGCAATCAAGAGCCCTTTAAGTTCCCCTAAAACTGATCCTCGAATTTCTGAGGAAGCCCAGTGACATAAAGCAGGGATTTGAAACTAGGACTCCTGGAGAAAAGGCAGTGAAGAAATACTCCTTTGTTATTTACCTTTTTTCAGTCTTCCCTCTTTTATTCCTTTCTCTCTCAGTGACTGAGCTAATACCTTTGTTAACATCAACCCTACTATTTCCTGTGGGCTCCAGGTCCTGTCTTTTCCCTAAATCCTCACAGCTGTCCTCTCTTTGCTATTTTCCTGCACTGAGTTCGGATACTACCTTTCCCACATACATGTTCCTATATCAAACAACAGTTATCTCCTTTACGCACCAAACCAAAAATTCTGGTCTTCCAAAAGAGAATTCATAAATGAATGTTGGTGTGGTTCCGGACAGCTGAGAAATAAATGTAAGCCCAGAGCAGAAGTCTGATGGAGTGGGAAGGGAATGGTACCCAGTGTAAAAACTGGGTTCCTGGCCACAGCCCCACCCTTCACTCCACTCTGCCAGTTTCAGCATCCTCAATTCCAGGTGAAGAGTTCGTAGGCAGTTCTTGTCTTCTGCAGGCAGACGTGAAGGAGGTCTGAATTTGGTTATCACAGTGACTGGGTGCTGAGGGGACTACTGGCCATGGGCTCCTGGAAACCAAGGCCATTAACCATTCTAGAACCCATGGGACAGTCTTGCATCATAAAGAACTGCCCCCACCTTGAAATGTCAATAATGGCCCCACTGAGAAACACTGATAGATGATTTTTAATGCTCCTTCAATCAGTCTGAACTCTTAAACTTAAGTGGAGTGTAGAGACCTTTAGAGACTCACAAAAGAACTGTGAGGATAGGCAAATTTTCAGATAATACAATTTTATAGAAAAAGTGCAACAAAATGGGTTCATTTCTCCTGAAGAGAAAAAGGATGACTTGATAACTGAATCTGTGATGAAACAGCAGGGCTCTGACCAGTAAATTCTCTCCTCCATGGAAGAAGGAATGCACTGCCATGCTAGGAGGTTGGGAATTACCTTGGCTTTCCTGACAACAAGGTTTCTAAGAAAGGAAAATCTCTATTAGGTTTACAAAGGAAAGTGGATACCTAGGTATGAAGGTTTGAAGACAAATAGATTCTCATTGGTTTCAGACTGCTCCAGCGGGATCTTGCTTACAGATGAGGGAAGAACATTTAGGAGTCCTTTCTAGCACTTCTGTTTCTATGGATACACTTATTAGGTTTCTACACACTATGATTTGCCACCAAATTGACAGACTGGAAAGTTGAAGACAGAGGCACA
This sequence comes from Cryptoprocta ferox, assembly GCA_028646485.1. Lineage (NCBI taxonomy): Eukaryota > Metazoa > Chordata > Mammalia > Carnivora > Eupleridae > Cryptoprocta > Cryptoprocta ferox. The sequence goes on along the minus strand of CM053574.1, from coordinate 81,388,380 downwards.
ACTTCCCATCCCTTTCCCCCAATACATCCTGCGTGCCTGACTCTTCAAAGTGCATCAGTCATGAGGCCCAACAAAGAAGGGTGCACAGGGAAAACTGGAATCTAGCCCAGCACTGCAGTGAAATCTACTTTGATTTCTCAGTAGAAATAAAAGAAATAAAAAGAAAACCCACAGAAAAGGGCCATTAGGGGAGAAAACATTTGTCACCCTGGACAGAATGAAAGTCCAACCAAATGAAATAAATGCCTGTGGAAAAAGATGTGTCGTTCTAGGGAAAGTACTATGTTCCTTCTCCGTTGCTCTTTGTTGAGTTTTTGTCCACTCAATGTACCGGGCTTTACCCTCACCCCTGTTTATTTTTCCATCTATGAAAGATGCATGAATTGAATTCAGCCTTCGGGTAGGTCTTTGTTGGAAAGTACTTTCAAAATAAAAGTGTTTTACTTGGCACTATCTCAACAGCAAAACATGTACTTCCAAAACAAAATGCTTGCTTTGCTAGCATGCTTTTTGATCGAGTAAACAACAATATTGTTAGCAATTTTTCAAGCTGTTTTATATATACACATATTAAAAAACAACAACAACCCTGTTCTATCGTTATAAATCATAGGGTGGGTACCCCTTGGTAGAGCTCAATGAAAACACTCCGGCCACTGAGGCTTTATAATTTAAAAGCTGTCATAATAATAATACTAGTTGATATTGACAAATGAGGTTTTGATTTTTAATGTTTCGAAACAATTTATCCACAAGGTCTCTAACTAATTGATAGCACTTAACAAAATCTGATATTTATAGACATTCAATATAAATGTATTAAATCTATTCCATTAGAATTTTTGAACACAAAAATAAAATTTGTTTTAAGCCAACGTGGGGGATACTGTATTTCTAATATCCTTGTCATATTCTACAGAGTATACAATAAGTATGAGAAGTAGCATATCAGATTTCTTTCCATTTTTATCTGTCTCCCAATGAAATCAAAGGATTACAATCAGTGCATAATCTACTTCCAGAGTTCTTATTACAATGGAGTAGGACTATTATCCATTTTTAAAATAACCCTCAAAATTAGTATCTTCACTAAGAGAAATAAAAAAAAAAAAAAGATCACAAACCTTAAGACCTCCAGCAGATCAGAAGACAAATATGTTCTCTGAGGACGTAGTTGAAACAATGTATTCACAAAAGTCTTTTAAATGCAAGCCGTTCACAAAGGGAGTCCCGTGGAAGACAGTGTGGCTTTGACATGCCAGGTGCTTCTGGAAGGAAAGAAAAAAGCACACTATTAGGAAGTATCCAAGTACCATTATTGCCAGTCCCAGCCATCATTGTCCGTATTACTCCCACTTACTATTTATTAATACAGTGGTATGAATTTCTGTAATCTTGTGCCCCTCAAATCTCATTTGTAAATGTCAGGGTGGGACATCTCTCTGCTCTGTATCTAAAAATGCTTAAAAATCAGGAGTATGTTACTAACTCTACTTTTCTCACTATCTAAGCAGGGTAGGATTGAAGAATTGTACACGGGGTATGAGGACAGAGGTGGCAACACTGGCATTTAAGGGATGCCTAGCAGCACAGCAAGGGCCTGCATACATGTGGGCTCTTTAATTTGAACCACAGGCCTTGCAGTTGGGAGAGTACTGGATCCATTTTACAGATAAGAAAACTAAAGCACAGACTCGGGCTTAGAACTCAGGTCAGTAAAAGCCCAAATGCTTCATGGCTGGCTCTTTCCCTCATTTCACTCTGTGGCCTATGTGATTTAGAAAATATATTTTAAAAAATTTTTAATGTTTATTTATTTTTGAGAGAGACAGAGCACGAGCAGGAGAGGGGCAGAAAGAGGGAGACACAGAATCCAAAGCAGGCTCCAGGCTCTGAGTTGTCAGCACAGAGCCCGACACAGGGCTTGAACTCGTGAACCACCAGATCATGATCTGAGCCGAAGTTGGATGCCTAACCGACTGAGCCACCCAGCTGTCCCTAGAAAAATATTTCACGAACAGAATTGACAAGAGAACAGATAATACTGCAATTTATTAAATTAATTCAAATATTATAAATTAAGACATTTTCTTTCCTAATTTGCTTTAGTTTTATGTATAGTACTGTCTTAATTGAGTCACAGGATATACAGACCCCCAGTCTTAAGCAGGGTAGCCTTTCTCCCATCTTTGTTCTTTGTGCAACGTGAGAAGACTCACTGGAAACTCTGCAGCCCCTTTGTTAATATGACAGTGCTCGTTTGTGTGTTGTATTACATCAAGGATAGAAGCTCTGTCCTCTTCCTCTGGTGCCTCCGCAAAGCCCACTGTTCCTTCCCTGTAACAGTGAAAGAGAATACTGCCTTCCCCTAAGGGTGTCCCTGCTACAACTGGGAATGGAAGCCACACCTTCTGTGTTATCTCTGAGTGGTATTCCTGTATCTCCTCATGGCTACGTCCATCTTAATGGCTGAAGGTGCCTGGCAGGGCTTGGCAGGGCACCATCTAGATTTCCATTCTCGGTTTTAGTCAAATGTCTACATATTTCCAGTTGCTCCAATGCCAACACAGAGAGCCCCTCAGCCTACCCTCCACTGGCTGTCCCAGCACCCCTCTTACAGGGCGTTTCAGGGTCACTGCCCACCAATTACCACTTCAAAATCTCCCTCGAAGTTCCAGCTTTTAATGCCACTGACTTCTTAGTATTGGGACTTTGAGCTCAGGTCCACGCTGCATTTGGGGAGCTCCTCAGGAAAGCTTCGAGAATGATGGAGCAGGAAGGTCACACGTAACTTAAAAAAAGTTTTTATTTTATTTTATTTTTGGGAACAAAAGCTTAAGTCATGAATAAAGAAATAGGGAAAAAAATGATTGATAGCATTTTCAGAGTTCCGTAGGACCAGAGCCTGGGATTATTACATGGGGGAAAAAAGAAAAAAGAACGGAGCCAAACAGAGCCAGTTTATCTTTGCATAAAAGAAGGAAGAAGAGCTTGACAAAGAGCAGGGAAAAAAAGTATTTGGACCATGGGATCTAACCTAAATGACAGGAAAAAAAGAAATAGAAACTCTTCTTAAGACCTCATATACTAGCATTCTGTTTTCTTCATATCACTCAGAAGCAGAGTTTCAGGTACTATGCCTAGCCCTGCAGAAACTGTTTCCCATAATATTCCAAAAGCAATTTTCAAGTATTCACTCAGCCACTATCGATTGCTCATTTACATATGAGTCAATCAGTAAATCAGAAAACTCTAGGAATACTGAAATGGGCAAGATAGTCCTCCTCTCAAGCCTGTTAACTTTCGTGGAGGGGGATATAAGTAGGATGTCAAAAATTATAAGAAGGGCATACTAATAAGGGCATACTAATAAGTGTTTGAAAGAATGGGTTCTGGAACAGACTACCTAAGGGTATTCATGTTTCATCATTTACTAGCTGTATAACCTGGGGCAACGTATTTAACCCTTTACCCTCAGCCATCTCATCTGCAAAATGCAGAAATGATGTACTTCCCATGCAGGGTGTTGTGAGCATGAAGTAAAATAACCTATATAAAGTGTTAGGCAAAATGACCGGCACATAGTAAGAACCCATCAAATGTTACAGCAAAGTAATACTACTGTACTGTTAGATAACAGACCAGGATGACGTCAGTGAGGCAAAAAGTGCTCCAGAGCTTTAGTAAGTTTGAGATCATTGTAGGGGATGAAGGGAACCAAGAAGGCTGCGGTGGGAAAGGTAGCATTCAAGATCAACCATAACTAAACACGCACGAATGATTAGGCTTTTAGAGAAATCCTCTGAAGATAATTGAAAAGCTAGAAAATGAGCTACTTTAGGGAAAAAAAACAGGTCCATGAAATTAGACATTATTTCCCAAGATTTTGTGTGAAAGTAGATATCTACCATAACAACACAGCCAAGGAATGATACAAAGAAGAAAATATATGTATTGCTACTAAGAAAAATATAATATCTCACTGAATCCTGCTTTATTCAACTGTAATCCAAAATGACACTATGGCTTTTAATGGAACTTGGCAAGCTCTAGACACATCATTTTTAAACTTAGCTTCGAATTTAAATCATAGGGCTTGTGACTCAAATCTCCAATGTGACCTTTACAGCGTATTGTTCAAGAAAACATGTCTGTCACTATGCAGAGGAACTATACACCCTTTTATTCTGGAAAGTATAATGAAAAGATGTACTATATTGTTATAAGCACAGAGCCACAGAATGATTGTGACTTTGATTTTCTAGAAGCAGTGAAAACAAAGACTCTATTTGATTTTGCATCGTTCATTTAGAAATGTCGTCTTATCCCATTAATGAACATTCCTATTTCCCCCATATTTTGGACTTTATTCAATTCAAAAGAAGCTTAGCAGGAATCTCATCATTTATAGATTTAAAATGTAGTCCTTCTGAAGTCCCTTTTCAAGGGACTTACTGAACCTTGACTTACTTACTGAGCCATGGTACTTTGTCCTTGCAGACCCATATAATATTGTACTAAACAGAAGAGCTGAAAGCACATAAGGGTTGAGTTCTCCCACATCCTCCCTGCTTTCCGGCTCTGGGAGGTCTGCCATGAGGAGAATGAATCTACAAAACACCTGGTAGCATCCTTCCCCTTCCATTCTTCTTTATCCTTTCCACTGAATTAGGAAATCCCATCAACTCATCTTCCCGTTCATCCAACTCATGATGCGATACTTTACGCACTATCATAAGCTTCTAGCTGATTTTCCTTCTTGTACCTCATCCTGAAAACAGTCAAAAGATCAGTCATCCTCTCTGACTGGTCTATGGTGGTGATAAACAAATATGTGAAGAAAAAAAACCAAATGAATGACTACATAAATGAAATAAAATCCAATTCTAATTATGTGTATCCACTACTGAAGAACTTACAATGGGTCCCTATTTTCTCAAGGATCAGATCTAAGCTCCTCATTAAGAACAGATGTTCCCACCATCCTCTCTAACTTTAAAACAAGACTGTTTCTGACTTAAACCCTTGGGTCAAATAGAAATGGTTTGTTCATTATATTATAGGGAATTTCAACTAGGGGGACGCCACAATCATCCAAGTCTACTGAACTGGAATCAGCAAGGGAATGGTATCACCACAGGCATTTTTAAAAATGCTCCACAGGTGACTCAGATGTACACTACTTGTTAAGAACCACTGCTCTGCCTTCTCCTCTTCTGTGTACCAACCCATCTTTCAGAGCAAACTAGAAGCCTCACCTTCAGAGAATCTTCCTAGGCCACAACAATATTTTATCCCTCTTCTAGCTTCTCATTATAGAGTTAAAATATTTTAAACTAGAAAGGATCTTCCACTGATTCTCTTGCTTGACTCTATACTAGTATCACACCCTTGTTTAATGTCTTCCTCCTCCCCACTTTGAGTGTGGGCTGGATTTAGTGACTTCTAGTGAATGGAATATGGCAAAAGTGATGGACAGTGACATCTCTCTTGTGCTCTGACTCTGATGACAGCCACTGCTTCATTGTAAACTTCCCAATGGGGTGGCCCATTTGGCAAGGAACTGAGGAAGTTTCCAGCTAATGACCAACAAATAACTACTAAGACCCACAATCCAACACAGGAGGAACTGAATTCCGCCAACCGTTGAGTGAGCTTGGAAATGAATCCTTCCCCGGTTGAGTAGGGTGTCCGTGGATCCTGCCCCAGCTGGGATGACCATGAATCTGGCCCAACACCTTGATTGAAGACTTGTGAGAAACTGTGAGCTGGAGGACTCCCCTTCCCAATTGTGATGGTTAACATTATGTGTCAACTTGGGCAGGCCACAGTATTCAGACGCTCAGTCAAACATCAATCTGGATATTGCTGTGAAGGTGTTTTTTTCTTAGATAAAATTAACATTTAAATCAGTAGACGTTGAATAAAGCAGATTACCCTCCATAATATGAAAATTATTCTCCAATCAGCTGAAAACCTTAAAAGAAAACAGACCGAAGTATCCCAATAAAGAGGGCATTCTTCTTGTGGACTGCCTTTGGGTTCGAGCTGAAACATAACCCTTCTCTGAGTCTCCAACCTACTGGCCTGCTCTGTAGATTTTGGACCCATCAGCCTCCATAAATAGCGTGAGCTAACTCCTTATAATACATCTCTCTCTCCGATAAATAGAGCTATAGATGTATATGTGCATATGTGTGTGTGTGTGTGTACGTATACAAGCATGCATATACATGATATACACACTATTGATTCTGTTCCTCTGGGGAACCTGCTAAGTTTCCAGATAACTTGTCAAACTAACTGCATAACTGATATGAGACTCTTCCCTGCTCTAGTACTTAGCAGACTGAGTTATAATTACTTTTTAAATTCCTCTCTAATCAGAGCCTTATAGCTCCCAGTACTAAGCCTGGTATATGGCAGGTATTAAGTACGTATTTGTTCAAGAAACTAACGAGTGAGTGATAAAGCTTCAGCAGCAGTGTCTTCATGTAACCACCCACTGCCAAAACAAAAGCAAAGCAAAAACAAAACAGAACAACAGGAAGGACGCAATTCCCCAACTAATTTACTGTCTGTAGTTACAGGCACCTTCAAAAAAGGTACAAATAAATATAAAGATTATAGGATGACATGTATGTCCCTTCAATGGTGAGCAAAGAAGTAGACAGGAAAACTGTGGCAAGTTTGGAGACTGGAGTGAAGACTTTATAGAGTTGGAGAGAGAAGAAGACCAGAGTATGAACTCCAAAGGTGCACACATGTGATATTTTGTAGTGTGGCTTAGAGCTATTGGCAGGGTTTGTATCAGATGGATTTTGACTTGGAGTGTGTGTTCCTGAAGATTAATGTGGCATCAGTGTTCAGAATAAGGGTGAAAAAGGGCAGGGCTACTGCTAAGAGAGTGAGTTAGAGTTAGCAGTGAAACTACTGAGGAAGGGCTAGACAGAAGAAAAAGGCAGGGTATAGAATTCCATCTAACTGATGGAATTTCTTCTATTCATACTAAGATAAAAGTAGTAGTCAAAGATTATAGGAATATTTTAGCCAGGCCTGGGGAAAAGTGTAAGAACGCTGACAAAATATAGTGTTTTTCCAGAGGGAAACAGGCATGTGTCTGCCTGCCTGGGGAGTGGAAAGCAATAATGAACTCTGCTTTGAGGTATGCTGAGTTTGAGAAATGTCACATTCCTTCCTGTGTTTATGAATACTGAAAACCCAAGGTTTGATCAATCTTTCCCCAAAGATTAGTTCAGAATTTCAAAGACTGGGTCTTTATTTTTTTCCAACTGGGATATAATTTACATATAATAAAAGGCACAGATCTTCAGTGTGCACTTCAATGAGCTTTGTCAAAGATATACTCCCAGGGAACCTACATACCAGTTAAGATAAAGAGCATTTCCATCACCCTTGAAAGTTCTTCTCTAGTCAAGTTCTCCCAGAAGAGGAGTTCTGATTTGTGTCACTGTAGATAGTTCTGCCTATATGTGAAGCACATATACATAGAATCATAGAGTATATATTCCTTTTTGTCTTGTTTCTTTTGCTCAATATAATGATTATGATTTAGTCTTGTTACATTTATAGTTAACTCATAAAAATTACTCTACTGTATAAATGTGTAGTATTCAATTGTATGAAAACACCATAATTTGTTATCCATTCTCCTGTTGATGGACATTAAGGTTGATCCAGTTTTGGCCATCATACACAAAGCTATTATGAACATTTTTTAAAAGTTTATTCGTTTATTTTGAGTGAGTAAAAGAGAGAGAGAGAAAGCTGGGGAGGGGAAGAGAGATTGGGAGAGAGAATCCCAAGCAGGCTCCGAGCTGACAGCATAGAGCCCAAAGTGGGACTTGATCTCAGGAACTGTGAGATCATGACCTGAGCTGGAATCAAAAGTCAGACGCTTTACCAACTGAGCCACCCAGGCACTCCTATTATGAACATTCTTATATAAGACTTTTTGTGGATATACCCTTTATTTTTATTATGTAAATAGGCATGAGATTTCTGGGGCATAGGGCAGGTATATGTTTAAGTTTCAAATGAACCACCAGTTTTCCAAAAATGGCTGCTACTACTTTACCCTTCACCAGCACTGTATCACAGTCTCTACATTCCCATGCCCTCGCTAGCATTTGGTGTCATCAGTGCTTTTTGTCTATTCTAGTGGGCAAGAAATGGTACTTAAGTTTCCATTTCCCTTATGGCTAATAATGTCATTATTACATCTTCAAATAAGTTTTGTACATTGTAAATATCTTTTGTGAAGGTTTTGTTCAAGTCCATTTGTCCTTTAGGGGAAGGGTGTTCTTTGTCTTTTTAAATTAATATGTAAAGTTTATATATTCTGGATTCAATTCCTTTGTCATACATATGTATTGCAAATTATTTTTTCCCATGTGGCTTCTCTATTAACAATGTCTGTTCATGGCAAAGAGTTTTTATTTTGGTGAAGTCCACTTTATACATTTTTTTTCTATAGTGTTAGTGCTTTTGTACCCTAAGATGTAGTTGCCATATTTCTAAAACATAGTCCCACATTTTTTTTTCTAGAAGCTTTACAGTTTTTGCTTGTATCTAAAAGTCTATGATATATCTTGAATTAATTTTTGTGTGAGGTAGGCATTAAGTTTCATTTTGTTTCAGTACAGTTAATAAACTGCTCCAACATTATTTGTTGATAAGCCTTTCCTTTATCCCACTAAATTACTTTGGTGCCTTTGTTGAAAATCAATTAACTATATAATTGCTTATTTCCTGACAGCTGATTCTGTTCCATTGATCCACTTGTCTATCCTTATCTAATACCGTATTTCCTTAATTATTTTAAGAAGTCTTTTATAGAAGTCTTAAAATCAGGGAGTGAGAGTCCCCCAACACTGCCATTCTTTCTTTCAAATATGTTTGACTCAGTTAAAAAAAAAGAAAAAAAATGTTTTCATTCTTTTAAGTCCTTGTATTTCCATATAAATTTTAGAAGTTGTCAATTTATACCAAAAAAAATCAACAATCAACCACAAAAGCTTTGGGGACTATGTTATATCTGTACATTATTTTAGGAAAACCCAACATTTGTTAAATGCTGAGTCTTCCATTCTAGCACATGGTAGATCTCTCCACTTACTTAATTTTTATCTGAAATGTTTTATAATTTTCAGTGTATAGGTCTTATACAATTTAAGCATATTACTACTTCATGGTTTGCTTCTATTATAATCAGTATTGATTTAAATTCCACTTTCCAATTGTTTCTTGGTGTGTATAAATAGAATTGATATTTTATATTGAACTTGTATTCTGAGACCTTGCTAAATTGAATCGATTTTTGCTAAGTTCAAATAGGTCTTTTTAGGTTCCTTAGGATTTTCCAGATATACAATCATGCTATTTGCAAATAGAGACAGTTTAATTACTTCTTCCTTTCTAGTCTGTAAGCTTTAAAAATTTCTTATTGCATTGGGTAGGATCTCCAGGACAGTATTGAACAGAATTGATGAAATCAGACAGCCATGCCTTCTTCCTGATTTAGGAGGAAAACATTCATTGTTTCAAAATTGTTAGCTGTAGATTTTTAATAGATGTCCTTTATCGGATTAAAGAAAATCCCTTGTATTCATAGTTTTGTTGACACTTTTTATCATGATTAGGTGCTAAATATTGTTAAATACCACTTCTGGGTCTATCGATATAATCATATGTTTATACTGTATGTATTTTTAAAAAATCAGTATTTTTTAAATACTGATTTAAATACTTTAAATATATTTAAAAATATTTTTAAAGTTTATTTATTTTGAGAAAGAGAGTGAGAGAGACAGAGAGACAATCTCAGGCAGGCTCTGTGCTGTCAGCATGGAGCCTGATGCATGGCTGGATCACAAGAACCATGAGGTCATGGCCTGAGCTAAACCAAGAGTTGGTTGCTTAACGAACTGAGCCAGCCAGGTGCTCCAGTGGACTGATTTTTTAATGTTAAATACATACTTGCATACTTGGAATATATTCAATTTGGTCATGATATATCATTTTTAAAAATATATCACTGCATTCTATTCATAACTGTGTATTAAATGTTTTTGTGTCTATAGTCATAAGGGATGTCAATGTGTAATTTTCTCTTATACTGTTTCTTCGTCAGGACTTAGTATTCAAGGTATGCAGACCTCAGAAAATGATTTGGGAAGAGTTGTCTTTTTTTTATCTGCTTCAGATTTGTATTATTTCTTCTTTAAATGTTTGAAGGAATTCACTAGTGAAACCATCTGGATCTAAATTTTTCTTTGTGTGAAGGCTTTTAATTATTAATTCAGTTTATTTAACAAATATAGAGCTATTCCTGTTTTCTATTTCTTCTTGTATCAACGTTAGTAGATTTTTTCTTACTGAACAAGAAATTTGTCCATTGAATCTAAGATGATTTTCTTTGTCTCTTACTGCTTCTCACATCATACAGTAACAATCCTTGCACTTATGTCTTTTTCTTTTCACTTCACCTTACTAAACCAAATGCATCTCTCCTGACTTTCTTTTTGACATATTTAGCTAAGTGTTGTATTTTCCTTTTCTGTGAGTTTCTCTAAGCTCTTAGTGATTTATACTTATACTTCCTTATTTTTCATTATCTTTCATTACTACATCTCTGAAAATAGACTCCTTGAAGGTAGAAATTACATCTTTAACTTCCTTGTTCTCCATAGCATCAAGCATTCTTGTTTAACATTAAATAAATATTTTAAGATTTTTGATTTGTTCACTCTGCAGGTTACTCTAAACATCTACTGTAGATAAGCTTGGAGCATCTTATAATGCCAGGAAGCTTGAAAGTGTTAAAAATAATTATAATAATAAAAGCTATTATTGAGCATGTCAAAAGGCAAAGAAGCCAACCTGAAAGAGTTCCCAATGGCCCAAACTGAGCCAATTTGAGAAACAAAATAAATAATAATAACATTGGACTATGTAACTTAAAAATAAAGTAAATACCAATGAGTCCATAATGATATAAAAATAATTGAATAAATAAACAAATGGGAGAAAAGAGACAAGTCTTCTTACAGAATTTCAAACAAAAAATGTAGAAGAAAGGAACCAGAAAGTAACTGAACACCCAGTAGTAATTGTTACAGACAAGATTTAAAGACGAATACTATAATTTTAGTGGGCAAACACTTAAACAAGAACATGATAGTTAAATAGCTTCCAAGAAGCCCCCTAAAATATTAAAATTACTGTAGTCATTTTATGTCCAAAATTCTTTGATACTCTTCTCTCCAGGAGATGGAACTTAATTTCTCTCCCCTTGACTATTGCTAGACTTAGTGACTGGCTCTAAATAAATATAATATTGAAAAAGAAAATAGTACCTGTGAAGGAATCTGGCAGACAGATCAAGTGATCAAGGTTCATATCACCAGTAAAAGTCACGTTGATATCATGTACCTTTTATATAATAAGAAGGGCACATGACCTCTGTGGTATTGTTCCCTAGAATCCAAAACCCTAGTTTAATCATGAAAAAACATCAGGGAAAAAAAAAACAACTGAGGAAAATTCTACAAAATATCTGACTAGTACCCTTCAAAACTGTCAAAGTCATGAAAAAACAGGGAAAAACTGTGAAACTGTCACAGATTGTTGGAAATTAAGGGGACATATCCCTGTGGTATCCTAGATGGGATCCCAGAACAGAAAAAGGAAGAAATGAAAAACTAGTGAAGTCTAAATAAAGTGTGGATTATAATTAATTGTTCTGTACCAATGTTAATTTGTTAGTTTTGATAAGTGTAGCAAGGTTACATAATCATAGCAAAGGTACCATCAGGGGGATCTAGGTAAAGAGTACACAGAAATTCTTTGTATTATCTTTCTTCTTCTTTTTTTAGTTTTTTAATGTTTATTTAGTTTTGAGAGAGAGAGACAGAGACAGAGTGAGAGTCGGGTAGGGGCAGAGAAAGAGACGGAGACACAGAATCTGAATCAGGCTCCAGGTTCTGAGCTGCCAGTGCAGAGCCCTATATGGGGCTCCAATGCATGAGTGGTGAGGTCCTGACCTGAGCTGAAGTTGGATGCTTAACCGACTGAGTCACCCAGGTGTCCTTCTGTATTATCTTTCTAATTCTTTGGTAAAAAATTAAGATTGTTTAAAAATGAAAAGGTTGTTTTTCTTTTTGCACTTTTAAAAAGCATCTATTGTATCAGACTACACATTTATGTTTGGATTCATTGGAAATCTGTGCTCCTTGTATTTATATTAATAATTGAATTTATATTTCCTTTTGTGAAATATAGTGTAGATTGGATTTAAAACTACACATCAACAATATTAGGAAATGGGTTAAACAAGAGCAACTTATTAGTAACATCATCAATAAAAGCTATACCAATTACATCCAAGAAGACACAGGACACCATTAGGGAAGTAAATAATAAATATAAATATCCAAAAACCACTCCTTCTCCAAAAGTCAGTGAAATAATACAGATTCTCTTAGGAAACAAATACTAGAAGAAACTTATAGCTATCCTTTGGTGAAGTAGGACCAAATTATTTTACATTTTAACTTCACAAGTAACTTTAAAAATATATGAAATTTATACTGGTTCTAGATGTTTCCAGGTAAAGATGGCAAACTGATCACATAATTTATCCCATGCCTTTCTAGGTTCCTATTAATATTAAAGTCAAGAAGCCAGATCCATAAATCTATAAAACCAAAGAAAGTAGGAATGGGTGAAACAATTCAGCCAAATTCTAGATTATGGAATTGAACAAAGGACTAATAAAGCTATAACCCAGATACATGTGGGAAGAGAGGATGATCAAAAGAATCCAGAAAGTTGGAGAATACTGCAGAGAAACAATCAGATTTCCAACAAATTCCCTAAAAAGTTGGGTGCTAGACTATAATATCTCATAACAGAGGAAGAGTTCCCAGTAGAATTTTCATTCTTTTTTTAAAGTTTTCATTCTTAAATATAACTAGATAAAAACTATTGACAGATAATTGAAAAAAGTTGGAAAGATAAAAGAAAATATCTAAAACAAACAAACAAAATGTCATTTGAGGAAACCTAAATAATTTGGGGAATAGAAGAGAACTTTAAAATCTCTAAAAAACAAGATCAAGAGGGGAGCCTGAGTGGCTCAGTTGGTTAAGCACCTGGCTTTGGCTCAAGTCATGGTCTCAGGGTTCAGAGTTCGAGCCCCACATTGGTCTCTCTGCTGTCTGTGCAGAGCCTGTTTCGGATCCTCTGTCTCCCTTACTCTCTGTCCCTCCCCCACTTGTGCACACACACATGTGCTCTCTCTCTCAAAAATAAATAAATATTAAAAAAGTTTAAAAAAACAAGAATAAGATTCTTCGGAAAAAAAAAAGGAACAAAAACTAAGGAAGAGTACTAGAAAATTAAAGTATAATAATAAAAAAAATTAAAAGTCAACATCAGGTAAGAAAATCAATTTGAATAAGCCTCTCAAAAGTTTTTTTAAATACGAGAAATGGAAAACAGAAAAGAGAAAAGATGTAACTAGAAGATCTAACTAGAAGGCCCAACTACTAAGATTCCAAAGAGAATGCCAAAGAAAAACAAAAGGGAAAAAATAATCAAAGAAATAATTTAAAAGAAATTCCCACAACTAAAGGTTACAGGGTTTCAGAATGAAAGAGCCCTTTAGGAAGGCCTATTAAGGAAAGAATCATAACCAGTTATGTATTAGTTACAGATCCTAAAGGTAAGTGTCTAAAAATGGAGACAGGAAAAGTAACTTCCAAAGGACAAGAATCAGATTTCTTATCAGCAACACTGGATCTAAAAAATAGAGCAGTGTCTCTCAGTCCTAAGGAAAATTATGTTTAACCTCTAATTCTTGATCTAGCCAAAACATTAATAAGTCATTTTCATACATGCAGAAATTCAGAATATTTACCTCCTACATGCTCTTTTCAGGAAGCATCCTAAGAAGGCTTTAGCAGCACATAGGATTAAAGTGAGAAAGAGGAAGACATGGATCCAGGAAAGATCAGTGCCCAACAAAATGCCTGGGTAGCAATTGCTCCACCATGGGACAGAGGGAGGTATCCAGGTAAAGGGGGAATTCCAAAGATTTCATTCTATCTTCTGAGAAGCTGAAAGTACTTAATGGTAACATAAAGACAGATTATGCAAAGAAAAACAAAAGCAACTAGAAACTGTAGGAAAACAAAAAGTTATACAAGATAAGGGAATGTAATCATAGAATACTTAGATCAGCAGTTGAGTGATACTTACATATTCATAATAATTTTTTTATTGATTTTCAAGCTTTAAATCAACCTACAGACAAAACACTGAAGTCTTAACATGGGTAAAATTAGAATATAAATGATGGGGCACCTGGGTGGCTCAGTTGGTTGAGCATCCAACTCTTGATTTTGGCTCAGGTCATGATGCCAGGGTCGTGGGATTGAGCCCCGCGTTGGGCTTTGCACTGAGCATGAAGCCCATTTGGGATTCTCTCTTTCCCTCTGCCTGTCTCCCCTGTTCACACACTCTCTCTCTAAAATAAAAAATAAAAAATAAAATAATATAAATGATACCAACCTCAATAATGTAGAATTAACAGCACAAATGAGAGAGACTAGAAGATATTAAAGGGAAAGTAAGTTGTGAAAAGGATAATATTCTCATCTTATAATGTAAGAAATCATTAGATACTGGCTATAGTTAATAAGATAGAAATATAGAAATAAGTATATTATTTTAAAGTACCTGGGTAACAAGAGAACTAAGAATTGGAGTATGTTGAGAATAGGGACAATAGGGAGGTAGTGGTACAAATAAGCTAGATCTTTATCTATCATGATAGTAAGTCAACAGATCTTCTTGTGTCCTATGACTCCATTTCCAAAGTGGGGGAGGGTGGTTCCCCCAACACCAACAAACAATTCTCAGACACCAGCAAGATATCTAGTAATTGAACTAAATTCTGATACTATCTATCTGGAGATAGCACCAGATCCTACAGGTTATGGGTTCTGTCCTACAATACTGCCTCCCGCCTCTGACCAGTGCAGATGATAGTTGCAAGCTTGGGTTGTTACCTATGCTTCTGACCCTCCAGCTACAGATTAGAGGTTCTCATGACTATGTCCTTGGACTTCAGATGCCAGTCACAAGTACCGATTGTTACCTGTATTTCTGACCAACTGGCTAAAAATCACCAATTTCCAAGACCTCCTCCTTGAGTTTGACTAGTTTGCTAGAACTGCTCACAGAACTCTGAAGCATTTTACTTACTAGATTTTCAGCTCATTATAAAAGGATATAACTCAGGAAAAGCCTGATGGATGAGATAAGTGGGCAAGGTATGGGGAGAGGGTGTAGGCTTCCATGCTCTTTAAGTTGTGCCACTCTCCCTAATCTCTATGTATTCACCAACACGGAAGCCTTTGAAACCCCATCCCTTGGGTTTTTATGGAGGCTTCATTATACAGGCATGAGTGATTAAATCATTAGCCATTAGCAATAGATTCAACCTCCAGCCACTCTCTCCTCCCAGGAAATAAGGGGGTGAAACTGAAAGTTCCAACCTTCTATTCATGGTTATGTCCCCTGGCAACCAGCCCCTATCCCTAGGTGCTTCCAAAATTCAGCACATTAACATAAACCCAGTGGTGGTAGAAAGGGGCTTATTAAGAGTAACAAGACCCCCATTTCACCTTTATGGTTCTCAAGCAGAAACCAGAAACTTAGGATAAAACCAAATATTATAACAAAAGATATTCCTATTGCTGTTATTGCTCAGGAAATTCCAGGAGTTGTGGGAGCTGTAAGCCAGGAACTGTGGACAAAGATCAAACACATATGAGAAATATATTTTGGTCACCTGAATGATAAAATATATATTTCTTACAAATCACAATATTCAGCAGAGAATATCTAATTTTGATAAGTTAGGAAATGGTGGTTACACACACACACACACACACACACACACACCACTCTTGTACTTGATTTAGCTAATATTACATATTTAGAGCTTTAAAGGCACTAACAAAAGTATAAACACAGAAACAGTTAAAAGAAACACAAGCTTTTCTCTGGGCAATAACTCTAGGGGTGGAATCTAGAACTATAGTTTTTCATTATAAGCCTACTGTATTTTTCAGTTTTTAAAAGCATATATATGTATTTTATTGATGAAAATAAATGTGAAATGTTTATTTGGAAATCATCCAACTAGACTATTCTTCATAGTGCAGCCCTCAGCATTTAAATAAGTTCTTGGTATTTCAGAAATTAAAACACAACATTTTTAAGCCTCAGATAGAAATGTCTGCTACAAATTCTACCCTGTGGCAGACAGTATCACAGAAACAATTTAGAACACAAAACAAAATAGCCTACTTTGGACATATTAAGTGTTAAAGATATTAAAAACTGTGGTTAAAATATGTGAGAAATATACGAAGTGCGTATTTGCTTGTCCTTCATAACTCTCCATGATGGTCCCTAACATATATTACAGAAAAGGGCACATAGGTCTCATTAGCTCACTAATACAACAACAGAAGACAGCTTAAATTGGAACCATCCTGGACTATCTGGAGGCTGTCATTTATTCCCTCTGTGATTTCCAGTGAGCAAGGTGACAAACTGCCCATCGGAATCAGCATCTGTGAGCCACATTTCCCAACTTTCATTTCTAGGACACAATACCTCTACCATCAAACATGATATAGCTCAAATGACTTTAGGCATACTATGACACCACAGAATTTATGTCACCTAAAATTAGGGATGTACCTGCTATGGCATGAATTTGAGTTTTCTGGATATAACAACTACTCTGTGATATAGATTTGAAAAAAAGGAAAGGTAAAGTCAGAAATTTTAAAAAGAGACAAATGTCAAAATAAGAAAGATTGTAGAGTCTGTGGATGGTATTCTCATTCATCTTCAAATTTCCTTTGCTCCATGTTTAAACATTTCAAATAAAGAGTTTTTCCAATGTCATTCGATATGGGCAAACATCTGAAATTCAACAGCCGACTTTAAATATTTCTCATCTTGTAGGAGCTTTAAAAATGAATGCTGGCTTGCTTTCCCTAAAGAAAAAAAAAACATATTATGGGCTTCTATCCTCCATCTCTGAAAGAGAATTTTCCAGTCATTGCTAACTTTCCAGATGTAAGTTCTCAGAGTTGGACAGTCCTACATCTAAATACTACTTTTTAGCAAAAATTAGGTCTCAGAAAAGTTCCCAAGTAGTAATAGACTTCAGATCTCTGTTGGAATTCATTATGGAAAGAATTTATCTTTACATATATAGAGATATAACTATAAGAGGGAAGTCTCCATAATGTTTTTATAATAGAATAACAATAAAAAAGTAAATAATCTATAAATGTGGTAAGATTGCCTTGCTATGAATGAAATAAGAGCTTAAGGAATCTTCAGATCATGACATGTGAGTTTCCACAAGCCTTCCAGAAACAGGAAAGGACAAGATTTTGCTGCTCTGTCAGCCTGCTCTGTTGTTTCTGATGCATTTCATATATAGCGGTGGTTGTTGCTTTTATAATTACTATGTAATCCTTTTAAGTAAAACTTCATGAGAGCAAGGACATTGTGTTATTTACTGCTGTATTCCATAATCTAGAAGAGTGTCTGACATAGAGTAGATATTCTGTAAATTTTTTAAATGAACAACCACCTTATAATTTTATCGTAAAGAGCAGAGGAACCAGTACAGGTCAAAGTGCTTTGCAAAGTCTAAAACATGTTAAGACATTAGTTATCATTGCTGTTATTCAGCATAATCTAGTCCTTGTTGGGGCTGGCTTCTAAGGGCTCTAACAGCCCCATTCCCTGTGTTTTGGATCCTAATGCTAGGCTATGTTTTTAGACTCACCTACAGGTGAGAGGCAGAACAGCACAGTCTTCAGGGTGTAAACTCAAATGCAGCCTCTATGACTCACTTATTAGCTGAACGACCTTGAGCAAGTTATTTAAACTCTATGCTTAGTTTGCTCATCTGTAAACCAGGAGATAACAGTGCCTAACTAATAGGGCTGTTGTGAGAATTAAATGGGGTACTGTATGTAACTTGCTGGAAACAAGGCCTGGCGTACAGAAAGCACCAAGTGTGCTGCTAGGGCTGATGTTACTGCTCCTGATTTGTACAGGGATTTAGAAAACAGAGAAGGAAGTTCAGGAATGTCCACACTGTGATCTGTTTTACACTAATGCTGTAAGAGTTTAAGAGTAGATTTTTGCACCCCTGAATTTCTCTGAGTTTCGGCATGCTGCACTATTTTTCTACATATTTAGCTCCTTAAAGAGCCCCATAGTGCTACAGCTCAATAAGTTATACGTCTGGGGGAAAATATGGTTATTAGCTGAGGCATTTAATCACAGAGGCAGCTTCAGGGTCTCTACTCACTCTTTACAGGTTTTTCAAAGCACATTGCTAAATGTGTTTTCACTTTCATGAGGCCTCTTAATGTGACTTGGACATGACAAGCTTCTTTAAACATAAGACAGTTTTACTTTTGATTGAGATTTGCTTTAGAAACATTCTTAGCGTCAGTAAACTAACATACTTTCAGATACCAATTTCATTCAGAAGAGCTTAGTTTATTATTATTGTACACATGATAGAGCTTGTGAAGTTATATTTATATTGACTCTTTGTTCCATTAGTATTGAAATCCAGATGTCAGTTTACTTCAATGTAAACATATCAGATTGACCTGAATTTTTCTCGAATATTTAAAAGGAAAAGCCCAAAACAAAATAACACGCCATTTCTGAACCACTCTCTGTGCTGTGAGCAAGACCTTTCAGTTGCAACTTCTAAATTAGGTCAAGGGGTTCTCGTGGGGGGGAAAAAAAAGGTAGTTTGCCAAAGAAATTCTAAAATTCCCAAAATAAAGCATAAAGCAATCTGCCATTTCACTGATTCTTGTTTGTTCTTTTATAGTGCTTTGGGACATGTTAGACCATTGGTCTGCATCATTTCACCTCCTTGTAGGGGAAAAACTGTCAACAGCAGCTGTTGCTTCAGACTTCAATAATCTTTCAGGTTTGTTCTAAGAGATCCAAGAGGATATCACCCAAGATTTCCTTTCCACAGGTGATCATGCCATCACCCCGGTGTAAAGCTTACTAGTGTGTGTCTCTGTGTGTGTATGCATGTATTTATGTATATATATGTAATACACATAAGCTGTTATTTATTTTTTACTTATTGTTTTCTAGAACAAGGTTGAGCTTTTCTATAACTAGTAGGTCTACAAATGGCTGCTGAGGTTTAAACCATTACACAAAATCAGTTACTCAAAAATAAAAAATCCTCCTGGAGTCACAAAGCCCAGAAAAGCTACTTCTAACTTGCTTTCCTTCTGACTACACTATACACTTCTAATTACACAACACTGTGAGGTTCCTGTACCATCTTGCAAATTTTTATCCAAAAATTCAAACCTATTTCATCCTGAGAACAAAAGCTGGCAAGAAGCACTCAAGTGATGAGTGAACAAAATGCAATAAAAAAGCAGCATACCGACATGGAAATGTCATGTGAGCTGCTGAATGGCACACAGCTCCAAAGTTTACCAAAATATTGTGAAACACTTTGCCAATGAGCATATAATTGACTGAAAGACTTGCCAGCACTATTCTAGAGATGTCTAACATATTATATAATAAAGGAAATCATTTACAAAAAAATTAAATGTTAAGAATACACTTTTAAAGAGCTTCCAAAACCAATGTGTTTTTTTCTCCCATTTTTGGCCAAGGAAATTACTGAGATATTATCAGTTTTCATGTTTTGATGTTCATATTTTACTTGCTGCCTGTCACTTGTATTTCTGCATGACAGTCAAATAAATCAGTCAATCAACATGTATTTACTATTGAGAACCTAAGAAGTATACATTTCTTGGCTCAAATTGCTATTGGTAAGGTCCTGATTCATGAGGCCAGCACCTGTCCTTCTTTATGAGCATATATTCTTCCATCCATCCACCCATCCATGCATCCATCTGTCTAACCATTCATCCACCTATCCATCTTTCTAACAAGTATTAATTAGTCAAGTATCTAAGATGCGTCAAGCACTGTGCTGGCTGCCAGAGAAATAATGACAAACAAGATGGATTCCTTGCCACCATGGAGTTTATAGTATAGCTGGGAAGATGTACTTTGTGCTCAGTGTAAGATAAAGAAAGGACAGCCTGCTAGATGGGGAGTAGAGAGAAAGGTTATAAAGGACTTCTGAAAGAAACAGAATTTATCCTGAGGCTTTAAGAGTAAGTGGTACTGGGTCAGAAAAAAATGAAGAAAGTTAGGGGTCAGAAGGAACAGCACAATTAAATGACCTGGGGGTGGGGAGCAAAACATTCAAAAAACTCACAGAAGGAAGGACTGGTGTGCAGAGAACATGGAAAGAGGCGGCAAGAAGTAAGCCCAGAGAGATGGGCACAGGTTGGGACTATTTCTGTTTTTCTAAGATTCATCCTTTGCCCTCGATCCCTTTTCTCTGACAGTTTATTATTTTAATAAATACTGGACAGGAGGACTCTAATGATATACCCTCAAATAGCAATAAACAATGCCAGTATTATTCTGGTATTTTTAACATGAACCTCTCCTTGCAACCCCGTGAACTAAACACAAGCAATTCTCTGCTTACCCCTCCTGGGAATTCTGGAGAGCTTTTTACATGACAGGTCAAGCACTGTGGCTGCATCTCCACCTGCGATTTACATTTCCTTTTTGAAACTTATTTTAATGAGGAAAAATAACGCAAAACTAATGAACACTTTGAATGTCAAAAAATAAAAAAGGAGGAGCATCACCAGTATCCTCCACCTTCAGGTAAAAGTTCTCCTGTAGCTGTTGATCACAGTTTGAAAAACGAGAGTTTTCAAAGAGAAATAAAGATCTCAACACTATAATTTTCCATTAATTTATTACATAAACAATGAAATGCTTTCATAGAAAACACCAAAATCTTAAACTTAACTATGAGATTCATATATTGATGCAATGCTTGTATATACTCAGACACATTTACACACACGTCTGTGTGTGTATCTATTTCTTACCAGGCAGTGAGAGGAGTAGTAATAATTAGTTTTAATGCTTGTGGGTTAAGGAGAGCAACATCTACTTCATATTCACCTCTGAATACAAAGAGGCAATTTTGGATTTCAGTTCTTTTTCATATTGGATTCTTTTAAAATTCCAGTAGAATAAAATGTGTTTCAAACCAGTGTTACATACCCTAATTTCCAATTGAGAGTTAGTTTGTTTTTAGTCTTAAATATTTTGCTTCATAACAGTAAGTCCCAGCGGGTACCTGCTAAATTCCCAAACCAGAAGCAACTATATTTCAGGAAAATGTTTATATCTAGTATCAAATATATCTGTATCTTAATAAATTAGAAAATGTCTCTCCTTTTCTTTTGTTTTCTAAATCCTCTTTTCTTTTCATTTTGGCATGTGAACTTGTAGCCATAGCCAAATGCCATTGGTTGGGAGTATTAACTTAAACAGCTGGGAGCGAACAATGCCCGACACGGAGCCAGCCCCCTCAGCCAGCCAACCTTCCTTGAGCTTTCCCCACCCAAGTTCTGGGTTCTGGCCCCACTCGATGTGAATGGCCTGTTCTAATTAACCCCACCACACCCTCTTGTCTAAAATGATGTGGCAAAATCTACCAATGGGCTTATTTGGGCTTAATCTGTAGAACTTCCTTACAACCACAGCTGTCTAATTACCGGACTGTTGATTTCATAAAGTAGTAACTCCCATACCTATGTCTGAGCACCGGACTGTTAGCTGGATAATCAATCAAGATGCCATGGGAGAGACAGGCGGTTTCTATGGAGGAAAGTGGTCAGAGGTCCAGCTTTGGCCATACCCTCTCCCCAATCCTAAAGTAACCTTGACAGCAGGATAGTGGCTTCCTGTCTGCCCTGATGTGGGTTGAGGCACCCTCAGTTCCAGTAATAAGATGACTTAACAGTGGTGTAGACACACATCTTTACAGCAGTGCAATGACATTATTTCCAAAGAAACAGAGGCTCAGGGAATTAATTTACTTGTCCAAGATCATGAAACCAGGAGTGGAAGAGCAGAACACAGGGTCTTCTTAGTCCCTGTGAATCATGTGCTCCAAAGGGCAAGGGCTCAGGAAACGTCTCAAAAAGATTCTGGGACCGGCTGCATGAAAATTGCTATGGGTGATTTTAAAAATGCATATTCCTAAATCTCAGCCAAGAACTATGAATTAGATTCTTGGAAAGTGGGTCCAAGAATCTGCATTTTAATAAGCTCCTATTCACAGGAGAGTCAAAGAACTGCTAATCTAAGTATTTTCTTCTCTCTCTAAACTTTGGAGGCTTAGTTTTTCATTAGGAACACTCCTGGGATTTTTTTAATTCATCACTTAAATATCTTTTATGAACAAGTCACAGCTCTGGCCTTCCTGGTTTCACATTTTCTTTTAAAGTTTATTTATTTATTTTGAGAGACAGAGAGAGAAGCAGAGAGAGAGGGAGAGAGAAAATCCCAAGCAGGCTCTGTGCTGTCAGTGTGGAGCCCAACGCCAGGGCTTGGTCCCGTGAACCATGAGATCATGACCTGAGCCAAAATCAAGAGTGAGATGCTTAACTGACTGAGCTACCCAAGCAACCCTCACATTTTTTGTTTAACAAACACTTATGTAGTATTTACTACATGCAAGGCCCTATTGATTGATGATTAAATTCTCACCACAACCTTATGTGCTAGATACTATTATAATACTTATGTTATAAATGAGGAAACTTGTGCATAGAGAGGCTAGAGGTTCTTGCCACAAGGGTCCCAAGATGTGATCCTAGGCTGTCTGGCTTGAGCCCATGTGTCAACTACTACACTGTGCTTCCTACAAAGATTTGGAATTGTCGTGAGAAGCACTGGGAGAACACTTGCAGGAACCCTAGATTTGAGCTTCATGCAACTGCTTACAGTTCCTTCAAGATGCCCTCCTGCTCCAAATCCCTGTGTCTTCACGTGCTCTGCTCTCTTTACTAACATGCCCACCACCCCTCCTGCACATGACTAATCCCGCCTCATCTGACAAATCTAGACACTATTGCTGGGTGTCCAGGATGAGTTAGATTCCCCTCTTCTTCATTCCCAGGGCCCAGTGCTCACTGGCCTCATGGCACTAATTACACTGAGCTATATCTGCAGATCTGCTCCTATCTTCCACAGGAGACTGTAAACCCCCTGAGGGCACACACAGGGACTTAGTTATCTTCTACTCCAGGTGTCTAGTGGTAAGAAGGAGCTCTATAGATGCTTGCAGCACAAATGAAAGGGTGCATTCAAAGTAAGGAATAGTTATTTGCTTGTAATAGAATTTACCAAAGGTTTTCAAACCCCTGTGTTCATTTACATATCATTAATTTCTGGACCGAAAGCCTGGAGGGCAGAAAGTTAAAGCCACTGCCAACTGGAGAGCAATCCAAATTTCAGACAAAATGTCTCTGAAATTATAATTTAAGTCAGTGGGAAATCTTCTATTGATCTATGAAAATGTGAATTAGACACAGGTTTTCAGGGACACTCTTGTTGCATAAAAGGAGGCGTACACATTAAGCATGTTGGCTTTGGTGCTATACATGTGTAAGCAGATGGGGGAAGCGAAGCTTGGCTTGTGAATTCAGTCCTTTTCTCTCCAGCTGGCAGAAGCAAGAGATTTTGAGAGCTCTGCTCTCCTGGCTACTTAAGAAGGATCAAGTTTCCCTGCTCTGCAATGACCACTGAAGCCATCTGGGGAAAACAAAATTCTTTCACACGAGAAGAACATAAGAACATAAGGAACAATGGGAAACTGCGATACTTTGGTTCTTTAGCTCCTGCAATCGAGAAAAGTCTAGCTGGTGTTTTTATCTAACTTGTCTCTAAGTGGCCTAGTAAATCAAACAGGAGAGTTACAAAATGTTCTACAGTCTTAGGGTAGGAATTTCTTACATGCCCAGAAAGCCACTGGCGTTATAATTAAATTCCTCAAATAAGCAAAGCAGTCCCAAACATTGAATATTAACTTCCCCATCTTGTGCAGCTTACATTCTTTAGATTGTGTACATGCTAAACAGACTCACTGACATTTTTCTGCCTTTAAAAGAGATTTAGACTTTCCCCCTCACATCAAAGAAAGTATATCAAAAAATGCAAAACGGAATTTGTGATTAGTAGAAACAGACCATATTAATTTTTCCTTCTAAACAATACCCTATGAGGAAAGCTGGCTAAACCCATTATGTTAATTCAGTGATGGAGTGCTCAGATTACACTGCAAAAGTAAACAACGTGCTCCAGATAAAAGAGACTACAGCACACCTCACAATTATACTTCATGGTGGAAAACAGGTTTAGGAAGCTTTTGGCCTGGTGATTTACGGAAAACGCCCTACAAGTTTCATGTGAAACATAGTTTTGTGAAGCCCATATTTTATGAAATAAGGTCTGGTCAATTCAGGAGTGAGTGCCCCCTGCCATGGTTGTAGGTTTGGACCAATTATCTCTGCTGTGCCCACTGGTCAATGAATGCAATGTTATTTCCCTTCAAAATGGATCCTATGGGACAAGCCAGGTAGCCTTATGTGTGATCAGAGAGAGCATCTCCAAATAAAACCAATGGAAAGAATGCATTCCTCACCAAGGAGAACTCATCAATCACATGAATAAGTTTTACTCTTCTTTAAATGCCTTTCCCCTCCCTTCATTCAGTTCATTCTCAGGAAATGCATTGTGAGAACTGATCTGAGCTAGTCTGATCATTCACTGATATTAGGTTCCTTCCGGTAGGTGAGACCTGGAGGTCTCCTCTCCCATGACCTTGGTAGCCAATTCTGCCTCACACACCAACACACATTCTGTACATATTAGTGAGCAAGCACAAAAACAGTTATGCAACCAGCTCCCCGAGAAGTCCCTCTCTGTTATTTCAGTTTTTGTTATCTTCAAAGGGGACTGTGTTCCCCATACTTGGTTACCTAGATTTTTAACATCTTGCTCACACAATAGTACAGAATCCACAAATCCTGAACCCCATTCATTTCCACCATTGTGGGAAATAATAATTCTAAATACCCCTTGTTGATCAGAAACAAAGATCACTGAAGAATTTATCGTAATCATCTCATGAATTTTTCAAATACTAAACACCCTGAACTGAATATTCTCAATTAGGTGTTGCAGATATTAGTTTGCCATCTCTGAGATACAGATTAATTCACATGCAGTACACATGCCCTACAGTGTCTACACTGAAGAATTTAAAAGTAAATTACAGAAAACATAATCAAGTGAAATATTCATTTTAACATTCTTTTTATTAAATTTAAGATTGAGATTAGTTATTCTAGGTAGTACATGGCAAAACTCCCCCTTACTGAGGTCAAGAATCTGTGCCAAATCAGGGGTGCCTGGGTGTCTCAGTTGGTTAAGTGTCCGACTTTGGCTCAGGTCATGACCTTGCGGTTCACGAGTTCGAACCCTGCGTCGGACTCTGTGCTGACAGCTCAGATCCTGGAGCCTGCTTCGGATTCTGTGTCTCCCTCTCTCTCTCTGCCCCTCCCCTTCACATACTCTCTCTCCCTCTCAAAAATAAAACATTAAAAAAAAAGAAAAAAAAAGAATCCGTGCCAAATTGTATTTCCTTTCCACTGAATATGAATGACTGGGGGCCTAAAGAGAACATGGATGGAGAACACAAAAAGCCTGGGTACTAACTAGTTCCAATAACCATGTCATTCCTATTAGTTAGGAACCTTTGTGCTAAAGTTTCCCTAAAAGTTATTGTCAGGACAACTGAGATGCATTTTTTTTAAGTTTACGTATTTATTTTGAGAGGGGTGAGGAGGAACAAAGACAGACAGAGAGAGAATCCCAAGCAGGCTCTGTACTGTCATTGCAGAGCCTAACATGGGGTCTCGTTCTCACGAACCGTGACATCATTACCTGAACCAAAATCGAGTGGGACGCTCAACCTACTGAGCCACCCAGGCACCCCATGATGCGTATTAATTCATATGAAGACACGTGAAACAGAGTAAATTAAATTAAATAACATCACTTAACACGTGTGTGTTTCTCCCAATCGAACCACCTATCCTATATATCACCTCTGACCCATTAGCCTACAGCACTGCATTAATCATATGCCAGTTAAGAAAAAAAAAAAAAAACTTACCTGCCTATTAATAAGGAACAGATTTTCTGGCCTAAGAACAAAACTTCAACCTATCTATATACTCTGACCACCACTTTGACCATTTCTTCCCATCTCCTGTCTCTGTACTTGCCTCAGCTCCAGCTGCTCCCAATACCTGTTTGTACACACTCTCCAGAATCTACCACCATCTAGCTCTAAGACCGTTATAAATTCATCTCCATTTTCCCACTGCACCTAGAAGAAAGCCTATACTGGGCTCTTGGCTGGCACCCAGACAAACTTGGCCTAGGAAAGCAAAGACCAGGAGACCCCAGACCACAAAGCAGACCCTTGGAGCAGGCCTTAGGGAGAGGAGGTAGGTAGTCAGCAAAAGGAAGCAGAACCAAGCACAAGAAGTCCAAGGAATCCTTCATCCCATATGATCTGACTTGTTCCATAACCCAACCACTTGGCAGTCCCACACTCATAACTAATGCCTTTGTCTTCTATACAAGCCACCTTTTCTCTCCATGCTCTTGACTTAGACTTAGAGGAATGGATCCAGACTTCCACTGGTTCAGTATTCCTCCTAGGCCCCCAATGATATGCACAGTATCACCATCCCTGAAAGTTTACACTGCCTTTTTGAATGGCTACTAATGTGTCTGCCTCCCCAATGGGCTATGAGTTTCCTGAATGAACAGGGACCTAATCTTTGTGTTCTGAAAACCCTAGAGAGCACACAGCCCACAGTAAATGTTTTTTTAAAAGTTCACTAAATAATTGAACAAATAAATGAAGTCTAGTTTAGAAGTGTGACAGTGCCTAATTACTGACTGCTCCCCTAGTTTAGTGATCTGATTTCATCACAATGACCCTGGACAATACCCATCTTTTACTAATCCTCCCATAGTGAGTCAGAAGCAACTTCTAGAGCCACTCCCCAGCAACCTTTGCTGGAAGGATCTTCACTGATATTGTCTCTGGTTATTCTTTATATTCCCTTAAATATAATGGTCACCCTGCACGTACACGTTACCTTCGTGTTCCAATTATCTTACTAGTAAGTTACCTAAAGTAAAAGGCAGTTTTTTTACAGATTTTCACAAATACAGTTTATTTAAATTCTTAAAAGTTCTATAATACCACTGTTATAGTCTTAAGTGTTTGTGCCTCTCCAAAATTTAAGTTGAAACCTGATGCTCAATGTGATGGTATTAAGAGGTGGGGCTTCTGCAAGGTGACTAGGTCAGGAAAGGCAAGGCTCTCATGAGTGAGATTAGTGCCCTCATCAAAGAAAGATCCATTGCTCCTCTGCCATGTGAAGTTACAGTGAAAAGACAATAGAAAATGGGCCTTCACTACACACAGAATCTGCCAGTGCCTTGATCTTGGGCTGCCCAGCCTCCAGAACTGTGAGGAACACATTTCCGTGGTTTATTAGACAGCCAATGTTATGGTAGTTGTGTTACAGCAGCCTACACAGACTTACATAATTACTAACAAATACTGCCTTATCCCCTATGTGTAAGAAACTAGCTGGGTGGGGTCTAAAAATGATAAGACATCATCTTTCCTTTCACAGGGCTTTTTAGGTCAAGGAAATGATAGCAAGCAGGATGCTCTGTGGGCAGAAAGAGGCCAGGGTCAGGCTCAAAGGAAAGGCAGGGATGAGGCAGGCTCTGTGTCGGGAACCAAGTAATTGTGGTAGCAGGTTCACCCTGGGCACCAACCGTCACTCTTTAAAGGCAATCCTTTCATAAACTCACTTCCTTTTTAGACATCAGGACCAAAACAAAACAAACAAACAAAGAAACAAAAAACCCCAATAATTTATTAAACTAAGACAGCTAATAAATATTTTAAACTGTGAAACCTCTTCAGTATGGCATTTTTGTATTGGATAATAAAAGAAAAATGTGACCTGGAGAAAGTGGAGTTGAGGGAATCACCAGAGATGAGCCCCAGATGGCCAACTGCTTTAGCAAACACCTTAAAAGATGAGCAGTGACAATGGGCCACATTTAAAGGTGAAGGGCACAGCTATAACATATATATATATAACATATAACACATAGAACGTGGCAGAGTTCCATGCTTTCCCAAAGATAATCTCCAACCATGTGTAATTGCATATACCCATCCTTTAGAGATTTAGTTTTTTTAATTCTTTTTTTTAATGTTTTATTTATTTTTGAGAGAGGGAGACAGAGCATGAATGGGGGAGGGGCAGAGAGAGAGGGAAACACAGAATCCGAAGGCTGCTCTGGCTGTCAGCACAGACTCTGACACGGGCTCAAACCCGTGAACTGCGAGATCATGACCTGAGCTGAGGTCAGACACTCAACTGACTGAGCCACCCAGGTGCCCCTAGGATTTAGTTTTAAAGATCTAGTATAAGAATTCTAAACTACCATATTTCTTTTCATAGACACATTGTAAGATATTATCACAATATCTGAACTTGAATCAAAATTAAACGACTTTCTCCAATTCAGAAATCTACATTTTCTCCCCTTTATTATCTATCTGCAGAGGGTTTTCACATCATTTCTAAATTCAACAGATCTTCCTTACTTAAAAAAAAAAACACGTGATATTAATTCAGAGCATTAAAATATAAAGGCTGAACCTATTAGCCACACCTTAGAAAGAAAGTAGCCACTCCCTTTTTCTCACTTATAATCACACGAGGTAAGAGAAAAGGAGGGAAAACCAACTTACTGTTTACCTTATTTATTTTCTACAACCCTGTGACAGGATTGACTATCTTCGTTTTAACAGATGAAGGAAGTGAGGCTAGATTGTCCAAGGACACAGAGCTAATACGTGGTGGAGCTAGGACTCACACCCCGTGAGTCCAAAAACTCTCATGTCCTTGTTCACGAGAGAACAGGAGCCAACACTTAGTGGATGATCTTAGAGAGGACGCAAAAGAGGGATGTAGTGTGTACATAGACTAGCCATAAGGCTTTAATTATACCTATCAGATGCTGTTTTTAAAAATAGAATTTGATGTCAAGTATCTCACTGTAGAAAAACATAACTACTCAGATGATTTGGCTCTCTGAAATTACTCAGGCTGGCAGATGTGGAGAGAAGGTGGGTCTCATTCAGAAGAGCCCACTCATTCACTCTGTCGCTCCTCATTGACCTCCAACTACAGAAACAATAGCTCACTGATTAGAATGGGAAGGAGGGAAGGAAGGAGACAGAAAGGAGGATAGGAGGGAAGGAAACTCTTGTGTATAAACTTCTAGGAATTTGGTAATGTATGTATACTTTGCCAGAGACGTTTTTCCTTAGCAAAGAGAAATATGAGAATATATCACTATTTTCCAAACAAACCCCAAAAGAGCATGCTATGGTCCACTCTTTCCTTTGGAGCTGACTTTTGTCTAGACCTTTTGCAGGAAGTACACTGACTGGAAACAGGCTTTTTTCTGTAAGAGAACAACTAAATTCCCTATTTTATAGGTACATTATGAAAGACACAAGCTGATAAACTCCAGTGTTTTACTGACATGAACAACTGAAAAATACATTTGCCATCGATTTTAGAAAAATGTGATATCCACCCTTAGGGGACATATCTGGGTACAACCCAGTGAGATGAGGCACAGTGTGTAGGATTGTACAAGCTTTGTAGAGAAGCAGTCTGGATTGTCCAGAGACTGCTGCCAGAGGCTCATCTCAGTTTGCTAAACAACTGATCTGGGGCCAGTGGTCTTGCTCCCACCAGGGGGTGGGGGGATCTGTGCCCAACTTCTCTTCCCCAGGAGACCTGTGACTCTCCTCACCCCCACGAGGAAGGCTGGAAAGTTTCCCTAAGCCCTATACAGCTGGCACACAGGTTAAATGCTTTGGTGCCGGAGCAGTGCTTTGTTCTGGGCCCTAGAAGGCACTCTCATGCCCGCCCCCCCCCCCCCGCCTCCTTCCTAAAAAGGAAGGACAAATGAGCAGGAAGCCCTAAGCAGACTCTGCAGGTTATCAAGGGGGGCTAAGTACACCTGTGATCTGTAGGTCCAGGCTGCACCAGAAAGTACTTTGCCCTAAAAAGCCATTGTTTGGCGCAAATGTGAATAGGAATTTGAGTACAAAGACTGAAAATATAAACTTTCCACTACTGCATTTATACTGCATTGTAATGATTCATTTGTAAGCCTAACTCCTCTACTAGGTCAGGTCCCTGAGTCTGGGACTGTGTCCTCAAGGTTTTACTCACTGTTGGGCAGATAGTACACATCACTCCATGCTTGTTGAATATGAGGAGAAAAAAATGCTGCAAAGGCAAGAGAGCTGCCCCAAATGATAATGTGAGTGTTAAAGCTGACATGGGGCACTGAAGTATTTATGAGAGCACAAAGACTGACCTGCATAGAGCCATCAGTGGTATCAAATCCTAAGTATCTGAAGATCTGGGGACCAGAGTATTTGAGCTCAACCATAGATGTCAAAATGGGTCTAGCTTCTGGTAAGACGGAGACTGATGCTCATTGACATACTGTGCTCAGTGTGAAGTATGAGAGAAAACTATTTAGAAATAGGAAAATTGAAAAAAAAAATGCGTCTTTGAGTCTTGCATTAACTAGATTCAGATAATTCAATATTTTCACTACTAAACCACAGAGATCTAGATTACTAGGGAATAGCAATTGCTTTGAATTAAATATCACTCTGGGTAAGCCAGTGTTGGCTTAATGAGTTTTTTGTGTACTAGGCTTAATAAAAAAATGTATTAGTCATTTCCCACAAATATGGTAGAGTTGATGAATTACTCATAATGAAAGAAAATAACTCCTAATCCTTTTTAATAATTTCCTTATTTCAAAATATAGAAATTTATCCTTAAGCACATAGAATCTTTGATGATGATACAGGCCCAGAGAAATGAAGTGATTTGCTCAAGTCACATGGCTAATTAATGATGGAGTGTAAGATTAGAACGTAGGTCTCGCAACTCCGTGTCTGCTACACTTTCCACCACATCAGTGGTTTTCAATTAGCACTCTGAAGGTCCTGCCAGGCACCCCGGACACGGGGTGGGGGCTTGAAGGGTACTGTTCCACTGTTTGTCTCATGCTTTTTGTTCAGGTAGACCCATTGGGCTTTAATGCACAGGTATCCAGATTTGTGGATTTCATGCTAGTAAAACAAAACAAAACAAACAAAAAAACTATGTACAATTACCATCATGTCATAAAAGAAGGGATATTTTATGTACACACTGAAATATTTTTTAAGAAGAGATACTTTAATACTAAAGACTTTTGGAAGGACAGAATCTCAAAACAAATGGAGATTCTTCTTTTGTTTTAATGTTTATTATTTATATTTGAGAGAGAGAGAGAGAGAGAGAGAGAGAGAGAGAGGGACAGAGTGAGAGCGGGGGAGGGGCAAAGAGAGAGGAAGACACAGAACCGAAGCAGGCTCCAGGTCCGGAGCTGTCAGCACAGAGCCTGACGTGGGGCTCGAACCCACGAACTGTGATATCATGACCTGAGCCAAAGTCGGCTGCTTAAGTGACTGAGCCACCCAGGTGCCCCAAATGGAGATTCTTGATAAAGCACAGTGCTATCCCACATGTTCTTCATTTCACTAAGGATCACAGAAAAAGCCAGTATGGAAAGTCACTGTTCTGTGGACCTGAATTTGGGAAGCAATGGTTTTATGGAAAAAACATAGAATTTGGGTCTTAAACACATCATAGTAATGGGGCATCCTCGGGTGAGTCATTTTGATCTCTGCCTTTTATCCACAAAGTTCAGTAATTCCTGACCCACCCCCTGCTAGGTTTATTCCTTCACCAAAGAATTGAGTTTGGTTATTCTCATAATGTGGCCTCAGGACTCCATGCTTCAGAACCATCTGAGGTACATATCACAAGCCCAAGCTCCTTGGCCCCATCCTGGATGCAGTTCTTGGGAATGGGGTCTAGTTCTAAGGAAACCTGGGTTCTCACTTTTCAAATGATGGTTGATATATCTGTCCTAATTACTGCAGAGTCTGGCGGTAAGATTACAAGGATAAAGTTCCTTTGAGAATCTGCAGCAGCTGTAAAACTGGAAAAGAGAACAGGAAAAGGATTACAAGAGCAAGAAGGATGAGAATGAAGAGAATATGTGAAGAAGGCAAATCACTTATTTTTTCACAGTCTGTGTTCTCATCCAACAAACAAGGATCGTGAACAATAATGGTGACTTTTTAACTCCACTCTTAGCAGCTAAACTATTTTCAAGCAGTATCTTTCAAGGAAGCAGTATCTTTGGACAAATGCAGAGTTGCCCTGATAGAAGTGACCAGGTGCCCTGTCCCTTCAGCACTCCCTCTCAGGTACCCTTCACCCTCCAAGTAGCCTCTGAGGCTCCCAGGATAGATGATAACAGAATGACTTGATCTTTGAGGCATCATTCTGACTCCAGAGAAGGTAAATATAACCATCAAGCACCAGTCATCAACCAATGCCCCTGGCATGACTATCGTCAGCATGGAGCATGCAGCCACTTAATCACCAGATTCACTTGACAAGGGATGTAGGTGTGCAAGTGAAGTGGCATGGCATACCACAAACAGTCAATCAGAAGATGCTATCCTTTACCTTAAAAAAAATCCATTACTGTTCCTAACGCAGAGGTTCTAACCAAGTGTCCCCTTTCTTTCTTCATAGTACCTATGGAATCTGTCTCTTCCTTTCCATCCTCCATGGCCATGGCCACAATATGAATCTCTAGAAACTATCTGAGACACCAGCTGCCTTTCTCACATTGTCCCAGCCTTCAGACCCCTGTAGTTAACTGCAAGCCTTCTTTTTAACTCCTTGTCTTGATACTGACAAATCCAGCTGTGATCAGGTTTATGTTCCTACACCACAGTCCTCACAGAGATACTTCAAACTCATCACCTGCCAAACTGTCCACATTCTCTAGCTGCGTTCACTGACAAGCACATGTGCCTAGTGCTTTTGTTGGGTAATCATGCTCCAACCTCTTGTTCCCCACTCTTGACATGTACTTCACTCAGCATCCCCATCTTGGTGGACAGAAGTATAGCCACTTTCCCCCCTTGCTCAGCTCACTCTGCTCCAGCTGCCTGGATTCCTTGCTGTTCAAGCACGTCAAGCACATTCCAGTTTGTATATTCTGGTTCTTCCACCTGGAATACTCTCCCCCCAGATATCTGCATCGATACATTTGTTCTTTTCATTCAAGTTTCTGTGTAAATGTCATCTCTTCATAGTGGTCTTACCGAACCACCTTATTTAAAACAGCCCTTCCAGGGGTGCTTGGGTGGCTCACTAGGTTGAGTGTCTGACTTCAGCTCAGGTCATGCATATCTCACGGTATGTAAGCCTGAGCCCCACATCAGGTTCGCTGCTGTCAGCATAGATCCCACTTCAGATCCTCTGTCCCCCTCTCATTGCCCCTCCCCCATCTGTGCGTGCGCGTGCTCTCTCTCTCTAAATAAGACATTAAAAAAATTTAAAAAAGAGTGCTTCCATTTCTCAGTCTTTACCTTGATTTATTTTTTTCATAATATTATCACCTGAAATTCAATTACATATACTTTTGTTGATATGTTTACTGTCTGGTTCTGCTCTCCTGAGTTATTCAGCAACATGAGTTCTGAACTATAACTTTGTTTTTAACCCAGTATCCCCAGTATGAAGAATAATACAGACAGTTAGAAGGTGTCTGATCAATATAGAAAAGGAAAAATTTGATTTTGTTCTTAAAGCCCTCATTTCATCAACTACCCTTTCACACTCAATGTTGATGTACATATATTTAAAACATTTAATTGTGATAAAATACACATAAAATTTACTGTTTTAACCATTTTCCAGTGTACAGTTCAGAGGCATTAAGTACATTCACATTGTTGTGCAACCATCACCATCCTCTATCTCCGAAACTCTCCTCATTTTGCAAAACTGAAACTTTGTACCTATTAAAGAACACTCCCTATTTCTCCCACCTCCAGTCCCTGGAAACCACTATTCTACCTTCTGTTTCCATGAAGTTGACTACTCTAGGTATCTCATACAAGTGGAATTGTACAGTATTTGTCTTTTGTGACTGGCTTATTTCAGTTAGCATAATGTCCTCGAGGTTCATCCATGTGGTAGTGTCAGAATTTCCTCCCTTTTTAAGGCTGAATAATATCACATTGTATGCGTATACCATATTTTGTTTACCCATTCGCCCCATCAACGGACAACTAGGTGGCTTCTGGCTTTTGGTATTTGTGAATAATGCTGCTGTGAACATGAGTGTACAACTATCTCTTTGAGACCCTGCTTTAAATTCTTTTGGATACATATCCAGAAGTAGAATTGCTGGATCATATGGTAATTCTATTTTTACTTTTTTTGAGCATCTGCCATGCTGTTTTCCATAGCAGCTGCATCATTTTGTATTCCTACCAGCAGTGAACAAGTGTTCCAATTCCTTTCCATCCTCACCAATGCTTGTCATTTTCTGGTTTTTGGATAGGAGTCATCCTAAGGGGTGTGAGGACGTAGCTCATTTGGTTTTGATTTGCATTTCTCTCATGAATAGTGATATTGGGCATCTTTCATATACCTGTTGGCCATTTGTACATCTTTTTTGGAGAGATATCTATTCAAGTCCTTTGCCCACTTTTGAAGTTGGGTTATTTGTTTTTTATTGTTGCTGTTGAGTTGTAGGAGTTCTTTGTATATTCTGGGTATTAATCCTTTATCATAGATGTATGATTCATGAATATTTTCTCTCATTCAGAGGGTTGCTAAATACTGTATATTTTTAATTCCTTGAGTTGGTTGGTGTCCTCTTAACTGTCCATAATTTATTTTGTACTCGTAGAGAAGAGAGATGGTGCCTCAGTTTGACCCATGCAATTCTTAGCAAACAGTGCCTGTCTATGCAGGCTTTCTGAGGATGATTATGAAATGATGTAGGATACTATTTGGTATCACTTTTCTTTCAATCGTGGCCCACAAATGGAAGTACAACTGTGAATTAAAAGCACATAATGTTGCCTGATTATGGATAAAATGTCCCAGCTCACTAAAGCATAATTCCTACAGCATTAGTGGAGAATTAACTAGCTTTATTAAAGATTTGGAGGACTAGTCACTTTTTCATCATCCTTTAATTAAAACCTCTACATCTTGCACTTGAAAGCCTTTGTTTCTTACCCATTATTTTCATTCTTTATTCTGTCTTTAAAAAAGCAGGATGACAAATTTTAAAAAGCACAAAAGTTTTTAAATGAGCTTTTCATGCTCTGTAATAATAGAAAGGCATAGTTTTCTAAAATATTGAAAAAACACAAGATTTTAATGTTCTTTGAACTAGAAGGCCAAGAAAAAGAAGAAAAGCAGTGTGGTTAGCCGAACGTTTTGGATTTAAAGTTCTTTTATAGTCTAAAAGAAATTTATATTATTACACAATTTCCTTCCACTTCCCTGTTTACACCAAATTAAAGATACCACAGTTCACCGGTACCATTTCAAAGTGCTAAGGTATAAATCATCCAGTCATAGCACAGCCTACTTTACCTTCTTCTTCGTGTGGAATAGTTATTTGCCCTCAGAAAATGGCACAGCACGACAGCCTCCCTGAACCTTGGTTCCCAACCCCTCCCAAAGACCCACACCTGCGTGCCTCACACAGTGCTGGGTGGACATATACATTCAATAGAAGTTCCTGAAATAAAAGAATAATTGAAATCCTATTAGCCAGGACTTGTTGGGTATTTTGTGCCAGACTTCCTACTGTGTGCTTCACAGTTATGATGTCACAATGCCAGAAGCAATTCTTGTCACTTCATGATCACGAAACTATTTACACTCAATTCCATATTTCTCCCCATAAGCCCCCAGTTATGGACTTTTTCTCCTCTAAAAATTCTACTGTATGTTACATAAGGAAAGGGGAACTTGCTTGGTATTTTATTTTGATTTTGGGACTCCCATCTCTAAATCCTTTTATGCAAGTAGAGCTTATTACATAGGTAATTTCATCCCAGCTGAGAAGAAATCTAGAATAATATATTTTTGTTTCATCTTCTGTTACTGAATGTAGCCTGATGCCTCTTGCAAAAAGAAAAAACTGATATTATGTATGTGATGAAGAATCTGAGTGATAGAAAGTAATAAGAGAGCCAGCTAACTTTCCACACCAGGATTATTATTTGTATGATTAAAATATAAAGACACCTGAATTTATCTTTTCTGTTTACGCTATTTGAATCTCATAAAGTCTATGTCTCTGCTTTCTTCTAAATATTGTTTTCCATATTTCAAACATCTAATTAGGTAAACACAATGCAAAGTGAGATGATATACTGTTTGGAAAACCATAAAATTATAGAGTAGATAGACTTCCATTATAATCCAATGTTTACTCTATCATAATTTTCCAAAAGGGCTTCCTTGGGGGTTGAAACTTTCTAAGCTTGATATCAGCTCAAAATGGAATGTTTTGATTCACCTGAATTTGGGGAAGGAAGATTCAATTCAACCTTTTCTCTGTTGATCATATGAATTTCTTTCCTTTCAAAACAGATCAGGCTTAATATCCTTTTTTTTTTTTTTTTTGATGTAGCCTCTGACATACTTCAAAAGCCACTCCCTCTGAATTCTTGGGCACTTAACAAAATTATTCAGGTCATGCAAGTGCTACAGAAGATGATGACATAATGATGAAATCATGTTCATTGCCCAGTCTTTTTCCAGTCCTACCTCTTGCACAATGTATACCGTAGTACACACCCTTCCTATACAGAGGACTATTGTCTTACTATAGATAACCTAGAACTGCTGAATCAAATGGAATGTGTATTTTAAATAGTAATATATGCTGCCAAACTATCTTCCAAAATGACTACACTAAATTAGTATAATTTCACTTACAGTACATATATGAGAATACCAATTTCCCATATTCACCAACAATGATATTATCATTCTCTTGGATAAAAATATTTCATTGTTATTTTAATATGAAATTCCAAAATTGTTATGAGTCTGCTAACATAATTCTCTTTCTTAGGTCGTTTTTTTTTTTTCCAAACAGAATTTTTTCTTTATTTTAGGAGTTCTGAAATTTCATCAAGATGCCCCAGCTATATGTTATTTTTCTTTCATTGGAGATCACTGGAAATCTGCCAAGCCATTTAATCGCAAAACACAAGTCTACCTTCAACTTAGAGAAGTTATTCTTTTTTTAAGTTTATTTATTTATTTTGAGAGAGAGAGAGAGAGAGAGAGAGAGCATTCACACACGCATGCTAATGGGGAGGGGGCAGAGAGAAAGGGAGAGAGAAAAATCCCAAGCAGGTTCTGCACTATCACGCGGGGCTCTATCCCAGGAACCGTGAGATCATGAGCTGAGATGAAATCAAGAATCAGATGCTTAACCAACCAAGCCACCCAGGTGCCCCCAACTTAACCATGAATGTGGCTGCCACACTAAGTTCCAACCTGGAATAGTCTGAGTTTAGATGCCAACAATGCCTCTGACTCAGGATCCCTCTGAGTCAATTAGTAAAGCTAGGATGACTCTCCTATGTGCATGTTATGTTTTAATATTCATCTAATATTTCATGTGGCATGTGAGCAAAGGCTACTTTGGAGCAGACAGGAAATAACTAAACAAAGCATCCTATGTTCACAGTATCTCAAACAATACCCATCAGCTTTCATAAATCATGTGTTTCAATGGAGGTAACAAGCTTGACACAGATATTGTTAAGAACTAAAGAACATAATCAGAGTAGACAAGATGTCTGGGGGATTTACTTTATGATAGACAGAAAGAGTAAAATTTCTCCAAAAGAACTAAAGCTGAACAAAGGAAAGGTGCTGTCATTCAATTATTTCTTACTTATCACTTCTGATAGGAAGCCACCTGGGAGTGACCCTGCAGAGTCTACCTGTGTTAAAGTGCCCTCGTCTAGAGCTCATCATACAAGTGATGCTAAGAAATGAAAATTATATGGCCTAGCAAATTGTTGTAGCTGAATGCCAACCAGCAGAAATCTGTCCTATGTAGACATAATGCCATACCAGAATTTGAAAACAGTTATCTTTCCATATTAGCCCTGAATTGTATGTGGAATAAACCACATCGAGAATGATTGAAAGTTAAGAGTATACTTACAGTGACAATAACATTAAACAAAACTGCCTAAATTAAAGTATATTTGGCTATTTTTAAACCTTTAGGAATAAACAGAAGCTTGCTAAATGATTAAAATCAAATTACCATAATTTAGGATCTAAAATTATTAGAGTATTAATGTCATGATTACATATCTTTAAACCTAATTAATGACAAAACACTGTTACTTCCTTTTAGGAAGAAATTACATTAACTAACATCATTAGATACCATTGAGATTAGCCAGTTCATCTCCATATGAGCCAAAATTTTTTATCAGTAATTAGAATGCTAATATTTTATATACAATTTTAATGAAAGTTTCTTGGCCATATACAGGAGTAAGTGGGAAAGTGAATTTTCTACCACTTTACGAAAAACACTATTCAAAATGTAGATACAGGTAAATAAAGACAAAAATGAACATGAAATAAAAACAATTAAGTTCTAGAGATCTGTTGTACAATATTGTGCTTGGTCAACAATGGTGTATTGTGCACTTAAAAATTTGAGAGGGTAGATCTATGTTAAGCATTCCTCCACCACAATAAAATGTTTTAAAAAATAGTATTATTAGAGTAACGAGACTATACGAGGTTTTGTATTTTTTGCTTAAATTTTCAAAACGTTTGACTTCTAAGATGCTAAACACTGAAAGAATAACTTTGTTCCCTTACAAAATACTTTCTGTAGGAGATTCTATGAAATAAACAAAAAGAAGAAAATGAATTACCCATAATTCTTCTATCCTGAGATATTACCATTGTTTAACAGTTTGGTATACACTTTCAAGTTTTTCTATTGACTATATTTTTATTTAAAAAATGGGACATTTCTGTCCCTTTATTCCTGAACAGTACACTTATGGACTCTTTTCAGCAATTAAAAGTGGTCTTCCTTAACAGCAATTCTTAAAGTAGAGACTTTAGACTTCTATGTGTCCCGGAGATCCTTTCTCTGGGTCTGGGAAGTCAAATCTATTTTCATAATAATATTAAAACGTTATTTGCCTTTTTCACCATGTTGACATTTTGCACTGGTGAATCAAAAGAAATGGTAGGTTTGGGCATCTGGGTGGCTCAGTAGGTTAAGCATCTGACTTCAGCTCAGGTCATGATCTTACAGTTCTTGGGTTTGAGCCCTGCATCGGACTCTGTGCTGACAGCTCAGAGTCTAGAGCCTGCTTCAGATTCTGAGTCTCTCTCTCTCTCTGCCCCTTCCCCATTCATGCCCTGTCTCTCTCTCTCTCTCTCTCAAAAATAAATAAACATTTAAAAATTAAAAAAAAAAGCAATTGTGGGTAAAACTCCTGTAGCCTTAAAAAGAATCAAGGTAGTTTTTGAGTTTTGGTGAACTGTCAAAGAATTATATCCATAATTATCCAAAAAGGCTATTAAAATACTCCTTTCTTTATAGTGACATATAGATTTGTGGAGCTGGAGTCTTTTTATTCTTCAACTGAAACATTGGGGCACCTGGGTGGCTCAGTCAGTTAAGCTTCCGACTTCAGCTCAGGTCAAGATCTCTCAGTCCACAGTCCATGAGTTCAAGTCCCAGCTCAGAGCCTGGAGCCTGCTTCAGATTCTGTGTCTCCCTTTCTCTTTGTCCCTCCCCCACTCACTCTGTCTCTCACAAATGAATAAATGTTTAAAAAATTTAAAAAAAGAAACATATCAGGACATATTGAATAGTGAAGCAGGTATAAGGATCCATATGTTTTCTCCTAACCTAGTCAAGTAAGATATTAAAGAGATTTGCAAAAATATAAAACAACACTAACTTTCTTACTAATATTTTTTTGAGAAATATATTTTCCAAAAAGTATGTAATTTATATTAACAGATTATGTTTTTGTTGTTTTTAAATAGATCAATACATAAACATATTAAAATTTTCTACATAGTTTCTAATACAGTAACTATTGATAGATATAAACCACATGAATAAAAGCTTTTTGGAATCCTCAGTAAGTTTTAAGAAGTCTTGAGACCAAAATGTTTGGGAAATACTGTTTTATAACAGGATTTTTATCAATATAGTCATCTTTTTTAAAGTTTATTTATTTTGAGAAAGAGCAAGAGAGAGCACCAGTGGAGTAGGAGCAGAGAGAGAGAGAGAGAGAGAGAGAGAGAATCTCAAGCAGGCTCTGGACTGTCAGCATGGAGCCTGACATGGGGCTCAAACCCATGAACCATGAGATCATGACCTGAGTTGAGATCACAAGTCGGATGTTTAACAGACTGAGCCACCTAGGCACCCCTATAGTGGTCTTTTTAATGGGCATGTCTTAATTTATTTAACTCCAGAATATACATTTCTTGAAAGTAAAGAAGACTATGTAAATCCTAAAGGGTCTAGTAAAAGATTTGCTCCCAGTGAGTAAATGATTGAGTGATGCTGAATCAGGTTGAATTCTGACCACCTTAGTTTTGTTTTTTTTTCACCCCTTCATCCCCACTGCCTCTCAGACGAACCAGTGGAGATCTGCATGGCATGGCCCTAAATGAATTAGAATTATTATTTAATCAGCCTTTTTTTTTTTTACAAGGTTAAGAACATATTTATAGTAGTAAAAAGTCATGGACCAGTTTATTTCATAAATCTGGATTTTCTTAAATTGGGATTATCTACACTAATGAATTTATTTTTAAAATTAACCTAGGACTGCCCATCACCCATTTTCCCTCTCCCCTGGGCACTGAGGAGGGCACTGGTTGGGATCAGCACTGGGTGTTGTATGTAAGCCAATTTGACAATAAATTATATTAAAAAAATTTAACCTAGGATTAAAAAAACCAAACCAAACCAAACGTAGTCTGTCCAGTTCTAAAACATACAAATCCATAAAATGCTATTCTCTCATGCATTAATATTACTCCTTAATGAATTAAATATATAGAGAGTTAGCCTCATTAAACTCAATGGCCTCTGGGGGGCTTACCTAAATAACCTTAAACCAGACTATATTCTTTGCAACCTTTTCTGCAGTACTTAGGAATTTTCATTGTTATAGAAGCCCTTGAGCACCCATTTTAAGTAGTCTAGGGTACTGGTGCCAGAATATTAAAGAGCACAACTAAATGACAGTCCAGCCATGTAAGATTCCAAAAATGTGAACACTGGACCTGCATATCTAGTTTTAATGCAGCACAAATATGGGAATCTTTATCAATGATGTTCAAATGCAAGAGCTGAATTTTCTCTCCAAAAATTGACACTAGATTTTCCTATTTTAAAACAAAACACACCCTCCAGTTGAACATACCCTTTCTATTTTATGACCCCACCACAGATTCTGGGTCCTCAGCAAATGGACATTCTAAAGAAATGTAGGAGCGGGGTATGTAACCATCCACTGGGTCCTCTTCCCACCTCCTGTTGGGCCCAGGACAGAGGCCTCAGCCTGGTAGTGTTGCTGCAACCAATGGATTACACTCTTGCTGCCACCATGACACCCTTCATCTATGGCTTTACTCCTAAATATCACCCTTCTCCTCTTCCAGGATTAGAAAGTAATTTTTTTGGACAGATTCTTGGCATTTTCCTGGGATAATGTTTTTGCCTTCTTTCTCTTCTAGGACAGAAGGAAAAAAGCAGAAAAAAAAAGCCCAAAAATAAAAAACCTGTTCCCTACTCCATGCCTTAACTCCTAAAGTGTGAAGAGAGGTCCCATTACAAAGGATGGTAAATGCACGTAAGGTAGATCTTCTAACAGATGCTGAAGGTGATACTGTTGTAATATTCCCAGATGACGATGGTAGGAATTGGTGCCTGTCAAGTCGAAGCCCTAGGTGGCCTTCTAAGGCTAGCCCTTCTAAACTGGCAATTTTGCCTTCTAGAGACAATTTTGGTTGTTACGACTTGGGTTGGGGGTGCCATTGGCATCTAGTGGGTAGAAGTTAGGGCTGTTGCTACGTATCCTCCAATGCACAGGACAGCCCCCACAACAAAGTATTATCTGGACCCAAATGTTAATAAGTAAAGAAACCCTGCCCTAGCATTAGCAAAACACACAGCTTTGGGCCATTATATCCAAAAATGGATATAAATGGGAACCCTGCTTACATTACTCAATAGTTTATTCAACTATTCATACTTTTGTACCATTTTCATTATCAGAGATATCTGATCCCCAGCTCTAATACTTATTAGCTGTGTGACCTTGAACCAGGAGCTTAAACTCTGTACTTTACATTTATGAATGTTAAAATAGTAATGCCTCCACACAACTGTTGTGAAGATTGCATTAGATAAGACATACAAAATGCTTGGTGATAAACATTAGCTGCTATGACCATCACCATCATCACCATCATCATCACCATCATCATCATCATCATCAAACATTTAGTAACTACTTGGTGCCTGGCACTATGTTTGGATCTGAAGATACATGAATAAATAAAAACTTGGAATCTATCACTAAGGAGAATGACAGACACTCAGCTAAGCAAAAATGCAATAAAAAAAAAACCTATCTCAAAGTTCTGAAATCCTAAAGAATTTTCCCCAAGCAAGAGGCACTCCTCTGCACCCTTCAACTGCTCAGGGAGACACACCTTTTCATTCTCCAGTAGCACCAGAGGAAGTCCTGCTTGTTCTAACTGGGATTTCTCAGGCTCTGCTTCTCTGCTACCTCTCCCTCCCATCAGAACCCTGGATTCTCTGGTTTGGGACCTCACGTGTTTTGTGGTAAAAACAACAAAGACCAATTAGCATGCAAGCAGAATGGCTTCCCACAGGCCTCAGAAAGGGGTGGGGTGGACAGGATCACCATGTTCACACTTCCAGGATCAGGAGCACCTGGGTGGCTCATTAAGTCATTAAGCGGATGACTTTGGCTCAGTCACGATCTCACAATTCCTGAGTTCAAGACCAGTATCAGGCTCTGTGCTGACAGCTCAGAGCCTGGAGCCTGCCTCAGATTCTGTGTCTCCCTCTCTCTCTGCCCCTCCCCTGCTCATGCTCTGTCTGTCTCTTTCTGTCTCAAAAAAATAAACATTAAAAAAAAATTCAGTGGTCAATGTTTCAGCCCAGGAGGAGCAGGTAGGTAGTCAGAGTATACCATCAGCATGCACTGGCTCCCTGTGGCATTTTTGGCATGGGTCAGCCAGAAACCTTCACAAAGCA
Source organism: Cryptoprocta ferox (assembly GCA_028646485.1). Lineage (NCBI taxonomy): Eukaryota > Metazoa > Chordata > Mammalia > Carnivora > Eupleridae > Cryptoprocta > Cryptoprocta ferox. The sequence goes on along the minus strand of CM053574.1, from coordinate 81,344,889 downwards.
GAAATGAACACCTTTGAAGGAAAAAATTCCCCTGTTAAAAAATGCTTGATAATTTATTTTCCATATTGTATCAAGTGACTTTTACTTATCCCTCTTATATCACCTGATACTGCTCTGCTCCTTGCTCTGTGCGAGAAAGTTATAATTTGCACATGCACATTATAATTTGTAACTGTACAAATGACTGCAGTGTCACATTCACTAGAATAATGACCTGTGGCATAAGTAAATGGGGGTTGTAAGGAGGGCATGTGCCTTATGAGAATATCCTTTAAGCTCTGCAGTTCAGGAATGAAGTTCTGTCTTGCACCGTTCTACACATTCAGCAGCAGGAAAATTACTTGAAAGGTAAAAGCCCCATTTAGATGCTGTATATTTTTTGTTGATTTGGATTAAACCTCAATGATTATTTTTAAGTATGTGGAAACACTGTGGAAAAATGAGTCATGTTCTTTAATTGCCATAATGCTGTATCATTTACTTACTCTAGAGATGATTGGTGAGTCTGGTTTGGGGGTACGTCCAAAACAAGCCAATTAGTACATAGATTAACCTCTGAAATCACTCTCTAGCCAATTGCTTTCCATATTTTTTTTTCATAAAATTTGTTTGCACTTGTGTTTCTTAATGAGGCAGGTAACTAGTCTTGCATTTTGGGAATTTGGTTTTCTAGCACAAAAAAAGTTTACAGTATTTCTTTCGGAGAAATTTATTGCTGAGTTACTTTCATGTAATACTAAAATCCTCTATTTTGTTAAAAGGCTTCAAACCATAAGAGGATGCAAGATGGCTAGTTTTTGGACTGTTAGTAAGCAGAGAGTTTCACTTAAGAAAAAAACCCTCCATGGTTCCAATTCTATAAACCCTTCTTCAAGAAAAATACACATTCCAAGCCAGAATGATAAAGGAGGCAGAGAAGTGTCTGCATGACAGCCTTCCTCCTTCAAATTCCATCACATCTATTATTCTGGTCACTCACCATCTTGTATGTTCAGAAAGAAGTATTTTTAAAGACCTAATTGTAAAAAGCACTCTTCTGTTGGACCAGTCCTAGGAGTATATTTATTTATGTCCCATATCTGAGCTGAAGTCCTATATTCCCTCAGCATCAGGTGTGTCTGTTATCTCTGGAGGACTGAGGGGTGGATTCACTTTGAACTAACCCTGATGAGGGATCAAGGGGCCTCCTAGGATAAAAATGGAAGGGAAAGTGGTGACAACAAAACTATCTTCTTCTACGACAAGGAAGATGATACAAGAAAAATAGAAGTGATGCTAAGAACAGCCAAAAGTCTACTCTTTGAATATGGAGAGGCTGCTCCAGCAGGCACACAGAGGCCCTAGGTAGAGAAACTGCAATCGATGTAACACAGAAAGAGTGGTTTATCTGAAATCTCAGTAGGGTACTAGAAGATATTAGTGGCATTCGTCTATCACCATTTCTCAATTTACGACACCCGCTCCTGGGCTGCACCTAATTAACACAACTGCCAGTATGGATATAGGTTTCCCCCACTATACAAAAGTAGAGCATTCCCATGAAAATGTTCTTGAACCAAAACGGTGTAAAGCAAAGAAGCATTTACCATTAATATACATGAAAAAAATTGTAAGCATTCCCAGACAGACCCAAAGAATAGCCTCTTTTAAGCTTTTCTGCTTTTCTGATACCTTAGGTCACATCTTGCTAACGGATGCACAGAATAAGTCGAGATAAAGCACAGGAACTCGCAGAGCTCAAAACTATGGCAGCTTGAGATGCTGAGTGTAGCTCCCAGGGAGGGAGTCTGGCGGGGGCCCTTCCGCCTGTGGTGTGCACTGCCTCTACAAGGCCTTGCTGTAGAATAAGTGTTGAAAGCTATTTTCACTATCTTTTTAGGCAAAGGCAGAAATCCTCTTTGGATTTTTTTTTCACTTAATGCAAACAGGTAATAATGTAGTTCTTTTCCAAAAGTGAAGTGGCATAATGCGAACTTAAGAAAAGTGGGGGATACCTGTAGAGCCCTAGACGTGAGGCTCCGCTGGCTTTGGATGGGTGTCAGTAGAACTCCCAGTTACCAATGACACAGGGGCCACAGGTCGAGTCGTAGTGACTGGAAACCTCCTGCAGGATGAAGGGGGAATGAACTTGCTGGTGATTTTACCAGTAATCAAGAGGACACCCTCACACATGCATGTGAGACACTCATTGAGACTCCAAAGCTATTTGGGAGGAATCTGGGAGAGCTGGCTGGCGCCAAGAAATGCTGTTCTGTAACTGTCTCTATGATTTGTTTTTATTCCCAGGGTGGAGCAGCTTGGGAAATAACAGGAAATGTGCAGAAGTAATAATGATGACTGCGATAATAGCTACTTTATTTTCTATGTCATCGTCTGCATTGTTTCTGTGAAATAAGACAACTGTATCAAAATATTTCAATGGAAATTAATAAGCTTTCAAGTTAAATTATAAACACCCTCATGATGCAATACACAATATCCAAAAGTATTGAATCAGGTAAAGGAAACTGCTGAAAATCAATGTTTCCTCTACCTGCTCATGATGATAAACCACAGACAAAAAAAATTTCTGGGTTTATTACCCAAGGAGTAGAAGAACTAACTTATTAGCCTCTGTCCCCCAATCATACAATAGCCCTGTCTCTAAATGAATTTGCCTTCCCTGCGCTCTGGATCCAGGCTCCTTGGACCTATGACAGCTACCCATCTCTCAGCATTACCTGATTTCCTTCGGCTGGTCCTAGGATTTGATCTTGACCTGATATTCTAGACCTGACACTCCTTGCCAATTCTGCATTCCTGTAGATGCTGATATTCTCTTGCTTAAGGGAATGCATAACTTAAAATTGTATCGATACATTTACTCTAATCTTACCACCCTTATAGGCATCCTGTATGGTCTCAAAAATAAGATATTTTCTTCATTGTTCCTTTATTTCTTAAAAAAATGTTTTTGACAAAACCATAGAGAAGAAGAGCAACTAAATGTGGAGAATGGCACAGCACAGGTCAGAATGAGGCCAGAATGACCCCTGATGGGACAGAGGTTTCAATTATAGATTTGGGGTGCATAAACTACACTGCAGATTCTGGGGTGGATACCCTTTTTGGATTAAGAAAACTTCCTTTTCTTCCCAGTATGCTAAGAATTATAATCATGAACTGATGTTGGATTTTAATAAATACTATATCAGTATATAATAGGGTAATCATATGATTTTTCTCCTTTTATATGGTTAGTGTGCAAAATTATATTTAAGCAATCTTGTGTCTCTGGTTTAAAATCAATTTTCTCATGTACTAATTTTTTTATAGATTAATTGACAACTTGCTAATATTTTCTTCAGAAATTTTACACTTATTTAAGTTGTTGATAAAATCCTCTTACTACATTTTCAGTGTCTGCAAGGAACTATGATAATATCCTCTTTCATCACTCCCAATGATGTTATTGAAAGAGATCACTTACTGAAAGAGATATACTCTCTCTCTATTTAATATTTTTTCTTGTTTGAGGTTACCAATTTTATTTTTTATTTATTTTTTAAATGTTTACTTATTTTGAGAGAGAGAGAGAGAGAGAGAGAGACAGAGAGAAAGAGAAGAGGGAAGGTTCAGAGAGAGAGGAAGAGAGAGAATCTCAAACAGGCTCTGTGTTACCAGTGCAGAGCCCAAAGTAGAACTCGAACCCAATGAACCATAAGATCATGATCTGAGCCAAAACCAGGAGTCAGACACTTAACCAACTGAGCCACCCAGGTGTCCCATGAGCTTGGCAATTTCCATAGA
>CM053574.1:81274778-81340600 GCA_028646485.1 Cryptoprocta ferox | reverse complement strand
AGAGAGAAAGAGAAGAGGGAAGGTTCAGAGAGAGAGGAAGAGAGAGAATCTCAAACAGGCTCTGTGTTACCAGTGCAGAGCCCAAAGTAGAACTCGAACCCAATGAACCATAAGATCATGATCTGAGCCAAAACCAGGAGTCAGACACTTAACCAACTGAGCCACCCAGGTGTCCCATGAGCTTGGCAATTTCCATAGACTTCTCAAAGAAGAAAATTTTGGCTTTGATGACGATCTCTACTATGTATTTGCTTTTTGCTTTTAAATTTTCATTATTTTCTGCTCTTTGTTTTTTCTTCCTTCTACATTCTTTCAGTGTATTTTTCCTTCCTTTTTATAAATTTTTGAGATGGATGTTCATAATTTTCAGTTTTAACATGCATTTTAAGGCTATAAATTTCCCTCAAAGATGGCTTTAGCTACATCTTCTATGTTTTGATATGTCAAAATTTCATTACCATTCAGATAAAAATATTTTCTAATTGCCATTGTGATTTCTTTTTTGACCCTGTATTTATTTAGAAGAATATTTCTTAATTTTTAAATATGGGAATATTCAAGATTTTACTATTCTCAAGATTGTTGTTGCTGATTTGTAGCTTAAATGAATAGTGATCAACTTTTAATTCTTTGTAAAATGTTAGCCTTTTCAAATATTTTGAGACTGGATATTTGATTCAGCATCTGGTCAGTTTTTTTTTTTTTTAAGTATGTTCCTAATATGATAGGCAAAAATGGTTTCCTGTGCTTGTTTTATGTTCAAAGCTTTCATGTTTCCATAAGTAAAGTTTGTCACCATATGGTTTAAACTTTATTAATGCTTACTTTTTGTCTGTTCTCCCAATTTACTGAAAGAGATATATCATACTCTCTTACTACTTATGAATTTTTCTATTTCTTCTCTTAGTATTGTTAATTTTTAAAAATTGGGTCACATGATTAAATGTCTAAAATTTGGGGATTATTATAACTGCCAGGTGAATTAATTTTTACCATTATAAAATATCCTCATTATATCTGTTAAAGTTTTTTGCTTTAAAAATTCTTCTTAGTATCAGCATAACAATTACTGCTTTTGAGGGGTGGAGGGCAAGGGGAGATATTGGTATTTGCATTTTATGTTTTTTTCTCACCTTTTTTACTTGCAACCTTTTACATTCTTTTTTTTTTAATGTTTATTCATTTCTGAGAGACAGAGAGAGACAGTGTGAATGGGGGAGGGGCAGAGAGCAAGGGAGACACAAAATCTGAAGCAGGCTCCAGGTTCTGAGCTGTCAGCACAGGGCCTGACTCAGGGCTCAAACTCACAAGCCGCGAGATCATGACCTGAGCCTACATCGGATGATTAACTGACGGAGCCACCTAGACACCCAACTTTTACATTCTTATATACTAAATATATTTCTTAAAAACAGCATTAAGTGAGCTTTATCCAATTTGGTTCTCTTTGTCCTTTAATTAGAGCATTATGTCTTTTTGCAATTAATACCATAGCTAATATATTTAAATCTAAGTCTGCTACTCTACCAGGTACTTAGCTTTTCCGAACATCAATATCATCTTCAAGCATGGGTCTTATAAGAATTAAAGAAAATTTAAATGAGAAGACTTGTTCAAGTGCTTTGAAGATTACAATATTCTAAACCAAACACAGTATTACTAAATATTCTTCCACTGAAAAATTTTACCCAAAAAACCATGATGCAGGCTCTTGAAAAGCTGTTTCAGAGAAATTTAAAAAATACATCCAGTGATGGCAGCATCATAAGAATATTCTCAAAGCCTCATGATATGACTCCTTCAGACGAAACAAAGCTTATGATGTTTGGCTTGGGGAGGTGTATGGGAAGGCTCCAAGGAGAGGAGCAGCTCAGTGAGTCCAGGGATGGAAAGGAGGCCAGTATGGGAAGAGGGGGCGGCTACTGACAGGGACATGAGCTAGACCCTGTAGAGATTCATGGGGTTATTTGTCCATGTTAGAAATACATTTCCCAGTATGTAGGACAATGTGGTGTGATTTGTGTTTTTAATAGTTTACTTGGGCACCTACTAAATAGAGGAGGCAGGAATGGGAGTAGGGTGGAGGAGAAAGTAGCCATTTCAGAAAGTCTCCTTTGTTGTTGTTGTTGTTGTTGTTGTTGTTTTAATATTTTTTTTTATTTTTTATTTTTTGGGGTTTTTTAATTAGCTTTTTTAAAATTTAAATTCAAGTTAGTCAACATATAGTGTAGTACTGGTTTCAGGAGTAGTATTTAGTGATTCATCATTTGCACATATGCCTCCAGTCAGAAAGTCTCCTAAAGACATCTCCACCCTCCACAAAATGAGGTGATGACTTTGACTTGAGAAAGAGAAGCAGGTGGACTTGGAGGATCTCTAAGGGGAGAATCAAAAGGACATAATAATGGCTCATGCGAGGAGTGAGGCTCAAGAGGGTGGTGTTAAGTGTTAAGGAGGACGTCAGGGTTCTGGCTGAAGCAACACATGGATAACAAGTGTTTGTAGTGAATTTGTATCTACAATGAAGTCTAATACTTACAGACCAGCTATGAAATCTACTGCTTATTATCTTATTTTCATTATCTTATTTCCATTACTTAATAAACTTTTAAAAATTTCAAGCTTGTATTCCACAAACCCCAATCTCTCTGTAATATTTTTCCTTTGCAGCTTTTGTGTTAAAAATGATTCCAAATAAAACTGAACAGTTCACCATATATTATATATTATACTATATTACTCTTCTCACAAAAGACACTATAAAGTTTGGTCAAAAACTCTCAGTGGTTGAAATCATGTCAACACTAACTCCAAAATAATAATAATAATAATAATAATAATAGTAATAAAACACAAATTCTATTGCATTTTTCATGAGAAAACAAAATATTTCAAAACAATTCTGATGAAAGACAATTTGTTTTTCCTCAACACAAAACTTCAGTACCACCACTTTCAAAAGAAGCATTTCCATTATAAAAAACCATCATGTTTGTAATTGAAATGATAACCCTCAAATCATTCATTGGACCTACATTTCATTTAGGTCTCCAAGTTTTGAACTTTCTCTCTAAAATAAAAAGGTAAGTTCCTAATGGAATCGTAAGATTATTGAGTGACAAAGTTTTTCTTCTTTTTCTAGTTACAAAAGTTATGTTGAAAAGCATCGAAAATTAGGAATGCTTTCTGACTATCAGAGAAGCTTCATTTACAGGGGAAAAATCCCCTCAGCTATCATGATCTGCAGAGCACCAATAACAAATGTGTGACGATTCCCCATCTGCAGAAAGGAAGGGGTTCAGATCCAGTGGTCCCTGGTGTTTGAAGCACAGGTCTGTGTGGAGGGTGACAGGAGAGGCACCTGTGTTGTACATGGGAATGCAGAACAAGGAAGGGATGAGGGGGAGTGAAGGGTGTCAGTGTTTCTATTTTTGCTAGGCATGATTCTCTTGGGATTGAAGGATAAAGAGAGGAGAAGAAAAAAATTGAGAGATTAGAAAGAGCCTTGTTTTTCAAACATCATGCTGTGAGCCATCAGTGAGTGGATCAGGACCAGAATTTGTTTTATTAGCTAGAACAGAAGACATCAGAATATATCATATATAACAGAGGTAATATTTCATTAGACTCTGTTTCTCATTTATATGTGAGTATATATTGTGGGAATATGTAAATGTGTGTATCCTGATTTGTCATATATACTTTTTACTACAAACCATAGAGTTGAATATATATTCAATATATATATTCAATATATATATATTCAACTCTATGGTTTGTAGTAAAAAGTGAGTCACTGAGTCACAGTATTTAAGGTTCCTTGCCCCCTCCTTCGGATAAAAAAGGACCTCTATGTTAAAGACTTGTTCATTTTTTACTTGGGCTTTTATACCTTCAAACGAAAACATGATGTTTTCCTTTTATTTCTGTTTCCAATAATGGAACACAGATGAAAACCTTCCTTCCAACTTTTCAGAAATTATCTGTTATTTGTCTCATTCAATGTTATATGTTGATTCTCTGCTAAATAGTTCTCAAATCCCTCAGTCACACTGGATCACTGAGCTTTGAAAGATTATGAAGATCATCTCCCTCCTTTGCTTATCTCTTTTGTAGATGGTCTTAAAAACTGGCATATGAGCTGGCTTTATTTAGAAATACATTCCCATCTAAATTATTTTCCAACTGAAAAAAAAAAAAAGAGGAATGAATCAGAATCACTTCCTTCCTGTATAAATTTGGAAAGTTATTCATCTTCTCTCAGCCTTAGTTTCTTTGGCTGTAAATTAAAGTTAATACTATCTCCTTAGCCAGATTGTTGCAAGGAGTGGAGAGGATTCATGCAAAGTGCCTGACAAAAGTTAGGCATTCAATAAATGACTATTTTGAATTATAATAAAATGAGGACCAAGCACACAACTGTTTCTTCTCCTTCCATAAGCAGGCACCTTGTTCTCTGCCTTCCTGAAGAGCATACTTCATCTCTTGTCATCTCTTGAGTGCGACACATGACCTGACACTCACATACACACAGGAGATGCTTGATAAAAGTTGACGGAATTGAATTAAGGAAAGGTGCTGTTGTGTTTTCTTGATAAGAGAGTATGCTTATTGCCAAAATGATTATAAGTGCCAATTTTATGTCCATATTAGCTTGTTGATTTTTTTCTTTTTTTTTTTTTTTTTGGACTGGGAGGGTAATCCCAATAGGAAACACCCAACTCCCTCAAGGTCCAACTACAAAGGGAACCAAAGTCAAGTTTCATCAGGTAGGCTTCACCTTCCCTGACAAGAATTTAAACACATCTCTGCAGTCTGGGAAGAAGCCGGTAATTGAAAGCCCCTGCCAGTCAAGACAAGCAGAGCACCCAGACTGAGAAGAGTGTGAGATGTTTGCTTATCTTCAAAAGGGAAGAGCGAGCTGATAAGATAAAGAACAGTCATTTTAGTCTGAAACAAGCCTACAAAAACCCCACAAAAAACCTAAGTAGAGATCAGCCCTTATTTTCTTTTCAAATGTTCCTTTCTTCTGATCTCATCTATATAAACACACCTCACACCCCTAAACTTGCACCCACTTTTCTGTGCTTTAAATCCTTGGCCCCTGGAGGTGACAGGGCCCCTCTGTGCACCTGCCCAGCTGATCTCACCGGTGGCTCACTGTCTCGTGATCACAGAGCTGTGCCTGAGAGAGCATGGGTGCAGGCTGTTTCCCGGCATTTCTTTGCCATCTCAAAGGAATTCCAGATACCATTAAAACCAAATGTCTATGCCTCTGAATGAAACAGGTCCTATGTGTTTCAGTAAATGGGACAGTCATCTCTAAAAAACCCCTAGGTGTATAAAGCTACTGAGTTTTCCCATCCTACCATCTTCAAAGTAACAATGAAAATGCAATTCTTATACATCTAGCCTTTCCAGCTGACCCTAGGGTGGCATTTGCTGTCTATTCTGCCATTAAATTGCCTCACAAAAATCATCTTTTTGTCAAGTTTCTGTTTCTTCTCTTACACACACAAATAAGAGGCACCAGGGAGGAGGGATATTAGGGTGGGGAGGGATGAAATGGAATCCTATGGATGGCCTCTGTCAGCGCCCTGGTCTGTGGTCCCCAAGTCCCTGTGAAAGGTCCACTGGGAATGCCTTTCTTCCTGCCAGGTGGCATGATCACACATTTAATAAAACAAATCCGAAGGTCCCACATGGAAAAATGGCAAGAAACTTTCAAAGACTTGTTGATTTTCAAAACCTGACACACATGCTATGTAACCATAGCAAGTGCCCCGGGGGTGGGGAGAGGGCAATCCCTGTTTGTGTCAAAACTTGTTCCAGGAGAAGGTGTCTTCCCGTAGGCAAGTAACACACATTTCACTGTTATCGTCCACTGTCCTCTCTCCTCCTTTACCCAAGAAAACAGGCCACCTTGTCTGAGCAAGTGATCCCTCTGATGGGGGCAGGGTGGAGGGAGGTGGGAGGGGGACTATTTCAGTTGGCTGAAATTTTCCCCACAATAGCACGGGGCAATAGAACTGATTATGTTTGATACATATATAACAATGGATCAGAATTTGAATAGGTCTAGAAAAGTCAAATGTTCATTGGGTCTTTTTTTTAAGATTTAATTTTTTAAGTAATCTCTACACTCACTGTGGGGCTTGAACCTAAAACCCTGAGATCAAGAGTCACATATTCCACCAACTGAGCCAGCCAGGCACCCCCTCAAATGTTCACTGTTACCTGAGCTTCTGTGTTCTGTCAGATGATGTTTAAGTGCTAGGAACATGGTGGTGAACAAGGTCCCTCTCTAATAGAACATGTATTCTAGTAGGAAGAGACAGAAAATAGACAAGCTGGGGTGTCTGGGTGGCTCAGTCAGTTGAGTAGCTGACTCCTGATTTTGGCTCAGGCCATGATTTCATGGTCTGTGAATTTGAGTCCCACGTTGGGCTCTGTGCTGACAGTGAGGAGCCTGCTGGGATACTCTCTGTATCTCTCTGTCTCTCTGTCTCTCTGTCTCTGTCTCTGTCTCTCTCTGCCCCTCCCCTACTTGCATGATCTATCTCAAAATAAACTTTAAAATAGATAAGCTAAAAAATAATTTCAAATAGTCATAAGTGCTATGAAGAAGGTAAAACATGGTCATTGCACTGAGTGGTTGGTTATGGACTGGAGGTGATTTTAGGCAGGTTTAAAGAAGACCTCTTGGAGGAACAGCCATGTAAACTGGAAGCTGAAGAATCCAAAGGGAGCTCCCAAGATCTGATTCTGGTCACGTGTATCCCAGACAGAAGATGCAAATAACCTGTGGTGGTTGTGGAGGAGGAGTTTGTGTATCCAGATCCTGCTTGCCAATGGGCAAGTGGCACGAGCAGAGGTCACAGGGCAGCAGAGCCAGATCCCACAGGGGCTTGTAGATACTGGCATGGAATTCCTATGTCACTCCTAGCAAAGGGAAACCATTGGAAGGCATCTAAGCCAAAATAAATATCCTCTGCTTCTTCACTGCATGTCTCCAGCCCACCATCTTCTAAGGATCCATGCCTTCCAGGCCTCTGCAGAATCAACAGCACAAAGATACATTCCCCGCACCCCCAATTTATGCCTTATCATTATAGGTGACTCAATCAAGACTGAACTCTGATGACAAATTGCTTACATTTAAATAAAACTATCATTAAAAAAGAAAATACCTTTCACCTACCACTACATTCTTTCTTACCATTCTCATACTTCACAGTGACCTGAACAGCAAGAAATAGGAACCAGAAAATAGTGAAGTATACAAATGATTCTTCTCACAACATCCCTAAGATTGACTTGCCAAGTCCCATTGTCAGATTGGAGTCCACGGAAGTGAGTGCCTTCTGCAAAGTATCTCAGGCGAGGATAATGTAGGCTGGGGCTAAACTGCTTTCCTTCCCATATGAGTTGTCAACATCTCCCTTTGGACCAATCAAGGATTATTGTTTCAACAAGGCATGCAAGCTCCTTGTTTGTTAAGCGGGCTCAGCCTACCATTAAATCATAGGAGAGGCAGGCCAAGCCCACTCTCTTGCCTCTGAACTGAATCACAGTCAACACCTCCAACAACCCCACCCTAGGTCCACATACCGACTGGGGAATAAGGCGCTTTAGTGAAGTCTGAATTTTGTTTCCAAGAGGAAAAGATTTCTCTAACACAATCAACTACTTTTGTCAAGTTAATGTTCTTAAGTCTATATCTGCTGTGGTTCCCTTAATGAAAACAAACCAGACAGAAGTAGGGAAATGAAGTGGTTTCAAACAGCCAGCGAACCCCTAGGAGAACATGTTAACTTAATTTGTACTGCCAGATAGATGACAAGATATGTGTACAAGGGAAGCAAACTTTTAAAATATTCACTAATGATGTGTGAAGATAAAAGTTATCTTTGATTGAAAAAGGTAACTGATAAAGACATCAAAGAGAAAGATCTGAAAGTGCACTGGCTAAATAATCAGCAGATAAGACAGATGCAGGCACAGTTTTGGTTTGCTTTGGTTTGTAGGTGGAAAGGGGATGCTTCCATTTTGAAAAGATGGTGAGGAAACAACTCAGGAAATTTTACTATTTGAAGTGACCAGTTTAACAATAATGATCAGGCATTATAAAACCATGTCCTGCCTACATGCCTCTGCGCATCTTCAGGTGACATAAAACCTCTGGTGAGACTACATAAGAGATGATCTCCCCAGAGGCATACTTGGAAGCTGGGAATCTCAGGTGCTGAGATTATAAACCCTGGAAGGGAGGGAGGTCTGAGATCCCACATGCTGTCAGGCAAGGCAGGGACAGACCTGACACAGGTGTGCAGGATGGACCTCCCCCTGGGCCCGGGGCACCAGGTCCAGAAACCTAAGTCCTTCCTACCAAGACGGGGGCTAGGGAACATATAAACACAAAATAAACATTTTACATGAAATTAATGGCTTTCAATGTCGAAAATTTGGTTAAAGGCTTCTTTTCCTTTGCGTATAATTGATATAAAATGCAGCTCTGAAAGAAGATAATAGTTTTAGAATTGAGCTTAATTTACTGATTATTTCAACATATTAGAAAGAGGAAGAAATACATTTCCCTTTCAGAGGAAACATACTTATTTGGAAACTGACACAGTTTCTAAACCAAAACTAACAAAATTCCTTAAAAGTAAAAAAATATATATATTTAAAACACCCAAAACACTTTATTAGAACTATTCAGGTCTCAAATGACAGAAGCCCAACCCAATTCAAAGTAGCTTAAGCACAAAAGGGAATTTATTGGTACACTTCACTGAGAAGCCCAAGAGATAATAGATTCAGGTATGGCTCAATCTAGGTGCTTAAGTTATATTATCAGAAACTTTATCTCTTAATTCTGCAACCCCCTGCATTGCTTCATTTTTTAACTAAGTTATCTTTATTTTATTTGTCTGTTTGTTTATGAATCAGGTTTTTTAAATTTTATTTTTATTACTTTTTTTAAAGTAGGTTTCACGCTCCAACACAGGGCTTGAACTCACAACCTTGAGATCAAGACCTGAGCTGAGGATAAGAGTCAGATGCTTAACTGACTGAGCCACACAGGCCCCCCAAGTAGGTTATCTTTCATAGAGGCAGAATGACTAGCCAAAGCTCCAGATTTATGTTAGCAATCTAAGCTAAAAAAAAGAAAAGGAAAGAAAAGAAAAGAAACACCACCTTTTCCCACAAATTCAACAATTGTTTTAGGTTGGGTCTCATGAGTCTAGTTTGGTTCACATATCATCTCTTTGGTCTGCAGGGAGAGAAGAACATTCTGAATGGTTGAGTAACCCGCCCAGGGGCTTACCTTCCCATCCTCTAGGATGGTGGCATCCCTCAGCTAGCGGATGAATGAATTTCACAGGTTAAAATGAGACGTGTTTCCCAAAGGAAAACTTAGGTGCTGCTACCAGGAAAGGAATGTACATTGCTATGTGAGACCAACAGATATTTACTATGTAATTTCCAGGCTGTTCCCTCCATTTACTTGTTTCCTCTTTTCATTAAAAGCCTAAGAAAACTGAGTTCAAATATTCTGCAAAACACTCTCTCCAAAACACTCTCTCCAAACTCTGATGAAATGTTCACTTTAAAATGGTTAATTAAAATGAAAACAAGATGTTAAAAAGATATCTGCACTCCATGTTTATTGCAGCATTATTCAAATAGCTAAGATATGGAAACCACCTAAGTGTCCATCAATGAATAAATGGATAAAGAAGAAGTCACACGCACACATACGCACAAACACACATACCCATCACAATGGAATATTAATTCAGCCACGAGAAAGGAGAAAATCTTGCTTTTTGTGACAACATGATGGCCCTTGACAGCACTATGTTAAGCAAGCTAAGTCAGGCAGAGAAGGACAAATACTGTATGGTATCACTTACATATGGAATCTAAAATGCCAAACTCATAAAATCATCAAGTAGATTGGTATTTACCAGAGGTCGGGTGGGGGGTAGGAGAATTGGGGAGATGTTTAAGGGTACAAACTTGCAACTAGTATATAATTAAGTCATGGACATCTAACGCACAGCATAGTGATTATGGTTGATGATACTATATTATAAACTTCAAAGTTGCCAAGATATTAGGTCTTAATTGTTCTCACCACATACAAAAATAATTCTATGACATGACAGAAATGTTAGCTAACACCATAGTGGCCATCATATTACAGTATAGAAATGTATCAAATAAACACATTGTATACTTTATACTTAGAAAATGTCACATGTCAATTATCTCAATAAAAACAAAGAAACAAAAAAATGCAAAAATCAAACATACAAACCAGAATCTCTCTCCTCAGACTCTCACCCTTTGCCTTACGGGGGTCCTTTCTGGGCTTCCCACACATTCTGGTGCTTCCTACTATTGCTGAATTTGCTACACTTTTTTAAACACTCTGTTTAAGTGTATTAAATGTAACAAATTCCCAAAAATCTTTTTATACTTGTCACCGGAACAATCCTTGGCACCAAACAGTAAAAATGTATGGAATGAGACTGTTGTGGAAAGGGTGGTTCCTCTCTCTCATGGTTTCTCAATCAGTCCACTGTAATATCAGTCACTCTGAATTATTCTGAAATAACAATGAAATAGTCTCTAGCAAAGCTTCCATCTTTAGTGTCTCTATTTTGTAAACAGAAATTTGAAAATTCAATTAACTGAGAAATGCATTCTTACCTAGTCACTAAAGCCCAAACTTGGACAAGAATAGCAAAACATTAACCGCTAAAGTATTTTAAAATAATACATTAGGAAGTGCTAGTCCCTATATTCAATCCAAAATCTAGTGAAATTACTTTAATTCATCTCTAACTCCATTTATATTTTCAGTTCATACTGACTTCACAAAAGCAGATTTTGTGTTTCACTGTGATCACAGATACTTCCTGTAAAAACAGCCTATGAAACAGCAATGCATGTTATTTTTAACATTACTTAAATTCATCATTACTCAAAATATAACTGCATAAGTAGATCCTAGAGGATACTCCTCTGCATCATGCAAATGTATACGTGCTCTGAGCCCAAGTCCTTTATGTCTCCTCCTCAGTACCCGATGAAAATGAGTACTGTCTCCCAGTAACCCAGTTCCAGCACCTCAGACTTCAGAACCATCTGAGTCAAATGGAACTCTCATGATCAAGGCCTTAAAGCTGTACTGAATCCCACCTTCAGGTCCCACTAGTCCAGAAAAGACTGATACTAACAAGGCACTAAGGGCAAGGGAAAATGAAACTAACATGGACTGTGGAAGACAGGGTGCTGGGTATTTTACACACATGTGAAGTCCCACCATATGCAAGGTTTCATACAACATGGCGTCTTTCTCCAGAGCTCATCATTGGCAACCACTGGTCTCATGCTGGAGGGTCAATAGGCTCTGCAGGACCCCTCAAGAGATGGTACAAACAGGCAGAGAACCGCATTGGCTGTTCTTTATGGAAAATTAAGGGGCATCTGAAAGAGTAGTTTTGCTTACACATCTTTCTCCTCTTGTACCTGATTGCAGATGAGGTACATCAAATCCGTGATTGAAATAGATGTAATTCCAATGCTCAGAATCTCAGGCAACCATCACAAAAGCTCCGAGAGTTAAATGATTACTGGCCAGTTTATAGATGAGAAAATGGAGCCTCAGAGAGGTTGAGTAACTTTCCCATAATTATGTGCTTTAAAAAATACAATTCTTCTCCTTTCAAAGAGTCTAAGAGCCATATTCAGGATATATGCACTACCAAAAAGAGATGCACTTTGTATTGTGTTAAAAAAAAAAAGTGTTAATCATTGTGGTCTGATGAACCTTTAGAGATATTTCAACAGTAATTCAAATCACCATTTTAGGCTATTAAGGCCAGCATTTCATATCACAAAATATGTCTCAAATTATTTAAGAGTTTAGATCATAAATGACCCATGTTTAGAGTAAATCCCTAGTGTAACTATGTTTGAGGCCAGCAACATCCTTCAAATACTCTAATAACCCAAGAGACTTAAAAAAAAACACTTCAGATAACTCTTAAAAAAGACATACAATCCTAAATTTAATTTCACTTGGCTTTCAAAAATAAAATAAAAATTGCAGATGCTACCTCCTCAAGAAATGCTTTCTCAGATCCTTCCTCCAATCTGACATTTGCCTAGAGTGAGGCCTCAAAATGGAGCAATTGAATCAAGTTTGAGGGGGTAATTTATCTTCTAAAAATTACATTACATATTTCTGTCACAGGCCCTCTGAACGTTTTAAGCTATAAACCTTCTTTATATACCAAAAATATTTTTTTCATTTAAAAGGTACATTAAAATTTAGGCAAATGTGATGGTAATAAGTTTAATAAACTGCTACAGCTGATGACTGCATTTGATAACAGGATGTCTGCAAAGCAGAAGAACACTTGCTTTCCAAACACCATTTATTTGTTTAAATACTTATTTTAAAGTTTATTTATTAACTCAGAGAGAGAGAGAGTGCACATGTGCGCAAGCAGGGGAGGGACAGGGAGAGAGAGGGAGAGAGAAAGAATCCCAAGCAGGCTCCACACTAATATGACACAGGGCTCTACCTCAGGAACTGTGAGATCATGACCTGAGCTGAAATCAAGGGACAGACACTTAACCAGCTGAGCCACCCAGGCGCCCCTGAACACCATTTAAATTGCATGCAACACAACAGCGCAATTATCCACGAGGCTGTTGTAGCCTCCTGGGGGCTTCCTCCTCCCAGGGCTTTCTCCTTCCAGGACTACATTGACCAAGGCAGGAGAGGATGGGCCCAGCACAACTGTGTGTGGGCACCAACTCACACAAGATTCTTTTCACTTAATGTGTACGCAGTAGGCTCAGTGTGTTTAGATTCTCTTCACAAACACATCTACTCCTCCCCTGGCCCTCCATTTGCTTCTTCAATTAAGAAAACATTGATTTTATAAGGAGCTGGGTTTTCTTTTTAGTCTTTCTGTATTTGAATGCCCTGCTGTCCTGGTCTCCGCCTGATGCCTGGGTGCCTGAGCTGTCTGAACCTCCCCCAGGAGGGAGCAGGGACTGTTAGTCCTGCCACCTTGAAAGGTTTTTGACCTCATACCAACCTTCTTTGAGAGTTCTGGCTCAGGAAAGAAAATGCTGAAGTATTTATTGGCAGCCTCAACCTCACCATGGGAGATGTCCTCTGATGCTATGAAAGGGGCATGCCAGGGAGGCCACATACCGGGTGCTTTTTTAAACTCCTAGAAGCCACAGAAACTGTCTCACCTCTGCTCGGGGAGGTAAACAGCATATCATAATATATTTATTAACCGAAAGGCTTTTAGCTAAAACATGAAGCTTTTTTACTGGATTCCCAGCACCTTCCTCCTTCCTCTTTCAATCTATGTGTTATTTCCTCTCTTTTTTGCTCATTTATGCAGGATTTTAGAGTCAGAGGGGACCTTGAAGATTAAATAATTCAATTCTTCTGGCTGTACTTTCTCCTCCCATTGTTCCTCACTGCATCTCCATGCCCCAGCCTGCTTCCCCTCATCTCTGGAACTGTTCTTCATCGTCCCATGCACTCTGAAAGGTTGTCTATGGGGTAGGCAGAGGTAGGATCATGGTCACTCTGGGTATGAACAGCAGAATCAAGATGAGCCTGACACAAGGGTCTAGCCAATGTCATAATGTAAGGTTCAGGACCAACACACCGAAAAGATCTACCTGTCCGTATAGTCCTTTATCTGTCTGAACACATAAAGGTGAGACTAGGCACTCAGTTTTCTGTTAAAGAATAAATAAATCACTGTTTATCCAAATAAATAGCATATTTGAAGAAGATCATTTTCCTTTAAAATGGAAATATATCCATAGGAAAATTAAGGGAGGGCTTTGTCGGTCATCGACACCTTATTGTGAATTAGTTTAATCATATTACTTTTTTCTAATTTAGCCAGCCATGATAAGAGAAAAAAAAATGGGAGTTTATAATGATACTAGATGGAGAAGGTAATTTTGGATCCTGGTATATTTTGTAGGTAGCCAGGTAGAGGGGTGAAGGTGGGGGTTGAAAGATCTTAAAATGGGAATGCTGTGCAGTCAGAGGCAACCTAGGGATTGCATCAAAGGACACTACTGCACTACGGACATTATGGGCACTAAAGACAGGTGAGAGGGGACACCAGGAGGTGGGAAAGGCATACACGAATGAAAGATGGCAACAAAATTAATTACATTAAATTAAAATTAAATATTACTATTTAGTTTAGGATCATAAAGTTGTGGCATCTATGCACTGAATTAGGGAGACTTGCATTGAGTAGTCTATGAAGGAGTCATGGCAAAAGTTGTAGTAAACGTAGAACAACCACCATTTCACAACAATTTTAATTTTCTAAAATAAAACAACACAAAACATAACAAACAAGAAAAAAATGCTACCCCAGAAGATGGACTGAATCTGACACTTGGCTGCCCTGAGAAGAAGGTCTGACAAGAAAGTCCACATTTCACTGGGGTCAAAGTACTTATTGATTCCTTAAAATGGGCTCACTTAAATATATCTGCCTCCTTCCTTTTTGATGTCATTTGTAGGATTCAATTTCGCTTTGGTTTCTGGGTTTACAAATTGCTAGTTCCTGCAGATAATGACAAGGAGAGGGATTAGAGGAAGCGCAGGATAATGAACAAACAAAATGCATGGCATAAATCAGGCACACAGTGGTATTTACTTAAGGCAGATATATTGAAGTATTGGTTTGTTGTTGTTGTTGTTGTTTCCATTCTAGCCCTAGAATACTGTGGGAAAGCACAAAGCAGCTTGCCAAGTGTGTTGCTGCTACTTGGGGAAAATATAGATAATTATAAGTGGGTCCTGGATAATGAGACATTCTTTGTTATTTCCTAAGAGATTCTATAATCTCTGGAAATTCCAAAGAGAGTTTTCATCCTTTCCAAAATGTATAGGGGATGACAAAGGCAGGTGTATATGAGGATCCAGTTACATGTCTAATCAGAAGGAACAACACATGCCGAAACAGGAAACAACATTACTAACTAAACAAAAGTCTGTGCTGCAGTACTATGTCTGCCTACATTTATCTCAGAAGGAACCCTTCACTGGCCTTTATGTAACTGCAAATGATTAAAAAAAAAGAATTACACCAAAAAATTATTAGAACTAATTATATAATTCTTTAAAGTCACAGGATACAAAATCAACATATGAACAAAAGTTAGTTGCATCATTATATACTAAAAACAAATTACCTGAATAAGAAATAAAATAATCCCATTTACAGTAGCAACAAAAATAATAAAATATTTAGAAGTAATGTAACCAAGGAGGTGGAAAATTGAAAATTATTAGACATTGATAAAAGAAATTGAAGAAAACACAAATAAATGAAAAGAAATCCCGTGTCTATTGATTAGAAGATGTAATATTGTAAAGATATCTGTGATCTACAGATTTAAGGCAATCCTTATCAAAACCTCAATGGTATTTTTTGCAGGAATGGAAAAAAATCATTGAATTAAAATTCATAGAGAATCTCAAGAAACTTTGAATAGTCAAAAACTATCTTGAAAAAGAACAATGTTAGTGGTCCTATACACTCTGATTGCAATGTATTATGAGCCTATAGTAATCAAAATAGTATGGTATAAAGACATACCACAGTGGCATAAAGACAGATGTATACACTAGTGGGATAGAATGGAGAGCCCAGAAATAAACCCTTGCATATATAGTCAAAAGATTTTCAACAAGAGTGACCGCAGAATAGGGAAAAGATAGTCTCTTCAACAAATGGTGCTGAGGAAACTGGTTATTCACATGCAAAAGAATGAAACTGGGCACTTATCTTATCCCACTCACAGAAATTAACTCAAAATAGCTAAGACCTGAAACTATAAAACTACCAGATGAACACACAGGGTATAAAACTCCTTGACACTGGTCTTGGCAACAATCTTTTGGACAGGACCCAAAAGCACAAGCAACAAAAGCAAAAGTCAGCATGGGACAAAACAGCTTATGCGTAGCAAAAGAAATAATCAGCAAAATGAAAAAACAACCTATATATTAAAAAGAAGAAAAAGCAACCAACAGAATTGGAGACAGTATTTGCAAACCATCTATCTGATAAACTATCCATAATGTATAAGGAACTCATAAAAGTCAATAGCAAAAAAATAAAAATAAAAATTTGATTAAAAAATGGTTAGAGGACTTGAATAGACATTTTTCTAAAGAAGACATACAAATGGCCAACAAGTCCATGAAAAGGGGCTCAAATCCACTAATAATGGGGAAAACACAAATCAAAACCATAATGAAATATCACCTCGCACCTGTTAGAATTGCTATGATCAAAAAGACAAGAGACAACAAACAAAAAGTATTGGCAATGATTTCCATTGTGGAGACAATGGAACCCTGGCGAACTGTTGGTGGGAATGTGAACTGGCACAGCCATAAAGGAAAGGTTCCCGAGGAAATTAAAAACAGAACTACCATATGATCCAGAAATCCCTCTTATGGGTATTTATCTGAAGGAAATGTAATTACTATCTTGAAGAGCTATCTGCACCCCCATGTTGTTCACATTATTCACAATAACCAAGCCAGGGAAACAATTTAAATGGGCATCGAGAAATGAATGGGTCAAGATAATAACATATATATATATATATAAATGTTACATATATATAAAAACAAAATATATGTAACATATATAAATGTTATTATATATAATACAATGTTATATTGTATTTATATATAACAGAATATATTATTTATAAATAAATAAATACAAAATAGAATATATTCAATGACATATTATATATATATATAATATATATTGTTATATAGCATATATATAGCAGAATATGTTATTTATAAATACATAAATAGAAAATGGAATATATTTAGTCATAAAGCAAAAGGAAATTCTGCCTTTAGTGACAACATGGATGGATCACTTATGCTAAGTGAAATAAATCAGAGAAGAACAAATACTGTATGTTCTCATTTATATGTAGAATCTAAAAAAGCAAAACTCATAAAAATAGAAGAATGGTGGGGAAAATGGGGAGATGCTGGCCAAAGGGTATGAACTTTCAACTATAAGATGAATAAATTCTGGGGATCTAATGCATAGCATGGTGACTGTAAGTAGCAACAGTATATTATATACTTGAAAGGTGTTGAGAGTAGATCTTAAATGCTATCACTACACAAAAAATTGGTAATCATGTGAGGGGACAGAATATTAACTAATCTACTGTGGTAATTACTTCAAAATATATATGTGTATCAAATCATCATATTGTATACCTTAAAAATACATATGCTATATGTCAATAAAATCTGGATAAAGCTGGGACAGGAAGGGAAACTTTATATATTTATAAGCATATATATATATATACTTATAAGCATATATATATATACATACTTATAAGCACACACACACACACACACACACACACACATATATAAAAGACTTGTGTGACCACAACAAGGATACACAATGACTGGTTACAAATCCAGGAACCAAACACTTTCTGTTATACCAGCAATGTGTTTTCTTATTTTCAAAATTGGGCTAACTATACCTTGGACAATAATTAAGACTTCTAAGATATTTTGAAAATACAGTGTAGCTTAATGTATAACAAAATGAAATTGCATTAAAAAATTTTAATGTTTATTTTTTGAGAGAGACAGAGCATGAGTTGGGGAGGGGCAGAGAGAGTGGGAGACACAGAATCCAAAGCAGGCTCCAGGCTCTGAGCTGTCAGCCCAGAGCATGATGCAGGGCTCAAATTCACAAACTGTGAAACCATGAGCCGAAATCAAGAGTGGGATACTTAGCCAACTGAACCACCCAGGAGCCCCAAATTTACATTTTAATGGTATCTTTCTACCCAAGAGCTCAAGTGTTAAATGATACTGAACTTGAGGTACTGAACTCTAAAAAAACTCAACTCTAAAAAAATGAATCTAAGGGGTGCCTGGGTAGCTCAGTGGGTTGAGCATCTGACTCTTGATTTTGGCTCAGGTCATGATCTCAGGGTGGTGGGATCCAGCCTTGTGTTGGCTCTGTGCTGAGTGTGGAGCCCGATTAAGATTCTTTCTCTCCCTCTCTCTCTCTCTCTCTCTACCCCCCTGCCTCTCTCCAGTGCTTGTGCACTTTCTCTCTCTAAAATAATTTTTTAAAAAGGACCTAAAATGAACTTGAAACCCTAATATCCCCAAGCTTTCATAAGTAAAAAGAAGTTAGGATCAAGGAGAGAAACTACAGAGGAAAAGTGCTATTACTACAACATCACCTTAGCGAGGTCCCAAGAATCACACAAAAGACAACTGCCACTCATAGTATGTGTGTCCTCAGCCAGTGGTGTTCTCAAGTCTTGCCTCTTTGCATTGTATCTACCTTTGCTAATTTCACAGTACCATACAATACTTCTTTGTATTATATATAATATTCTATTTGGACATGTTGACTTCACTAATTAGTCTATAAATACTTGACTTTTACCCACTGCTTTGGTAAGTGAGATAATAATTGCAGAGGAAAGGCCAAAGCATTTATGGTCAATCAGATGACGAGAAAAGGAATATGGTCTTTCAGCTCAGTTAAGTGTAAAACATTATGTGGCAAGGCAGAAGCTATTAGCAGGATCAATATTTTTCCTAGTACCTTAATAAATCATTATATCAAAGCCCTGACACGGGATGGAGAAAATCTCAGCCTACCTACATGGAAGCTTCCAAAATGGAAAATAAAATTCCATTTCAATTACAGAGACTTAATTGGTATACAAAGGAAATGACAAGTTACAAAACCAAGTCTCCAAACTCTGGATGTGTGAAGACTTTTTGAATCATCAGTGCAGGAAGAAAAGAAGAAAGACAAAGAACAGTGCTACTCTCTGGGCTGCACATTTATAATTTGCAACTGGTAAATATGTATGAATCTGTCCTACTGCAGCTAGGGATGACATACTGCTTTAGAGAGACAGCGCAGAGCAGAGAAATCAAAGTAGAGGAAGGTTCATCAGTTATAACCTACCTCCTCCCACATTTAACAGTTTTCAATCTTCCCAAATCGCTCCTTACTTAAAATATTCTCCCTTGGGGATGGTTTCCTAAAATTAAAAGTACTTTGATGCCAATGGACGTTCAAAGCACAGAAAAAGCATCCTGTGGTGAGCTCCAACTGTATCACGAGGCGTAAATAATAGTATTTTTTTCTTTTTGCCAAACTCTTAACCTCTCCCATTTTCTTTGATGATCCTTCCAGGAAAATAAGCAAGCAATTAAAAAAAGGTACTAGGCTTAGTTGTCCGATTGTTTTAGCTCTAGAACGCATTATGTTTCTTTTCTAATATGTTGCAAAAGACAAAAGAAACATTTTTGCCGTGATCAATACAGAGAATATGATGCTTTCCCTTAAGGACACTGTATTGTCTATTTATAGAGATGATAGTTGATATAGACACTATTTTGACTCTGTTATACCTTTTACTTTGTACTTTGTAAATGTTTAATTTAAAATATTTTTTCTTATAAGCTCATCTTACTTTACTGTAGCTCTGTCTACCCTCACAGCAAGTTAAAGCTAAGAACTTAGAAGTCACATCAGGAAATTTGTTTATGAAGGTCACGGCTGGCAAACCAGCAACAAAAGAAGGCAAGTCTCTCTAACATCGTTAAACATAAGTCTCGCTTTCTGTAGAATACAGGTTTCAGGAGACCTAAGAGCAAGCCACAATTTCAGGGAAAGGGCATTGGGAAGAAGGTTCTGGTGGAAGAAACTTGCCGACAGAAATAGAAATGAGTGTAGGAGAGAGGACATTCTGTGTGCGAGGGTTTCTATGTTCCAAGGGGGCAAAGATGGCAGAGACAAGAAGCCTGTGGCTTTGACTGATCTGGTTCTGAATGGAACCTGGTGTTGTGCAGGTTTAGAGGCTTCACACAATGCTAGAAACAGCACCCTACTCCGACCTCACCTGTCACTGGCAAGTAGAATATCCTAAGATGCCTTTCAGTTAAACCTGCTAGGTTCTAGCAACTCAAGGAGTTGGGCTGAACATGGAAGATTCATTTTGTGCCTCAAAGTAGAAAAAACAATAAACAAACAAACAAACAAACAAAAAACCCCCAGGAATGCTGAGAAACAAAACATAGGGAGATCTGTTGCTCAGAAGGTCATAGCTGATGGGGCCGATACAGCCAGCTACAACTACAAGTCTTCCCATGCACATTATGTACTGCCCTATGAACTGTAAGCAAATCTAGGCCTAGTATCCCAGTGTGGTAAATAAACCGCAGCAGAGCGAGGAATCAGAGGGGATCCCATCCATGAGAGCTGCACCATGAGCCCAGGCTACCTGGAAGGCTGCCTCTGTGGTACATTCTGAAAGCCAGGGAACCAACATGGTGCCGAGTCGTCAAGAAGGTAACATCTGCTGATGTGGGCACCTCTGGGCAGAACAAGAGATATCTTTGCTAGGCTTCTAGGGGGCGACTGCCCTTCCCCTTCTCCACAAACACCTCTCTGACCACTGTCAGTGTGGATGACATGGCTTTACTGGTTGCAAGAATTTTGCAGTCACCAGTGTGAACTCTTCCACTGGGAGTCCTTGTTCAAGTGGCAGTTGTTTGAAAACAATTAGCTGGCTGCCCACTTCCTTTGAGGCACGTAGGGCAGGGGGTGGCTAAGATTCCAGCACAACACTGAAGCAGCCAGAAGGTTTCAAGGATGGGTCCAGGTTTGGGTTGGCATCAAGGGACGTCTGGCATTTCTATCATGGATCATAACAAATTAGTCACTGATTTGCCTTAGTCGCTCTGCCAGGTTTTCATTTATTTATTTTCGCCTCCAAGATACCTTATGATAGACATTTCTACCTTTCAACACTAAGTAGATCAGACAGTTCATTACTTTTCATTCATTTTCTTTTTTCCCCACTCTTCCAGGTAAAGGGCAAAATGGGTCATTATGGCAAATTATAGATGGGAAATCCACAAAAGATACAAAGATGAAAGAGAAGTAGATTTTTTTAAATAAGAAAGCTACTGAATTTGCATTTTAAAATATTTTCATGTAGGGATGCCTGGGTGGCTCAGTCGGTTAAGCGTCCAACTTCGGCTCAGGTCATGATCTTGTGGTATGTGAGTTCGAGCCCCGCTATGGGCTCTGTGCTGACAGCTCAGAGCCTGGAGCCTGGTTCGGATTCTGTGTCTCCCTCTCTCTCTGCCCCTCCCCCACTCATGCTCTGTCTCGCTCTGTCTCTCAAAAATAAATAAACATTAAAATTTTAAAAAAATTAAAAATAAATATTCTCAGGTAGCAAACTTCCTTTTACCAGCTGGCCAATATGGTCATTGTGAGTGAGCTATCTTTCTGATAAGAGTATTTCTTTTCTGCCACGTGACTGTCTGCTTCTAGCCTCTGAACACACTCACTTTGTCCCCTTAAAGAAGACAAAAGCAACAGGAGAAAACGCATCTCCTTTTTCAGCCTCCCTATCCCTTGACCCTCTTTTCTCTGCAAACAATTTGGGTTCCACAACAAAAAAGGTGCCAGAAGCAGGGGAAAAATATGTTACTAGGGACATTCTCAGTTCATTGCACCATCCAGCTCATCTGGCAAACTCACACACAGCTGGCCCACTGGCAAGTCTCAACAGAATTCAGCTGTGGCCGCGAAAGGGTGCTGGGGAGTAACATGTACAGTGAGACACACCCTCTGGCTGGCTAATTCCTCAAATGTGCAAGGGTCACAGGCCACAAAAAGCCCTCCAAACACATGTTTAGAGTTTTTCTTTTGTCATTTGCAGTGTTCAAGTCTCTCCTTTGAAACCATTTTTGTCATTTGCTCTTTATAAAGAGCCCTGGAATCTGGTATTCTGCGCACAACCCTACTTTCTTCCCAACATGGAAGAGAGTACAGGATTCAAGGGGATGTTAAGTCTATGGATCCCAAACTCACTGCAGATTCTGAGAGACCTCGCTGTCTCTCAGGCAAGTGAGACAACTTCTGAAAAGGAGTACTTATTTAACTATGCTTCCTTTAATGCTCTCGGGATTATATATAAATTACCTCAAATCACACATAACCAAAACTAGGAAAAGGAGTACAAGGGTCATAACTGCAGAGAATTTGTGGGACTTCCTCCTTCATGTCAGTTGTCAAAGGTAATGTAGCAGAAAAGGAACCACCCAGAACAGTGGTGGAGGAGTCATAGAGGAAGACAGCAAAATGCATGGTGTTATAACAAAGAAACTTTAATTTCTAACAGGAGTTACAACATGCCAGGAGCAGGAACCATAAGGAAAAGGATCTTATTTTTCAGGTTAACTAACCTTTTAGAAATGCTGAAACATATTCTTCCTTGGTAAAAGGCTTTAGATATACTCTAAGTAGGATTTTTCTATAAAAGTAATATAAGATAAAGTAAAAGCTGCAAAGACTAAGCAATAAATGTAGGTATGCCTCCCACCACAGTCCCACCTTCTCAAGCTAAGAACCATGAATGGTTTAACATACAGTCCGTGCACATAAAACCACGCATATCTGTATATTTACACACGTGCACATTTGCTGGTATGTGCATAAACTATATGAAAACATGCTTTCTTATTCAAATGTGCTCAGTTCGTTATAAACCCCCCATCAGCACTGTTCCACATTATTGGCACAGATTGACTTGCTTTTTTAAATGGCTATATTGCATCCTATGAACAGATCGCTATAAAACCTATATCCCCATCAGTGTATTTTTAGGCTACTTCCAAGGAGTAATGTTACTAAAGAAGATGTAATATGCATTCCTATAGTAATAGCTACATATCTTGTATAGACACAACTAAAACTCCTCTGAAATGTATTTTGCCAATCTACACTCCTTCCAGCAGAGTGAAAACTCACCATCACTGGGTAGTACTAGCTGCTTAAACTGTTTTCAACTGACAAGTGAAAAATACTATCTTATTTTTTTTTCATCATTAATGAGGCCATGTTTCTGAGAAGCCACTCTACTGTTCTCTGAACTGACCATTAATATTCTTTATTCATTTTCTTCTACTGGGTTTTTCCTGTTTATTGATGGATACACATGAGCCCCCTGTTTATCAGGGAAATCCGTCCATCATCTATCGTGTGTATTGCAAACACTTTTTCTAATTTTTCTTTTCTCTGTTGACTTTGCTTTTGCATTGGGATGGGGGGCAGTCTTCTAGAAAAGACAACAGTTTAAACAATACATCAGTAACTGTAAAATATAGATTGCATGATACCAACCATGACCTGCTCTGTTCAGGTATCACACTTATCTTAGGTACAAGGTCACCAGGACGAACTGGTGGAGGCCTTCCTCAAGTTTCACACACTCACAGGGCCATTTATAAAGTGTCCACTCTCACCTGGCAGCATGCTGCCTTATTCTCAATTGAGATCTTGACCCAAAAGTACCTGCTCCTTTTACAGAAGCCACTCAAAAGTCAGTAAACCAAATTTCTTTACTCTTTTATTTCCCCTTTTCCCTGACCAGCAAGTCTGGGAGGAGTGGAGAACACAGAGAGTACAACCAGATCTAGAAAATTATTATTTCATTGATGAAAGAATTCAGCTAATTCCTAGTATTCCTTTTACATGTTCACAGAAGTGATTACCCCAAACCTTATATTTGGGGGTGGGGGGGGGAGTTCATCCCATCCCTTATCAGGATCACTAATGTACATCTGTTGAGGATGTGCTTTGTGTCAGGCACTGACCGGACTCACCCCTAGCAAACAAAGAACGTCAGGGCATGAGCCCAGTGGACAATGAGCTCATTTGTACACACACAGATGGGGAGCCAACTGCAAGGTGCAAATCCTGACACTCCCTCCTCCCACCCCTGACCTGGTCATTGTAAAACCCAGAGCCATTTAACCTCTCAGGTCTCGGTTTCCATATCCTTATCAGACAGGTACGGTGTGTCAAAATAATTAAAGCAGCTACATTACAGGATTGCTGTAGAGTAAAAGGAGTTACTTGGTAGAGCAGTGCCTGGCATATGGCCAGTTTTAAATAAACATGACCCGATAATAGTAATTAATACAGAAAGCAGTATAAGTGAGAGTGTGAGAGAGTCCAATAGGCTTTACTTACATAGTATGTGACTGCAGAAATGGGACCCTCAAAGCAGCATTTCTCCTTTCGGGCATGAGTAGGATGTGAATAGGATAGCCCAGGGGGCAAAGGGCCCTAGGAGCCCATACATTCCCGCAGGGATCATGAGCACAGTAGTGTGAGTACAACAAAAGGCTGCATCCAGACAGATGGAGGAAATAACTTTAAAAATATAGATTGCCAAGGAGTTAACAACCATCAAACATCTCTCAAACATCTCAAGTCTGTTTATTTAAATAAGAAAATGTTTACTTATTCTCTGCTCCCAATTAATAAACTCAATCAGCTGTTATCACAGAAGTAGAGCTAATCCCTAACTTAAGAAAGGAAAGTTGTGTTCTGAAAGTTTATCTCTAAGGCAAGCGCTGGACAAGAGAACACCTGTCCATGGAAACCCTGTTATACAGGATGGAGAACTTTGCAGGCTGGTCCTTGCAGCCCCAGACTACAAACGCTGCTAAGTCAGAGTCAGAACACTACCATCCATCTCATGCATTCGTTCCTTCCTTTGTTCATTCCACATCTGACGAACACCCACCACCAGTGCCTCGCCTGCCCTCAGGGAGCGCAACAGTCGTGAGCAAAGCGAATCAAGGTGTCTACTCTCATGAGGCTTAAGTTTCAGTGTGGGGAAGGGGGGTTGCAGCAAGGGACACGAGCATAAACATGACCAAATGGATGAACGACATTAGTTCAGACCATGAAAAGTGCTATGAAGAAAGTAAAAGTGAATATTGTCATGGGGTGCAAGGCCACTCTATATGGACGGAAGTGACATCTACAGGAGATCTGAATGATGAGATAGAAGAGAAGTGGCAGGGAGTTCCTGGCAGAGAGCACAGTGGGAACAAAGATGCCAGAGCTGGAAAAAGTTTGGTGTGTTTACAGAACAAAAAGGCAGCCAGTGAGGCTGGAGTGGAGGGGAGGGGGAAAATGCCGGGGGCAATGCTTCTTAAACAAAAAGTAATTCTGAATTGCAGCTTTGGACATCAAACACACACCTCCTTCCTTCTGCCAGCTACAGTTTTTGTTGGTAGAGCTTGCCAGAGGTTTAGCAACTCAGCTGTGGACAGAAAATGCATGGGGTTGGGGACCTCAGAAGCTCAGAGGCCTTGGGGTCCAAAGAGCACAGTGGGAGGAGAGTGAAAGGCTTGGGCGAGCGAAGGGTAACAAGGGGGTAGTAGTTCCTGTACCTACAAAGACACACTCCAGGGAGGAAGAGCATGGTATATGGGACTTCAATCCACCTGCAGCAGAATTTTAGGGTAACTTGTTTAATTGAGGGAAAGACATCTGCCGTGTACTCATCTGTTTTGTCTGGGACAGAGCTTCCAAATGAGCTCTTCGGACAAAATCATTTGGGAATTGCAGAAATTCCAAAGCTGAGCTATGTGCCAACCAAGACCAAGGGAACTAAAATAATTGCTGGGTTATCACTAGCCTTTTAAGATTTATATAGAAACAAAACAAAACAAAAAACAAAAAAAAAAAAAACTATGTCATCCTAGTAAATGTGCCTTAGGATCACTCTGAAAAGCA
Source organism: Cryptoprocta ferox (assembly GCA_028646485.1). Classification (NCBI taxonomy): domain Eukaryota; kingdom Metazoa; phylum Chordata; class Mammalia; order Carnivora; family Eupleridae; genus Cryptoprocta; species Cryptoprocta ferox. The sequence continues at coordinate 81,314,864 of CM053574.1, read as the reverse complement.
AAACCAAACTACTGATAGGTGGAAAATGAATCTCACCTGTTAGGACAACTGTTCCCGAGGATTTTCTATTTTATTTGTTGGTCTCATTTTTAAATACTTAATCTTTGTAATCACGTTGCATATTACAGTATCAAAGTAACTTGTGACTGATGACAATTAAGAATAGGAAATTTAAGAAATGCCTGTTTTCCTAAGCCAGGATTCAACTAAATGATTTTGCTACTAAAATTATGCTTTCTTATACAAATGCTGAATATAACTAAGTTGCTCTGGAGATGCCATTTTTATATTTTTTCCCACTTGTTATTTATTAGCCTAAATTAATATGCCAGTTTATTTGACACTGGATTTCTTTACTCTTGAAATAATAAGGCCAAATTTCTCTATGAGATCATTCTGCTTTCTTGAAAAGGACTATTCTACAGTCATAAGGGGTAAAAAGTCAACAAAACTGGCCAAAAATTCTAGGTATTTTGAACAATTCAGGTATAGCCATTTTAGGGCCAACCATCAGTACTCAGGTCAAAGAATTGTATACTTATTATATCACATAAATTTCATTCTAAGTATTTCTAAGGAAGATGAACACCCAGAGTGAACAAATATATTTTATTTCTGGGTTTGGAATATATAAATTGTTATTCTCAATGGCAACAGCGTATCTATCTTCTGTTAGAATGTGATCTTTTGTTAAATCTGCAGCAAAATAGGAGTATTGGCTATTGGAGGAATGAAGTATTATTTCTGAAAAACAAAGAGGTAAGGCTAGAAGCTAAGAATTCTAAGAACTTGGTGTTATCTGGACTGGCATCTTTTGATAGGAGAATAATTATAAGACATTGTGCCCACTCTCAGAAGAGAAGGTATAGATCTTTGAAAACTTAATAACTTACTGAATTGTACTTGTATTCTAAATGAGATGAATTTAAATGTTCGTATGTGTGAAAATGATTTTCAAATCATAAAGTACTGTAAAATGTAAGGGCATGCCATTACTATTACTGGAGTTGTTTTATTATGCCAATTATTATGACTAAAGTTCTGTCTGTTATTATTTTTTCACTGATTAGGCCCAGAGCATCTTAAATAAGAAGGCATGGAACAATCTATTCTCCTAAATGTAGACACAGCCAATGGAAAATGTTATTCCATCCAATAAATCAATTTGTTTATTCATGATCTGAACAAAGTACCTCATGTCAATTTCTGATTGTTCTCTCCAAGAACTTTTTAAAACTCACCAGAACAGAGGGAAAGAAAAATACAACTAAAACCTGATACTGTAATTCATGGCCTGAAAGCTTGGATTAAAAAAACATGTGATAACCAAATCCATGACAGAAAAGTCAGTATCAGGGCATATTCCTTACACTTAACTCTTAAGAGTTATCAAAGTAGCACATTAAAAAACCATTTTTAAAATGTTTATTTATTTTGAGAGAGAGGGAGAGGGAGAGGCATCAGCAGGGGAGGGGCAGAGAAAGAGGGAGACACAGAATCTGAAGCAGGCTCCAGGCTCTGAGCTGTCAGCACAGAGCCCAATGCGGGGCTTGAACTCACGAACAGTGAGATCATGACCTGAGCCGCTTAACCAACTGAGCCACCCAGGCGCCCCAAAGTAACACATTTTAATACAACATCAGTATCTAGTGCTTTCCTCCACATCAATTCATTTGCAGTACTTCTACCTCCATTATTGTTTTAAAAATTATGTCCTCTTCAGCCCAGAGTTCTATCACTTTTATCTAACCTTTATATAATAGTTTTAAATGTTTATATGCTTCAAAATGGACATAATTATGTCCTTTAAAAAAGGTTCAAGTTACCTAAAATAATAAACATACTCCTAGAGTTAATTTTATCCCTGTCTAGATGTGGTCCAATGATTAATTTTATATCCTTAAGAAAAGTGGGAAACGGAGAATCATAAATATCTCTTATTTGGAGGAGAGAAACTGAGGTATAGAGAGATAAGGAGTACCTCGCTGAGGAGGGATTAGTACTTAATCTACATGTGTGCTCTGCTCCTTTCCCACAGTCAGAGCTGCAAGGAAGGGAAACAGAATTTATAAAGTAAGATTTGTAAATCATGATAACATGAATCAGGGTACAATTATGCAACTTTAAACATCTTTGAATTTAACAAGATAGAAATCCAGAGCTTGATATTTATTGAATTACTTACATGCCTCTTCCTGGCTTCTTGTTTACAATAAATTTTATGGGAGGATATTTCAATCTGTGAATTCTAGCCAGTCTGTTCTCTAATGAGACCACAGCCTGTTTGGGTTTTAAAGCTTTCTGACATTTAAAAGTGTTTACTCTGGGTCTCTAAAAACCAGAGAAAAGGCTTCCCTACTATAAAAATGCTGATCTGTTGTACTTTCAGAACATAATATGAAAAACTCACAGGTGGTAGATCTGTCTTTGTGATAGAATAACACTTTTTTCAATTCTTTGACAATTGGTACTAGTATTTATACACTTGAGTTATATCGGGTACTATATGGGCTGCAGCCACAATATTTTTGACCAAAAGTGTCAGATAAATTCTTTGCCTAAGAAAGATAATCCAGAAATCATTTTCTCCTTCCCTGACATGCATGAAGCCTTCAGAAACAGCTGGTCTGTAGCATAGTGTCCATGGAGAATGACGTGCATTAAGAACATGCGTTAATATATGAATTAAAATTTCAGCTTTATACAAGGAAGAGTTGTCCTCAGCAAATGTGTCAGCGTGCCTTTGGAAGAAAGTCAGAGACTCCTCTGGCCATTTCTGTCATTAAGAAAGAGAAAAATCATACTTTAACCAAATGAATGTTAGCATGATAACCTTCTCCCAGAAACATTTTGTTAGATCTGCCCATGCTACCTAAGCTTCTAAGAGTCAAGTCAGATCATACGTTGAGAGAAGAGAAAGTGACACAAATAAGAAAGAATCAAGCTCCTAAACTAATGCACCCAGACCGTTACCAGTCTAGCCTTAGCTGCTCTTTCACCCACAGCAAGTCCTAAAACTTGTGTTTTGCTGGGTCTGCCAAAATTCAACTTCCTACATTAGTCTGTTGATTTCAGTCCATTAGTGTAATTATTATTTTCATCACTGCAATCATTAAGTTTTTTAAAACTCATTGTATTGATGAGACCAGACAGAGAAAGGCAAACAGACTTCATTTTGAAAGCCAATTTCAATCTATTAGCAGTGGCTGCTGAAGGGTCTGAACTAAGAAGAATCCTGAGGCTGGTATGATGGGAAAGTGCAATCTAATGATTTCATGCTGTCCGTTATGAATACAAGTCTGTCAGATCCCCAGGACTCACAGCACCTGTAGGTAATCGATAAATGTTTAGTGAAACAATGATTTTGTGCAACGTGGCTGAGGTCTCTTTGTAAAAAAAAGCTTAAAAAAAAAACCCACAGGTAACAGGCAGTAAATAGCTGTGTGCCCTTAGATATAAATACATTCCTTCATTTATTCATCTTCTCACTTAACCTTTCATTCGGAATACTTTGATAGTTCTTTAAGGAGTCTTCCTGCCTACATTATCACCCATTTCCAAGCCACAGTGCTAATAAAATGACCTTTTTAAATAATAGTATTAGATTATGTTTGCTCTTCTCATCCCTGGTTCTTCATTCTCATTGGGCTCTCTTATGAAATATACCACACAAGCATATAAAAACCAGCCATGGCAGACAGATAAATTGGATGGAGGGATGGAGAGATAGATAGACCCCAGATATTCAGCCAGGACCCCTTCATTAAACAATTTACCAATTATCCTCTGTTTTCTGTTCCCCTGTTCCCCCTTTTTTGATTCACAGATCTTCTTAAAAGCTTTGATTTCATTATAACCCATAGGCTTGGGTAAAAGACACTCCAGCAAAAAAAGAGTCCCCTGGCATTTCCACAAGAAGAGGCATATTGAAACAATGCCTCTTCCTTTATGAAAATCTTTTACATAGGGTGGAAAGGGCAAGCTCCTCAGCAGCGCACGAACCATCTTTCTCCATCTGGCCTTCACTGCCCTGGAAGAGCTTCACCTGCTGCCAGTCCTCATTCCCTGAGAGTGCGCCCCTCATAGCTCCCTGACCGCATCATGATGTTTCCAGTTCCAGGTTTTCTTGTTTTTTGTTGTTGTTATTGTAGTTGTTTTTTAACAGGGTGTTTTTGCTTTTTTTCTGCCTGACAAATTTCAGCTTGGTTCTAAAAACCCAGTTCACCAATTACCCCATATCACACCCTGGGAAAAGTGAGTCATTCCCTTCTTTACCTTTCCCATAAAAATAGTTTATCATTGTACCAGTGCCATGCTTTGTTAATGAGTTTAAATTAATATCTGAGACCTGGCTGAGAGCAGGAACTTTGTCTTAATTTGTCTCTGTTTTCTTAGCATCAAACACACTTTAGGACACACTGAATATAACTGAGAGTACCTTCAAGGTTTTCAGTTTAGGATGCAAAGGAAATACAAATGACATTAACCAAGAGATGGGATGAAGAACAGAAGCAGATTGTCTTATGGGATTTAATTTGTTTCATTTGGAGATGTCCACAGTTTAAAGCCCTGATAAGATGGGCCCCAAAAGAAACCAGAGAGTCAGGAAATCTGGGCCTAGAGCTGGAGAAAGGGGTGGGAGCTGAAGGCAGCCATCTGGGCATCATCAGTATATAGGTAGTAGTGGGAGCCATGGATGGATAAAGTAAAGAATCCTGCAGGAAGGCTTTAGAGAAGAATAAGATAGTGAAGAAGCTAGAGCACTTACAAAGCCAAAGGCATTGAAAAATTCAAATAGAAAGGGGTATCAACCATGTTAGTGCCTCATATTGATAGAGTGGGATGAAAACCACAGAGATAATGGATCTTACAACTTGGAGGGACAGAGTACAGGGAAAAGTGAGACATCACTGAGAGCAATCTCAGTGGAGGGGAAGGACCAGGAAAAAACAGACTGCAGTCGGCTAGAATGAATGTCTTTCATCCAGACTCATTACAGATACTAGAAGTCTGGATGAAAGACGGCTTGAGCATGATGCCATCAGTGGCCGCCGGGGTGGGTGGGCAGTGGAAGAAGAGAGGGATGGAGAGACCTGGTGAGAAGAAATTAGCAAGTGAGCAGAGCTGGAAAGATTTTATTCTTCCCACTGAAACATTTTACATATTTTATATTTTGGGCAAGATGTCCTTAAGAATATGGTTCCATGATTCCTATTGGGGATGAATGCTTACCCTCTCCCCACATTCCTTGTACTTCCATAGAAGGGAGGGAACATCAATTTCACAAGAAGATAACATCTCAGCCTTCCCATTTACTTCTTCCTGGCAAGGAGTAATTTATCTGATTTTTGAGTTTGGGAAAAGGAATTGAGCTTGTCCAGCTTCCCTTAAATTCAGAGCAGGTACAGGACCACCTATTTCGTTACACTTTCAATCGCCTGCCACAGCACAGGGGGGCTGAGGCCATCTAGCTCTGCTTGAACTTGAGAGGTCGATTTACATCAATGCGGCTGTATTAGGAAGCCCATGTGGTCTTAAATGTGAGCCAAATTCTCCAATTCAGCGACACTGGTAATCAACCTATCGTGTGAGCTCCACTCATCTGACTCCGGCATTTGCTTCTCAACTAGATCTGAGCTCAAGCCGGAGAATCCATACCTTAAAACTACCTTTCAAGGAGATTATTATAAGAAGTGATATAGAAATACAAGGCCTTCAATTCCTTCCTTGTTTGAGATTTGAAGGAGTAGAAGTAGGTAATATCTAAATACCTTTCATCAACCTCTAAACATTTGCTTGTCCATATGCATATCAGACAAGTAGAAGGAATCAGGAGTCAGAACCATCTCAAAAGCAAAAGGAAGTGAGTGTTTCAAATAGAGAGGGAGGCAAACTATAAGAGACACTTGAATGCGGAGAAAAAAACTTAGGGTTGATGGGGGGTCAAGAAAGAGGGGAAATGGGTGATGGGCACTGAGGAGGGTACTTGTTGGGATGAGCACTGGGTGTTGTATGTAAGTGATGAATCATGGGAATCTATCCCCAAAACCAAGAGCACACTGTATATACTACATGTTAGCCAACTTGGCAATAAATTTAAAAAACGGAGGTGGGGGAGAGTACTTCAAGTAGAAGCAGGTGGTCAATAACATGATACAGCAGCAAAGTCTCCTAGGATGAAGAGAAATGAAGATTTTATAGGGTACCTTATCAAGAGCCTTCCCTGAGAGAGGAAGAGATCAGTACAACGAAGATGTCTATGTATAAATAATATAAATTGTATTTACATAAATAAAATTTTTATGTACTGACAGACATACAGAAAAAGATAGAGACCAACAAGAAATAATAAATAGAGAATGAAGCTGAAAAAAACTCCAATTCAGCAGCTGGAATTCTATGAGTATACTAGTTTCTTCCCCAGTTACATTACAAGACTTTGTTCCTTTGCACCTAAATTTTCCCAGAGAAAAAATAAGTAGCCACAAAATGCTTAAAAGCAAATGCTAAAAACGGTTTGGCTCAAAGAACAGAATAGAGACTTTTAACCAAGCTGAAGACAGGAGAATATTATTTTGCTCTCTTGCCCTTTGGAAGTTCTGAGACCTTTCTAGTTGCAAAATTCCATATACCAGGGGCTGAGGGAGGAGGGGCTCCAGGCTCCGGGCTCAGAGAAAACAATGATGATCCAGGGCGGGGTCACCGCACTGGTGGCTTAAGGACTAATGGATTTTATCTGATTCATCAGTGAGCGCCTTCAGGAACAGAGTAAACATTTTTTTTTTTTTCCCTGCTGCTGCTGTAAACAGAAATCTCACTCAGCCTTGTCCTGGATTCTTGCACAGGAAATCTCTGCTCACCTGCCTTTTGAGACCCAGGTCTCCAGCAGGCACTCTCCAGAGGCAGAAGTAAGATGTGTTCTGTGCAGTGCAATCAGTTGCTATGTGTTCCATTGTGGCAACCAGGATTCACAAGGGCAAAGCTGATACACCATAGCTTTCAGCTATAATCCCCCTGGAATCTAGCCCTGCTGTTAGAGGGATAATTATCTGGTTATCCCTGAGGCCAGTTCTTGCAGTTTTCACATAAAAATCACCTCTTGCATAAGACATGAAATTTAAAATCATCCCTTCATAGATATCAGTGAGTCACTCCATTACCTCTGGGACAGATATAAATTACGCATTCTTTGATTCTCTTTAAAATTTTAGAGGTACAAGGGGACAGAGAAGGACCTCATTGGTACTAAAAAATATAAGGCATTCCAGAAAGAAACAATAACTTGTGTGATATTAACTGCTACAAGCGCTCCAAAGGCTCTCTGCTTGGTCAAGGAAATCACACAAAGCATGAAAAACTAACAGCAGGCTTGCATGCTAATGACTGCTGGTGACAAGGACTCATTGAATGTCACTGCTTCATGTCCTCATGTTGCTCATTTTTCTTATCTCAGTGACTTCTCCTTTCACAAGACTGATGGACCCCCGTGAATTAGCGTCCTTCTGGGTGTCTGCATCTGAGAAGGCACTCATGAATGTCTGTATACGAACCCGACGCACGCACTCTTATGCCTCTCCCTCCATGCCCCGCCCCAAGTTCAGTTCCATTCCTTAAGGTTGAGAACTATCTGTACCGTGGAAATGGTGTTGTATGAGTCCTCTGCAGCTAGTTTGGTTTTTACCTCTGGAGGCTGCCAAGGCTTGCTATCATACATGTATTCATATTTCGAAGAGGGCGTGACATCTTCATAATTAGCACGAATAAAATGCAACGGCTGTCGCTGCAAGAATAAAGAAATATGTGTGTTCTCATGCTCCGCTGCTACAATGACCAATTTCTCACCAGCATCTGTTTGGTACTGATCAACTATTCCAGATGCAAGCGAGCGCCACAGCCCTGCCCGTCTGTTACCCAGACAGCCACGGCTACAGAGGTTCCAATTCCACGGTCCACGTTCAATACTAACCTATTTTCTCCCATCAGTGTTCCAATAAAGGAACATTCCTTAAAGATTCAAACACGTAGCATGTTGTTTGCTGCAGATGCCTGGTAAGTTTAGGACAAATGAAAGCGCAGCATCCAAAGAGAAAGCAGTCTTGCCACAGAAGTTTACTTCAATTCCTTGGTTCTCACAGCTGCTGCTGGGAGTCTGTGGAGTTCTCTGACTTAGGGGAGAGGCGAGACAAACCGCAGTATCCTGCTTTAAAGGCTTTCCTGAGGCAAAATGCACTGAGCAATATTAATTTTTCAAGCTAAAAATTAGAGGTATTTGAGAACTATTGTCCCTCCCTGCCAAACAGGAAAGAAAATTACTGTTGAGATGCTAAAATGTGTACCACTGTCACCAAAACATATGCCAATTCTACAGAAAATGCCTCTAAGCCCTTGACCTAATGAGGTTAGTGACAGGATATGGATGACTCTAACAGAAAGTGAAACTCAGAAGGAATTTTGTTCACGAACTGCCATACTTCTCCTGTCATTTAACCAATTTTCTCCCTCAAAATTAGAACATGGACCGCAAATCTTCAAAGCTAATGCTGCATATGACAGGCTAAGTGCTATTTAAAATGTAATATTATATGTGTCAATCTGGTAGGGAAAAATAAGAGACCATGTGAAGGACTTTTCAGATAGGTAGGGGTCTTAAAAGATTATAAAGATGCCCATCAACACAGTGAACCACGAAACAGCTTTTCCCATCCAATTAGAAAAAGTGCAATATTGCCACCGAGTTCTGCAAATGCAAGGGTCCTTTCACCCGAGCACACATTGGCATGTACCCACTCTATTAACTTGATCTCCAATATGCAATACATCCATTTCTACTAAAATTAATGTTTTGGGTTAAAATCAGTGCTTAGAAGACATTAATAAAAATGATTTAATGTGTGCATCATGCATGCTATTTCCAAAGTGTTTAATTTTTGTAATTGACTATAAACCAAAATCATGAGAGGTGGGAGGACACACAAGAGTTGTAACATTTCCACTGCTGACTAAAACATACACTTACATTTTCAACTTTAATCCCAGCTGGGGCATCTGTGCTATTTAAACAGCTGTCATGCTTGAGGTCTCAGCAAAGAGAAACCACTGGTTTCCTACAAACATACTTTATCATAGTAGGGGACTTTCTCCTTCAAGAATCGCTGCACAGATATTTACACGGATTCACAACAGACACAGGGTGTGGAAAATCCTGGTTATTCACGTTCCTCCACAAAGACTGGCCACTATGTTGAGAAACACTTAACTGCATTATGCGTACACCTACTTAATGCTCTAGAAACTAGATATACTGAAATGTGATAGGAAGGAAAATGTAGGCTAGTTAAAGCTGTTACGTTCTTTTCTCTTCCCTCGTGGAAATTCAAATCCTCTGCAAAGCAGGGTCTGAAAACAGAGTTAATACTGAAAGGTTGCCAGTTTTAGACTGTTTTCATAAAACAAACCAGGTAAATCACAGGTAACTGCACTACTGCTGTGTTCTCCCGGCCTCCCAACCTTGCCCTCTAAAAATGGAAAAATACAGCAGCTACTCTCTGGACAGACGTAAGTAACATAGAAGACTTCAGTAGGGTGCCTGGGTGGCTCGGTCGGTTGGGCGTCCGACTTCAGCTCAGGTCATGATCTCGCAGCCTGTGAGTTCGAGCCCCACATCGGGCTCTGTGCTGACAGCTCAGAGCCTGGAGCCTGATTCCAATTCGGTGTTTCCCTCTCTTTCTCTTCCCCTCCCCCACTCACACTCTATCTCTCTCTCTCTCAAAAATAAACATTAAAAAAGTTAAAAAAAAAAAAAAGACTTCAGTAGGCCATATTAAGTCCATATCTTCTAACCACCTAAAATCAATTTTATTTGACTGCTCCTAAGAAGTGCCTCTGCTTTCTTGTTGAACCATCAATCTTTAAACTCTTCTTGAGAGGCTCATGTTACAGGGTGCCTGTACACTGTGCTCACCAGCAAGTTCTGGTTTATCCCAGCAGCTCAAAACAGCAGGACCAGGACTGTCACCAGAAGAATAAAATGCAGATTCCTCAGGAACTTAGCAAAGTGCCAGATGACTGCCTAGTCATTTGGAATTTTATTCCAGCTTCCTCTTCTGTAAAACCCACCCCCAGAGGTGGCATGACAGTCTGCTATGGTTACCAGGGATGAGGTACGCCTTGGTTGAATGCAGAGGATAGTGGCCTGGGAGAATTAAGAAAGTACATCTTAGAAATATATTGTAATATGTAAGTTCCTAAAGACTACAAAGAAACAAAAATGGGATAATTTACTGTCCACTGAAATGTATTGACCTTGTGGACTAATGGGAAAATTGTGAGAGAAGATAATGGAATATAAAATATTTTCTTCAATTTAAAAGACAACTCAGGGGAAAATATTGAGAACGAAGAAAACAGGATCTTAAAAGCAGTCAGGGTAATCGTTTGTCTAAGAATCGCATATCTAATCCTATCATTTCTCTACTTAGGCTAGCCCCAAATCCTTAACATGAACTTTTGTCACAGGACAATAGAAGCTGTTTAAGGGTTTTAAACCAGGAGAGGACGGGAGCATATAATCCCTCCTGCTTTTAAGACCCAATCCACTTGTCATTCAGGTTACTGCTTTCTCTAGGAAACATCCCCACAGCTTGCAGAAGATTAGGTTCCTCCAGCATCATCTTATAGGGCCCTGTACTTTGTCTTGACATATATCAAACTTGTCATTATTTTTCAGTGTCTCTCTATACCCCCCAGTGATCTGTGCTGTTCAATATGGTAGACACTAGCCACATGAGGCTATTGAACACTTGAAATATGGCTAATACAAACTGATGTGCTTTTGTGTGAAACACACATAATATTTGGAAGACTTAATATGGATTTCTCCAGAAGGAATGTAGCCCTGCTGACACCTGATTTTAGCCCAGTGAGAACTACACTGGTGTTCTGACCTTAGTCAGTTCTGACCTTGTTTTAAGCCATGAAGATTATGGTAATTTTTATAGCCATAATAAAAAAATTAATACATGCAGCTACTAGAAGGTTTACATATGTGGATCTCATATTATTTCTATTGGGCAGCAGTGGGTTCAGTCATAAACTCCATGAGGGCAGGGACATGTCCATTTTGTTCATTGCTCCATTGCCTGCTCCCAGTATACTGACTGGTGAATTCTGGTTAGTCCACAATAGTGGGAATGAGTGAAGCAATTTAAATAAAGACCATTCCTCTCCTTTCAGAAATGAGTAACCCATTCATTATTCTAAAAAACATTTATTAGGCTAGCTACTATGCAAGGTACTGAGCCAGATGCTATGCAAGGTACTAAGCCAGGTACTATGCAAGGTACCAAGCCAGGTACTATGCAAGGTACTGAGCTAAGTGTTATGCAGGGTACCGAGCTAGGTATTATGCAAGGTGCTGAGCTAGGTGCTATACTAGATACTGAGCCAGGTACTATGCAAGACACTGAGGATACAAAAATAAACATGGAGTGGTTGCCAGGGGCTGGGGGGAGGGAGGTGTAGGGAGCAACTGCTTGACAGGTATGGGGTTTCCTTGGGAGATGATGAAAATACTCTGGAACTAGATAGCCGTGGCAGTTGCACAACACTGAATGTATTAAATGCTGCCAAATTGTTGACTTTAAAATGTTTTTTTTTTGTTATATGAATTTCACTTCAATAAAAAAATAATAAACAAGAAGAGGGCACAGTCCCTGGTCCCTCACCTCAAGGATCTCCGTGTATCCCAGAGTTGTATGTATATAAGTATGTGCATGTGCCATAAAGCACCAGAGGCCTTCTGCCACAGAGCCGAATCCAGGACACAGCTGCTTAGGAAGCGAGGCCAACAGGGAGGAGGAGGATGTGCGAAGACAAGGAAATGAGTGTCAGGAAGAGCTTGAAACCATGAAATGGTGGCTGTTTTAATTAAATCTTCAAAGATAAGTAGGGTTTAAGACAAACACACATACGTGTAAACTATGTAAGGAGAAGTATTCCAGAAGAAAGCACAAACAGTTATGGCATCTCTAGATAACTCTTCAAACTCCTGGCATTCTCTATGGACTGACAACTGTCTGTTTCCATGTCCCTAGTCTAATTGATAGTCCTTACAGAGTAAAGCCTTAATCCTTAAAGTCACAGCTACTGTAATTAGCCACAGTCACAGAACCTATGGAACAATAAGCTGTTTAAAATGGGAAACTACCGAGAAAGGGAAATGGAAACCAGAAACTTACATTGACTCTACATGTGATCCAATCAAATGCACATGTAATATATAATTACAGACAGGAAAGAGAAGAAATTTAAAAAAAAACGTAGTTTTGCTCAGAGTTTGTCTGATTACACAGGACAGTCATTTGAAACCATCTGGCTTCTGATACAAACAAGATGTATAGACCTAACCACAATTTAGGAGGAACACTAAGAAGTCATTAAAATCACAGGATAGACATCAAAGTAGATGAGACCCCTTGGCTTCTCTTCTGGGTGGGAAAGATTTAAATATAACCCAGGAATATCAATAACAGTTAACTCAACTCAGAGCTGACTCAAACTCACTGTACTGCAGATAAAGGAAAAGAGTTAAGTTGGGGAAAAGGTTATTATATTTATGCTGTATGAGAATTTTATTACCAAAATTTTTGATACTTTGGAAAACTTACATTTCTAATTATGAATAATAATAGATGTAAGTACCAAATATCTGTTCTCGGTTCAAATGTTACCTCCTCAGAAAGCAGAATACTTCCAATCAAAAGTAGAATCACTCAACAATTATAATCATATTACCTTGCTTGATTTCCCTCTGATCATTATCTGATACTTTCTGGTTCACTACCTGTTACCATCTGCCTTCCCTTCTAGAATGTAAGTTCCATTAGGGCATGACCAGTAGACCTTTGTCACTGCTTTATCTGCAGCATCTATAAGGGTGCCATGCCTTAGTGGGTACATTTGTCAAATGAATAAATAAACAAGAAATTCAAATATCATCCCCTGACTTAATTACACATCCTATCTCCTCTCCTCAATAATTTATAAAACTTTATAACTGAAAAATCCTTATTAATTTTATCTAGAGATTATGCTAGATTTGTTGAACATTGTACGATCAATTAATAGCATGGGATGAGAGATCCTATGGCCTAGATAGGAGTCCTAGTTCCTTCAGTTTTTACTTCTAGCTGTGTGGCCTTGGGTAAGCTATGTAATTTTTCTATAACTTAGTTTCCTCATTGGTAAAATTAAGTTGTTAATATTAGCTATGTCATAGGGATTTTTGAAGACTAAAAGTACATAGTATAGTGCCTGGGACCTACTAAGCACTCACTAAATATAAACTCCATAATGAGTTGAAGTCACAAAGAAAAGAATGGTTGCCTAACAAAATGTATGATTTTCCAACCTTAGATGGTTTTAGGAGTGAGTTATCTGTACCCAGAGACTTAATTATCTACTTGCTTGAGATACTGAGGAGAGGATTTATGCATCATAAAGTCATTTACTTTAGATAAGTTTTAATATCACCCTTCCTACTCCTCCAACCCTAAGGTCCTAAGGGTCATGACTAACACTATACACTGAAATGAAGAAGTATACAGCACAATTCCCAAATGAAAAAATGGGGAGCATTTCAGCCTCCTGTATCCAGGAGATGCATTTGTACTATTTTCACAAGAGAGTCAGTCTCTTCTCGGTACACGGGAACTTCCTGTTGACCTCCGACCACTAACATCTATGTCACTGATCTCCTCATGAAACTACATCGAATTAGGAGTAGATGATCATGGGAACTGGAGCTCGGGTGTTCTTGGAGACACAAAAAGTTAGGCTTGCCTAGTAGGCTCATTTAGAAAACTAATAGTAAGCCTAAAGGAGACAGGCTGCAAATAAGCCAAAAAAAAAAAAAAAAAAAAAAAAAAAAAAAAAGACAAATAAACACCATAGTTCTTAATGGGAAAGTTAAATTTAAATGTATCCAAATCCAAAGAAGCCCATATCTAGATTGCAGATAGAGGGATAGGAAACTGAGAACAAGCCGACCTCTCCCAAAGAGGCCTTGGCACAGGGAAGGGTAGCTTCCAGGGAGTCTTTCAGAAGGTCACCAATAAGACTAGAACTGAGTGTGAGGATGGGCAGCAAAAGCTATGTATGCAGGGAGGACATCAGATGCAGTGGCTGGTGGTTGGGTCTTCTTAAAGGAAGGGGATATCTGAAAAATCGAAATCCAGGCTCAGAGTGAAAGAATGAATCAGCGGGCTTCTTCCAAATTTGTGGTATCAGGATATAATCTGGAATATTCACATCCTTGAGATATAGAAAACCCTAAGGCACCTGCCACACCAGAAAAGATCAATTAAATGGCATTCTGCATTAATTTTATGTGAAATGGATTTTTATCATACTCAGATAGTCTACAAATTAGCAGTCTATGTGTGTTTAGTCAGTTAACCTTCAGCTTTTGTTGTTGTTGTTGTTTGTCTTTTTGTAAATAATCGACACTTTTAGCACCAACAATACTGTTATGAGCATTCACAGATATAGTATAACTTAATTGTCACCAGTGGTAGATTTGGAGCAGCTTCTCTGCGAGGTATATTCAAGTGCTGACCAGAATAGCTGCACCAAGAACAGTCCTCGTAAGCTCAGGTGAATACCTAAAAATACACACTTATTCTCCTTTCCATAGCAGTGAAAGTCATTTTCAGCCACCCTACAAAGGACTTTGATGTCAGTGTGTGTTAGCCTCAGCTAAGCTGTTTCAAATCCTGTACACACATTGGGGGGGGGGATTCTTTGAAATTCTGATGAGCTAGCCAAAAGTTGCTTTGAAATTACTCTATTCCTTCCACACTGTTTGCACACAATTTTTAGTAAGCTCATCTTGGGTTGAAGGAACTTCAGAGTTTATTTTATAGGTAAGGTTCCACTCTTTCTCAATGGCATGCTGATTTGGGGGGGTGTGTGTATGTGTGTGTGTGTGTGTGTGTGTGTGTGTGTGTGTATGCTGTATGTACAGAGACTTGCTTGAGTCTTTAGGAATTTATTTTAGAATCTTGATAAGTTTTAAATTTAAAGTATATATGTTATTTAGCATGCCATATTTATACTCAAGAACTTGTCAATTTAATATATTAAGCTTGCCCTTTGGGAGATTAATTGCAGCAGATGATCATAAAAGTAGGACTCTGTGTTGAAATGTGATATATAGATTTATTTTAAGGCTATTGGAAGAGTTAGTTTATTTGATAGACCTTGTAGGCTCTTGTCCCCAAACATAGAGCAAAATATTAGAAGGGGAAGGGTTTGACCCAAGGGATTTTAGTAATCTCTGATTCCTCCTGGCTCCTTCTGGCATCACTATTTTATTGGTTTCAGCCAATCCCCAGAAAGAAAAAAAACAAAAGCAAAACCCAGTTTCTTTCAGACACAATTAAAAACAATTTTTAAAAAATCTTAAGTTTACTCACAAGTCATACAGAACTATCCCATAAATGCAGGGAAAACGTTTAAAAAGCATTATTTTCCAACCCTATGTGATTCTAGATGATAATGTGCCTAGTATCTTAGTGGGTTTTTTAGTTGTCACAGTGAAATGGAGGATTCTATTGGCCTTTACTACGTGGGGGCCGAGAATGCTGAATTCCTGCAATGCATGGGACAGCCGTTCACCACGAAGAATTGCCCCACCTACAATGTCACATTGAGGGGACGCAAGGAGAAAATGTAGAAAAATATAAAAACAGATGAAGAGCAGAAAACAATCTCTTTCTGTTCATGATAAATCAAGCACACACACACATACACACAATACATAATGATACATAATATCTGAATACCATTATTAAAATGGTAGGTCTGGTTAGTATGGATCATATCTGCACTCTGGAAAGAGAGAAAATCTCTTTCCTTTCCAATGACTGTCAAACAAGCACAACATTCAACAATGTATTATGCCACAAATAAAACCCTCAAAACACTCCCCACAACAGGAAAGTATAGAAAACATTCTCTTATCATAATGCAATAAAACTATCAACTACTTGCAGCACTAGGAAAAAATATGCTCTGTGTTCTGAAAATTTTAAACCTGTCTCATACTTTCAGGGTCAAAAAAAGGAAAGCATCTAGAAAACAACTATATAAAAAATTTATGGGATAGCTAAAGTAGTGCTCAAAGAAAAATCCGCAGACTTAAATAGTTTATTAATGAACAAGGAAGAATAAAATATCCATTAAGCATTCAAGTTAGGAAGTTAAAAAAACAAAAACTACAGAAAGCACAAAAAAGGAATTGATATACATAGTACAAATTAATTGGAAGAAAGAAGAGCAGAGGATTAATAAATAAATCAAAAGGCTAGTACGTACACTGTTAGCTAATCAGATCAGGGGGATGAGGAAGGAGGCTGATACAATTATACAAAATCAGAAACAATAAGAGGAAAATAATGCCAATATAAAGGATATTTTAAAAATCATAACAGACTACTTTGTGCAAATAAATTTCAAAACTTGGATGACAGAGATAATTTGTAGAATATATGGTATGCCAAACTGCTTCCAGAAAAGAGAAAAGATAGAATTTGACAGTTACCATTTAAATAAAGGAAGTTGTTAAATAGTTACCACCAAAACTGTGGCCACACACACACACACACACATACACACAGCCTAGGTGGGTTCATGGCACAACTTGCCAAAGCTTTAAAACACAGGTTAATTCCAATACCATTTAAAACTCTCCCAGAGTTTACAAAGCAATAGTAACATTGATCCTAAAACCTGACAGACTGCACCAAAAAGAAAATTATAGAGCAACCTCAGAAACAGCAATGCAAAAATCCTAAACTAAATATTGACAAATAGAATCTGATTTAAATAATAATGTGCCTGGCCATATGGAATTTATTTGAGGAGTGTAAGAATAAAAATTTAAAAAATAACAAGATCAAATTTAAGAAAAAAATCTGGTAGCACTAAATCCCTCACTATGACATTCAACGCCTTTTAGAGTATG
The DNA here is from genome assembly GCA_028646485.1 of Cryptoprocta ferox. NCBI lineage: Eukaryota > Metazoa > Chordata > Mammalia > Carnivora > Eupleridae > Cryptoprocta > Cryptoprocta ferox. The sequence continues at coordinate 81,297,841 of CM053574.1, read as the reverse complement.
ATAGTTTTCATTTCCACATGAATGCCACCACTCCAGTGACCATGCCGTTCAGTCTCCTGCATACTTATGCCATTTCCTATCTCTTGACTTTTGCCAAGTTTCCATCGGTGTTTGAAATGTCATGAGCCCAAAGTTGCTCCCAGTTCTAAATATCCTATCCACCATCAAAACCAAATTTAAATATTAACTCATAAGAAAACCTTCCTTGATTCTCCTCACAATCAGAAACTTCTCTCCTTTTACGGAACAATTGAAAAGCTTTCTCCCTCTTTCATATAAGCACTTATCACAGCTAACCCTCTATTACAGGTATCTGTGCAAAGCACTACTTCTCCTATTAGTCTAGAAACATTTTTGAAGGGAACCGCCATGCCTTAATGCATCTCTCTGTGTTCTGATCACTGCAAGCACAGGTCCTTACATACTTTGATGTTTCGGTGTGCCGACACAAAAATCCAGGATATGAAAGCAAAAGTAAGTTGAAGACTTAGGAGTGATGGCTTTCCTTAATGTTACCGCATGTGCGCAGAATAAAAAGTTAGAATCTGAACGTCAGCAGGACAGTAGCCATGCCAGCCCCACTATCATACTATCATCCTGCAGCCGGAATCACGGAAGCATGAAATGCACTCCGGCTCTAGTCTGAGAGACTCTGATTACCCTCAGCCAGCCAGTAAGCTGAGAGTAACAGCTATTGCATAAGTCAAAAAGCAGCTAGAAGCATCAATGCAAAAGCATGGAGGTGGCAGTGTAGTAAAGAAGTCAGGATGGAATCGTTGGTTTCAGTAGGCTGTTGGTTTGGAAGCAAGTACTTCACACGCGCGCGCGCGCGCGCGCGCGCGCACACACACACACACACTAACCCCACTGCACATAGGCATCCTCATCATATTTCATTTCCATGAATTCCAAACACTAACCTGTATTCTAAAATTTCACTGAAAATGTACAAGCTTGTGAGACAGTCACAATGTCAAGTTTCAAAATGTATGTGTAATTTGTTATGCGCAGCAGGGTCAACAGTCCTATCAAAATTGTACCAGAAGGTTTGCTAAGAACAGAATATTAAACAGAGCAGAGACTATGGGATTTAACGTGAGAAACTGACATTAAGCTCAAATGGCACAAAAGGGCCATATTCCCATCACTGTTGATATACTTTTTGAGACCTGGACTTTCTATATAAACTTGTTATTCTGGGTATAACTTCAAAAGCAATGGAATCCAATGAAATGAAAAATTTCTGGTTCATCCCGAGTGCAAAAGTTAGTTTATTTTAAAACCATGTAAAACAAAGAAGTTGACATTGTTGACACTTTCCTGGTGGGGAAATCTAGAAATTTTTGTTTTTCCTGCTCCTCATGTTGCCCCATGCCTCCTTCAGAATGTGCCCTTCTCAGATGTTTGAGATGTCTGCCCCTGGTTTTCCTACTTCTCTGGTGCCTCTTCATCTCTGCAGCCCCTCCATCTGCCCTGATTATCTCAGTGGTGGTCATCAGGCCTCAATACTCCGCTTTCATCTCATTCCACTCCGCACACTTTGCCATCTCAGAGCTCACTACTATTCACAGTTTCAACGCTAAATGAAAATCAAAGTCTCAGGTCACCAAAATCTATCTCCAGATAAAAATCATATACCTAAGTGTCCCCAGCTTATCAGCCTCATATGCATAAACTGTACTGATTTTGGGGTGGTTTTTTTTCTTTTGTTTCAAGTTTTTATTTAAATTCGAGTTAGTTAACACATAGGATAATATTGGTTTCAGCAGTAGAATTTAGTAATTCATCACTTACAGACAACACCCAGTGCTCATCATAACACGTGCCCTCCTTAATGCCCATCACCCATTTAGCCCATCCCCCACTTCCCCTCCAGCAACCCTCAGTTTGTTCTCTTTAGTTAAGAGCCTCTTATGGTTTGCCTCCTTCTCTTTTCTCCCTTTCCCTATATTCATCTGTTTTGTTTCTTAAATTCCACATATGAGTGAAATCATATGGTATTTCTCTTTCTCTGATTTACTTTGCTTAGCCTAACACACTCTAGCTCCATTCATGTCATTGTAAATGGCAAGATTTCATTTTTTTTGATGGCTGAGTAATAGTCCATTGTGTAAACACACACACTCACACGCTATATAAATATACCACATCTTTCTTATCAATTTATCAGTTGTTTCTCCATCAAAGCTGGAAGAGGTGGAAGAAGGATGGTCTTCCAAAGATGTCCATGTCCTAATTTCCAGAACCTTTGGTAATGTTACTTTACATGGCAAAAGATTTGCAGATATAACTTAATTGAGGGTCTTGAGATTATCCAAGGGATCCAGGTAGATCAAGGTAGTCACAAAAGTGCTTCTAAGGGTCTATGTTAGAGTGATTTTATGAGAAACACTTGACTTGCCATTGCTCATTTTGAAGATGGAAGGGAACCATGAAGCAAAGAATATAAAGAGCCTCTACGAGCTGGAGGAAGCAAGGATGATTCCCCTCTTGAGTGTCTGGAGGGAGTACAGCCATGCTATGCTGATTCCTTGATTCAACCCAAAGAAACCCATTTCAGACTACTACCTCCAGAATTGTAAGATAACAATTTTAGTATTGTTTTAAGCCACTAAATTTGTGGTCATTTGTCACAGCAACGGTAAGATACAATACCACCAATTCTCTCAATTACCACTCTGCCACATAACTTGCCAAGACCTATTGATTCTTCCTTCTAAATTCTTTATGGCCCTTCCACCACATCTGTTCTTATATCCATGGGTACTCCCCAAGAGGGAAATGCATTGTGAGTCTTTGCTGGTCTTCCTGTGTCTACTTAGGCCACTGCCTCCCCCAACTCTGTCAGGCAATGTCAGTCTTCAAACTGTCCCCAGAAGATCTTTATAAGAAACAAATCTGATAGTCTCAAGCTGAATGGTTCACTGTTGACAACAGAGTGACAATAAGCTTCTTTATCTGATGAAAGTGCCTTCAAATTGTGACACCCACCTAACCATCCAATTTTAATCTCTGCCTTCTGTCCAAAGTTGGTGCTCACCCAGCATTCCATGCATACATGGTACTTCATCTGTATGTACTCTGAATAATGTCCTCTCAGTACCTGTCTAACTGGCAAACTCCTACATATCTTTCAATACTGAAACAACTGTGTTGGCAATCTCTCGAGAGTGAGCTCCTTAAAGGCTGGGACCTCTCCATCTCTTTCTCCACAGTGCCTAGCTCAGCCCTCACTCTCGGTGAACAGCAGGGACAAGTTTTCCCTTCTCATGACTTCTAGCATAAAGACAGACTTTATCTTTCTCCTAGTTTGGGCTCATATATGATGTTGGAATTACTCTGAGAATTAACCCAGTAAGACGACATACTCCTATTTTCAAGGAGCAGGCACTAGGTTTGAGAATTGGTACTAGGGCATCCAGCCCTGGCATCATGACCACTTCTTCTAGTTAAGAACTTCACCTTGAAAGACAGATTTAGGACAAGAGGCACCTATCAGTCCCAATTGTGCTACAGATGAAGAGTGACTCAAAACCGCTCTCATGTCCCCCTTCACTCTCCCTTCTTGGTTATAAAGAATTCTACACTCAGTTTTTGGCCAAGTAAGTTTTATACTTTCAAATCATTTTGTTTCTTTACTCTGGCCCATCTCCAATTTTCTAATATTATGTTTAAAATATGGAGATGAAAATTAGACTCAGATATGGGCTTTATCAACATCGAACACTGTTAAGTGGATTATTTTATGATTCTTGTGTGTTACATTATGGTTAATGCAACCTAGATCATGTTCTCCTTTTGGATAACAGCCCCATATTGCTGACTCATATCCCTGAGTGACAAGGTGAGAATGGCTTTTTACCTGCATAATACCTACCTGTCAATTCCATTCTTTATGATGGCTAGGATAATCTATCAGTATTTTTCCCCCCAGAAATACAAAATCTTCACACTTCTATAAAGAACTGTCTAATGCACTGGCAGTATAGCTCACCTTGACTTGATGTTCCAATCTATAATTGGAACCATTAGACTCAAATCAAAGCCTCCCAAAGTTCTCTAGCCATTTTCTTCATTTTTAAAGATATGTTGTTATATTTATGTGAGTAACAATTTAATTCAAAATTTAAAAAAATACACACTATTCTTTAACTGTCAGTTTAGAAGCTTTACTTCATTTTAGAAGCCATAAACACTAGAAATAATGATTTAGACTGACCATGTGGAAATGGTTTCAGGGGCTAGCCTCTGATTCCATTAACTTCTGTGCATTTTTTCTTTTAAATCTGCAATGAGAAAGACACAGTTGAGAGCAGAGGATGCTTTTTAAATTAATCTGACTTTCTGATAAAGCAATGGAAACAGAGGCTCAAATTATGTTTCTGAAGTAAAAATGGGACAAGATAAACAAAATATTCATCTCTAATTGGCTCCTGGGGAAAAAAAATCTCAATGCAGATTAAGTATGTTTCTATTAATTTAAGAAAATTAGTTCATTTTACTTTCTCAAACTGATGTGATAAAATGGAAGCATGCACACTTAAAAATATTTTTTGACATACTTAAAGATACATTTAATATCTCATTAAAACAAGATGTATAAATGAGTGGATTTGCAGTGGAAAAATCTGGATCACAATCTTAGCTCACTTGTTCGCTATCAGATCAAAAAAAGTCACATTACCCCTCTAGATCTCCATTTCTTTTATTCAGTTATGGCAACTAGTAATCACACTCAGCGATGTTGACATCTTGTCTTCCTTCCTCTCTTGTGAGTATGGCTGAGAAATCCATGTTACACTTACACTTGATCTTAGCCAAAAGGCTGAGAAGCGATCCACGTTACACTTAAAAGAATAAAGAATAAGATTGAAATACAAAGCCATAATGGGGGCCAGTACAACCTGTAGAAAAGGAGCTAGCACTCCAATGTAGAGAAAGTAGAAAATTTGAAGCTGAAAGTCTTATTTGCCCCCCCCCCATTTCTAGGGTTTCTGAGCTATAGTTTCCATCGGTACAAAAGACTGATGGTACTCATTTTGATATTTTGTTCTTACAAAACCAGAATCTTAAATGATAAAAGCATGGCTACTCTAGTGATAAAGATGTGTGGATGGAGGGTCTTGCTCACTCTAGCTCAGCTTCAGATTCACACTATAAAATCTTAAAACCAACAAACCAACATGGTTGTTTCCAATACTAAAGTCTTAATGTATCTTTACTTTGTGCACTTGCCCAATGTGGGAAGAGAAAGTGGTATTTTAAAGGCAAAGAGCACTGTGTCAGACTTGTATTTCCAACTGTTGCTGGACTAAGTATTCAGGAAAGCCATCCTGTCAAAAACACCAACGTGTTGGATAAATTATAACTAGCTTACATATAAACATATTGCTAAGCTGTCCACAAAACAAGGGAAGTTACCAGAAATTGGGACCCACAAACTAAAATTATAATGGTAAGAAAACCTTTAAGATAAGGCTTCCCTGAGGACAAGTGACTACACCAGGCACCCAGAGTTTAGATATTAATGGGAGAAATTGAGGGCTATTAACTCTGAGACTCCTAAATTCAACTTGGTCTTGAAGAAATCTCACTCTCAGTGTATGTGAGCACTGAGTTATGCTCCAATCTGCTTCAGAAGAAACAGATAGAAAGTCTGCCTGTCCTGCCTGTTCCCAGGATAAAAACTTCAATAATGAAGATAATAAAGTAATAGTCTTCCCTTAAAATCTATATCAGGAGACTAGATCTCACATGGGTGTGGTGTTCAAATTTACACTACTTGGGCTGTCAGGAAAACCACAGGCCAAATAATTAAATAAAAGCTGTCCTAAGCACTCTCTGATGCCCAGTTGAGGAACAGGCAAGTCTGTTCTGGAGAAAGACCAGCATCATTAATGCTTTAGTCATCTCAGGCCACCACAACAAAGTACCACAGATGGGGTGGCTTAAACAACTAAAACTCATGTTCTCACAGAACCTGGAAATCTGAGATCAGGATGTCAGGATGGTCAGGTTCTGGTGAGGACTCTCTTTCTGGCTTGCAGACAGCTGCCATTTTATTGGGTCATCAAATGGTGAAGAGAGAGACAGAGATCTCTCCTTCCTCATTTTATAAGGCTACAGCCCTATCTGGTTAGGGCCCCACCTTTAATACCTAATTTAACCTTAATTACCTCCTAAAGATCCTATCCCAGGTAGAGTTATAATGGGAGTTAGAACTTCAACATATGAATGGGGGGGGGCACATAATTCATTCCATAGCACTTAATATCATTTCTCATAGTTCCCACAGATTAAGTTCAGCCAAATATGAGCTCATAATCAACTATTACAAAATGAAGATAAGGACCCAAGCCACCATGGGTACCAGTCAGAAGCACCGTCAAGTCAGAGGTTTAAAACTTCAGTGGCCTCAAATATTAGCATTATCTGATACAGAATATAAAAGAGTTATGTTCCAAATGGCTAAAGTCATAAAAAACAAAACACTTCTCAGGAGGGAAAAGAAAAGAATACTATCAAAAAACATTCCATCAGACTTAAAAAATACATGTTGTTGGAAATTAAAAAGAAAATTTTTTAAATTAAAAACTCAGTGATACTTGATACCACAAATTAGAACACGACCGGAGGGAAAAACTCAGACAGCCAGAAGGCAGATGTGAAGGACCTTGTGCAATGTGGCAAAGAACACGGAAAATGTGAAAGAGAGGTTATGAGACATGGACAATAGAAAATGACAAGAAATACATTACAATAAAAAGTTTCTTTATCCAAAGTTACCATAAAGAAAGTGAAGGGTCAACACACAAACTTGGTGAAAGTAAAACCCACAAACACTGTTAGTTGGGATACACAGAGAATGCCTCTTGACCAAAAGATAAATAACTCAATAGAGAAATGGGAAAATGTCTGAAACAGATATTTCAAAGAGGAAGAAACACAAATTACCATTAAACTTAAGAACAGATGCTCAAATAGTAACTAGAGAAATATAAATGTAAACCATGAGATACTAGTTCATACCCAAGATAGGTGAGGTGGAAGAGATTAGAAAATCTGTAGTTTCCAAATGTTGACAAGAATGCAGAGCATTGACAAGTACTGGGAATTTTAATTTGTACAACCACTTTAGAAAACAATCTGGCATCACATTTGAAGATGCACATAGTCACTGACTAATCATTTCAATTGATTAAGTACATTTCCCAAGAAAACACTTAAACATATGAATCTGACTTGAGAAAGGTCAAAGGTCTTAGCAACATCATTGTTTGTTAAAGCAAAAAAAAAAAAAAAAAGAAAAAAGAAAAGAAAAGAAAATCCAATTATGAGGAACTCAAATGAAGTCCATCAAAAGATCATCAAAAACTTTTGGAATAGTTGTACAATAGACTATTTCACAGCAGTGAAAATTAATGAATTGTAGCTACACCAATCAACATGGATATCTCTCAGAAAAATAATGAGTTAAAAAAACAAAATAGAGTATGACTCAACATAAACTCATATCACATAAGATGTTGTGTACAGATGCATGCATGTGTAGTAAAACCCTAAGACAGATCACTGTAATCACAAAAGAGTGGTTTGATGGGAGAGAGAGGTGAGAGAAACACAGTGGAGAAGGGGACATACGAGGCGTTAGATTTCTTGCTGATACTCCATTTCTTCAGCTGAGTGGCACATGCACAAATACTGTTTCATTCTTTTTTCATAATGTAAATATATGTTACGTATTTTTCATTAGATGTACAAAATATTTCATTAAAATTCTAAAAAGAGCACTGGGGAAGGCAGTGAGCAGCAAACTCTGACCAAATCTGGGGGCCTGAGGAGGTTTATCTCTCGTTCCCTCCCTCCCGTGTCTTTTCTCAACCTTAAAGGCACAGCTAATAGGTTCCACCCACAAATCTTGCCAAAGGATTATGTGATAATCATGGTTTGTGCTAATAAAAGTTTGAGGTAACTCTTCCAAGGAAACCTTTGAAGTCAAAAGACCGGCTTAGGCTTTGAAGCACTCCCCATCACCTGCCCATCTGCCCAGAGGCAACCTTCCCTCTGCAGCCGCCCCCCCATACCAGGCTCCCAGTGGAGGGGCTACAGGACTGGCCTGCAGACCACTTCAAACAGCTTTTTGGAGCTGCTTCAAGGTGGCTAATTACTCCTAATTATCGTAACACTTTTGTATATATTTTTTACAAGATATGATCAGTAAGTTTTTAGTCATTTATCTTAGTGGAAAAACATGTGACTTGAACATCTTTTTGATTAGATATAAAACGTGAAAGGACTTCAAGAAAGTGTACCAGTCCAACTTCTTGTAATTTGATTACCATTTAAACATAGTGACTTTCTGGGGGCACCTGGGTGGTTCAGTCAGTTAAGCGTCCAACTTTGGCTCAGGTCATGATCTGGCAGTTTGTGAATTCGAGCCCCGTGTCGGTCTCTGTGCTGACAGCTCAGAGTCTGGAGCCTGCTTTGGATTCTGTGTCTTCCTCTCTCAGCCCTCTCCTGCTTGTGCTCTCTTCTTTCTCTCTCAAAGATAAATAAATAAGCATTAAAAAAAACCATAGTGACTTCTGAATTCAAGGCTTTTGCTGTAAGTCAGCTAATCAATGTTTCCTGAAACATTCAGTCTTTAAAATATAACTCAGTGTATATGCAGTAATTTAAAATCTTCAGCATTGTGGACAGGTAAAAAAAAATGTGTGATCAACTTATGGGAACATTCAGGTAGTCTTATTCATAGATGCTTTAAAATAAAACTATCATTGTACTTTTTAAAATAACAACAAATTCATACAGAATGGGAAAGAAAATGCTAGGGAAAAAAACATTAAGGACTAGGTCATTTGATTTATGCTTGATTAACTTTTATTTAATAGGATATCAATATCGATTGGTATGTGATTTGTATTAATCAAAATTAGTTTGGTTGGATTTTCATTTTTATATCAGAATGTAAAACTTATTGGTATAGGTTTTTATGCAAATACAGTCTTAATGAAATACATTAAGGAAGGAAGGAAGGAAGGAAAGGGGGAGGAAAGAAGGAAAGGAAAAAAGGAAGAAATTAATAAGACTTTTGCTAATGACAGCCTACATGATTCAACTAAGTCAATTTGCGCATCGATATCTGTCAGACTGCTATCCTCCTCTGCGGTAGACAGGTCCTAGAAACACTAATGTTTATCATAAACTCTCCTAAAGTCAAATTTGGATCTGATGAAGTCAATGATTATTCAGCATTCTGAAAATTGATGTCCAGTAGAAGTTGCCAGTAATGATTTCTTTGCCAGGTAATCATACAAAAACAATTTCAGAAACCGTTGAAGTTTTATTTAACATTCTGTATCATTGAAGTTTTCAAAAAAACATCAGTAGCTATCATAATAGTTATTCAGTAACAATATTTGGCTAGAGTTTCATACATTAACAGAATAAAAGCCAAGTAAATCCAAGAATGGCTAGTATAAAATTTTTGCTAATAATTATTTTAGAGAAGAATAACAATCTAGGATCTGATAGAGACTGTGTCCTAGAGTGACTTCCAGGAAGTTTATCTATCTTCTCGTAGCTTTTGTGGACTATTTCATTGGCGACAAAGAGATTATACTGTTTTGCCCAAAATGCATGCTCAGGTCTGCACACATCCAGGGAGAGGGACCAAAATGAAGAAATGATTCCTTAGCCTTACCTCCTGGTGGGGTCTGAAATAAAATTCTTCAGGGATTGGGTGAGTAGGGAGAGTGGGAGTCTGAGATTGCAGGAGGAGGCCCCTTCCATATCTGGGGTAGCTACAAATTCTCCACCTTTGCTTTCTTGGTTCCCCTGCCTGTAAAGAAAGCCTTAAAACAAAACAGAAGAATAAACCCTTCACAGCTTACCTGGGAGGTGAAGGGAAATGAGGAGTTGCTACAGAGAGTCTTCCCCACTCAGCAGGAATCAGAGGAGGGGGAACCTCACCCATGAGGACCAACTGGGATTTGTAGTTCTGCTGCTGACCTCCACTGAAACAATTCATCAGCCTTCTCTCAGGAGGAGGTCTTGGACTATTTCAAACTCAATTCATGGCAAGTCTGCTTAGTAAATATTAGTTTTCTTAATTCTTCCTCCTCCTATTGTCAAATCAATGACCAGTTTTGCACAGAGGAAGCTGAGTGAGTTGAAAAGGACACTGAAACTGGCATTTCAGCTAATCGAATCCACTTGGGTTTTTGGACTGGAGTCCTCTACAAGGTCAGTAAGTAGTTGTGCCTCGGCGTGACGTATTCTCTATTACAGAGCCCCATCACACCACACCCTATTTGTGCTTGGGTGGATGAAAGTGTGTGGAATTGCAAAGAAAGAGGGCAGAAGAAATTCTCCCAAGATGTACTATATAATCTGCTCCTTCAGACATCTTTCCTCCCTTTGCAACCTGGAAAGCAGTATCTAGAAGCGTGGCACAATTCCTTGCATAGGGGATTTTGACTGTCAGCAAGTGGGAAAGGAGGTGATGAAAATAACAACTGGACTGGGTCTACAAACAAAGGTCATGTACTTCTCACATGCACTGTTAGCTAGACTGCACCTGTCTGGTGTTAATAGTATGAATACAGATTAAGCTGTACACACACACACATACACACACACATACACACACTATTCCTCAAGTGTTTGAAAACGATAGGCAACATAGAAACAATTCTTGAATTATCCTTTTTTAATTTAGTACTTTAGTTCAAAAGGCTAATTAGTATTTTTGTTTAAGTTGTAGGAAGAGGGGGCTGAGGTTGACAGAGGACCCACAGCATCTTATCCTTGGCTTATAAAGTAGCTGGTTAGGATATGCCAGGTACTGTCCTGCCTTCCATTTACTATCTCACTGAATTTTCATCACAACCTTGGGCAGTAGGTGTTAGCATGTCCATTTCACAAATGAAGAAACAAATGTCATGAGAATTTAGATAACTGCCCATGGTCCCACATCTATTTTTAGTAGAGCCAACGTTCAAACTTAGGCCTGACTCCAAATCCTATACTGAAGATTAAAGCACTATTCATCGGGAAATGGTGCATGTGATGGACATGGACGTGTCCGTCTCCCTTCAAGATAAACTGCTGCAGGGATAGACGGTCGCTGTACCTTTCCATGCACCATGGCTTTCCTCGGACACCACAGTTCTCTGGGGCTGAGCATGGTGGGGTACCAGCATTGGCCCATTCTTACCAGACCCGGGACTGTCTCTAAAGCTCTAAAGCTACTATCCAATTTGGTAGCCATTAGCCACGTGTGGCTTCTGAGCACTCGAAATGTGGGTAGTGTCACTAAAGCACTGAATGTTTATTTTTATTTCATCTTATTTAATTTAAATCTAAGTAGTCCCAGTGGCTCTTAGCCATGATGCTGGGCAGCACAAACAGAACATTTCTGCTATGGCAGAAAGACAACTCTTGCTTAGGAAGATTATCAGGATGAACTCTGTGCAGATCCAAAAGAGATGTAAAAAAAAAAAAAAGATTTACCTCAGAGGCACTTCCTTTTGAGACAGTTGTCTCAGAAGGAGCTGTGGACACTACGAAGGCTGTCAGAAGAAGAGCTCGGATGATCCATCAGCAAGGTGGGTAGAGAGGAGAAAGGTGGGGGACATGGATCTTAGATGACTCAGAGACACCCCACCCTCTCTGGGGCTGGACCCACAGCTGGGGAAAAAGTGGTGCCACAGAAAGGGGAGAGTGGCATTCCCAGATCAGAATGGGGCTTGGTGGACAGGATTTTATGTTGTTAATGAGTGGCTAGAACACTAGGGCCCAGATGAGCAAAGGTCTGGATAGAATGGAGTTTTACAGAGTAATGCCCGGTAGGACATTATTTATAGTTTTCTCCTCTCCAGTTTCTATGCTCTTCTTTCTCCTTTATTATCTGACTCTGATTTCCTTATTAAAAAAAAAACAACAACAACTTATTCTCCCTCTTTTTCTTTTACCCTCCAGTCACCAGAAAAAAAAATATATAACTGCAATAAATATTTTATTTCTTCCATGTATTAGACTTTTATGTTCATTGTTCTTCACACAGATTAATTGAACATTAGCATTTTTCTTTCTCAAGAAAAGCTAACTGCTCTTTTAACATATATTATGGCCCTCAGTTAGCATTCCTTTATAGGGTCATTGGGTCAATGGCAAGGGGAGGCTACACTTTTTTACCTTCATCAGAGGTATTTTCATAGGAAAACATAGGCTAACATTAGCTTTCTTGTATAAAATAAAAATACAACACTAGTGAAAATCAAATATACTTATAAAATATGCATATAAAATTTCACTTATTGAAGAGCTATCATCAAGGCAAGGGTCTTTTTTTAAATTTTTTTAATGTTTACTTATTTTTGAGAGAGAGAGAGAGAGAAAGAGAGAGAGCATGAGCAGGGGATGGGCAGAAAGCAAGGGAGACACAGAATCTGAAGCAGACTCCAGGCTCTGAGCTGTCAACACAGAGCCCGATGCAGGGCTTGAACCCACAGACCATGAGATCATGACCTGAGCTGAAGCTGGATGCTCAACCGACTGAGCCACCCAGGCGCCCCAGCAAGGGTCTTTTTCCTTAAAACAATCAACTTCAGGAGCTACTTGCAAATTAGTGTCTGTTTTCTTCTTTACAGTAGCCTAAATGGGTACTCAAGCTGGGACACAAGAAAATAAAATATTCCTATTGATGGCTTTAAACTCTGTAGTCTCAATTATCAGATACAATCTTATTAATGGGCTCTATGAATTCTTCTTCAGAATGTGTGGAATTAATCAATTCACCTAGAAGGGCAAGGGGCTATCCATATACAGATTGAAAACACAGACTTGAGAAACACAGATGTTCTACTAAATCCTCATTGGCGTAATCTCAGCTGAATTCAACCTCTGAGCTTTAAAAAATTTTTCTAAACTGTTAAGGACAAAAAATAAATAAATAAAAATAAACGACATTATACATTCACATCTGGCTCTGTCACCATTTAGGGCATGCTATTCCGAACTTCAAAATCTGGACACAGGGACAGGATCTATTTGGGAGCCCTTGGCCACCATGAGAACTGAAGTGCATGGTCTCTCAAACTATTCCATCTCTGCTCATCTACTTTTGACACCACCGCCATCACCTAGAGTGGGCACCACTTTGAAACACCAATCTTCATAGTGAGTAATAGTTATGTGTGAAAGGTAAGTTCCTAGGGGGAAGTTTCTCTTTCTTCTGCAGGACTTTAATACTATGGGTAAGACAAATCCCTTCTATTTGCAGCAATGCAGTTAAAATAATTTGGATTTTATGGCTTTTATACATGGAAGTCTTCTATTTCTACATTAAGATATAGCTCCTAGTGAAAAAGTCTTAATGAAAATATGAAAATTCTCCACCATTATTTTTCCTATGAAGAAGAAAGCCTCCCCTCTGGATGTTCAGAATTTTATCAACATTTTAAATAGCATAGAATATGGACAATAATAATTATAGCTTCCATGTATTAATGTTTCCTGTACATTGAATGCATAATGCACCTTGGACACAGCATTTTTCATTTATTCTTCAACACTACCTGTAAACTGTGGGCGCCTGGATGGCTCAGTCAGTTAAGCATATGGCTCCTGGTTTCAGCCTCTTGGGTTTGTGAGTTCAAGCCCTGCATTGGGTTCCGAGCTGACTACAAAGGCTGCTTGGAATTCTCTCTTTCCCTCTCTCCCCCTCTCTCCCTGCCATTCCTCTGCTTGCTTGGCTAGCTCTCACACGTTAAGCTTCTCTCTCTCTCTCTCTCTTAAAAAAAATTTAAAAAATTAAGTTTTTTTTTAACTTAAAAAAAACCTACCTGTTTAATTCAGTATTATTATTTAGACTTCACAGTTTTGGAAACCAGACTATGGAGAAAAGTACAACATCCATTCAACAAATATTTACAGAGCGCTATGTGGCAGGCTCTGTGCTAGGCACTACGAATATAATGGTATGAAGCATTATATCATATCCCTACCTTCAGAGGGCTTATCATCCATGGACAAGACTTGCCTTATCCAAATGGAAACAAACAGCTAGGGAGGGACACAGGCAGTAACAGAATCTGAGTCTGACCTCAAAACAAAACACAAAACCTCAGGTCTGACTGACTTCTATACCAAGAGCCTTGGAGTCATCTTTGACTCACCTCTTCTTGTCACACTACATGTCCAATCAGCCTGCAAATCATATTGGCTCTAGCACACAGTAACTCCAGAATGTGACCACATCTAACCACCCTGGTCTAAATAACCACCATCTCTCACCTGGACTATTTCATGAGTTCTAAAGAATCTCCCAGTGTCTAGCCCTTTCTCCATTTATTCTCAAGACAGTAGCCATCTGGGTCTTGCTTAAACGGGTAGTCACACCACATCACCCTTCTACTCAAGACCCATTCAGGTCTCACGTGTCACTCAGAGAAAGAGCAGAGTCCTTACACTGCACTGCAGGCCTGACTCAGGGTGGGTCCCTCTCACTTCATCTCTTGCCCCTCACTAGCCTTGCTCACTTCTGTCTGGACACATGGGCCTCAGAGCTTCCCCTTCAAACGTGGCTGGTGCCTTCCCACTTCATGATCTCATTTCCCTCTTCCTGGAACTTGGTTTCCTAGGTATTTGCATGTTTGCTCCCTCATTTCCTCTGGCCCTTACTGAAGTGTTCCTATCTCTATAAGACTTTATCTGATCACCATATTTATGATTGCAACCCTCCCCTAACATTCCTTATTCTCCCTTCCCTGCTTTATTATCCTCCGTAGTACATATCACCATCTGACATGTTACATATTCTACTTATTTATTCTATTTACTGGCTACTTCTCCAGCTCTTCCTAGCTTCAGATAGTCTAAAATCAGACACTAATAATTAGGCCTTCTTTCCCCCAGGACGCCAAATGACTAGCATAGCACTCCCCTCCTATAAATATATGCCTCCCCCCCCAAAAAAATACACTTCATGAAGCAGAGATTTTGTCTATTTTGCTCAGTGCTTTCTCCACATGACCTATACTGCTTGGTACATTGCAGGAGCTAAAAATTTGTTGAATGAATTAATATTTTACTGTATCTCCTCCTATACTCAAGCAGATTGAAAGAGCACCAAAACTCCAAAACACTATTTTTAGAACTGCTATAAACACATTTGTGGTTGAAAAAAGCCTGGCCATTTCCCTGAGCCTGCTTCATCTGCTCCTAACAGGGACTTCTCTCCACCTGCACGGTTCATGAGCAGAAGATACAGGCATTGCAAGGGAACCTTTGTCTCTGGAAAGACTTCCAACTGACAAAAGGCAAATGGTAAATTGCAAAAAAGCATGACACAGCGGGTTTTCACTTTCATTGTAACTTGTTAAAACAAGTATTAAATTACAGGTGATGTGGTGTGCTATGTATAAAATTGTAGGAAAAGGCCTGAGCCCCTTTAAAGTATACTATTTAGAATGTGAAAGTGTTTGTTTGTTTGTTTGTTTTAGGGTTCCAGAAGTAATTCAACACGAGGTCCAAAGGTAACTCCATTCTAACAAGGATCTATAGAAGAAAAATGCTTTTCTCTCTCTTACACCAAGAATAGCTCTGTGGTAAGAAAAAATGTTGCTGTTAGAAAGGGGACACTGCTGACCCACTTAAAACTGTTAATAGGATCTTAACTAGGTTTAAGTGAAAGTACTCGAGTGTTAGTGAGCTTAGTGAATACCAGGGAGGTGGGCAGATTTCTGTTGAGAGGATGGGAGAGTTTGTAACAAGGATAATAAAGTCAAGGTATTGGACTACTGGGGCCAAGAGTAGATAGTCTGTGCTATTGTGCAAAGAAGTTCCCTTCTTATAAAAACCACTTCTTCTTTTTCCTTACCTTGGAGTTACCAATATATTCTAAATGACTAATCTGTAACTACATATAACTTATTAGTAAAATATTCCTTATAATCTGCCTTACTTTTCAACCCATATCGGTGGTAATTAGTTAATATAGCCTTGGCAGCAAAGCCACCAAAGGTTGGTCTGGTCACAAAGAGGACTCTGGCCTAATGTGTGTATTGCACTTTGAAATCCCTCAAATGCATCAAGCATACTATTTCATATGATCTGACCAATAATTCTATAGGAAAGATACTACAATACTCATTTTATAATTATGAAAACTGAAGTGCAAGGAGGTTACGCTTGCCATCAGTGAGGACAAATGTGGTCACTGACATCCTAGTTCACGGACTCAAAAACCTACTGCTCTTGGGGCAACTGGGTGGTCAGTCAGTTAAGCGGCTGACTTCAGCTCAGTCACAATCTCACAGTTCATGAGTTTGAGCCCCACACTGGACTCTCTCCTGTCAGCACAGAGCCTTCTTTGGAGAGAATCTGCTTCTCTCTCTCTGCCCCTCCCCCACTCATGCTTGCTCGCTCTCTTTCTCCCTCTATCTCTCTGCCCTGCCCCCCTCCCAAAAATTAAAAATTAAAAAAAAAAACCTACTGCTCTTTCTACCACATGATGTGGATTCTCATGAAGGATACTCTGGTCTCTTCAAGGATGCATGTTAGGCTTGGGTAGAGATGAGGATGCCCTGGAAAAAATTCAGGTAGAGGCATCTTATAAAAGGTCTGCAGTCCTCATCTCTAACTTTGATCTGGCTAAATCCCACCTTGAGCTTAGGGTGCTGCATGGGTTTAAGGCCAGCAGGTTCTAAGTTGCTGAGCTGAGAACCATGTAGGCAAAGGCAGGAATAGGAGAGCATCTGCCTGGCACCTCTGATGTGGAACGGTAGAGACTAATTCCTTCATGTGACACCACCATTACAATATCTTCCTCTGTTCAATGTTCCTGAAAAATTTCTTAGAAACATATCCTCTTCATTACTAAAGACACTTCTATAACTGAGTCCTTAATTCAGTACCTGAAAACATCGTCTAATTTTGAGGGCTGAGAATGGGTAGGAGCATGGGCAGAGCAATATACAATTTCTGGTTGAGTACCCTGATAATAGGAATACTGGCTTTTAAATAACGCAAATTTTTCTTCCTACAAAACTTAAATTATTTCTATTCTGTTCAGTGTCACAAATATTTTACCTTCTACGTGAAAAAACATTGTGCTAGGTGTCAAAGGATATAAAGATGAATAAGAAATGATTTCTTACCTCCAGGAATCATTAGTCTAATGAAAAAAAAAGTGGAAATCTTTCTAGAATACATTTTACTTGTATCTGCCTTCTTTAAAAGGGCATGCTGAAAATTTCTTTGGTGACTTAGGGTCATCAGTATGAACATCAGCTGTTGTCCTGGCCCACACAATAGGCACAGCAGTAGTTAGAAAACAATGTGGTATAGAAACTAAGGGCTACTGATCATAGAAGTTAACCAAGAACTTGCCTTCTGTCTTCTTGAATTGGGTGGATGGACAGATGGATGGATGGACAGGTAAATGGATGGACAGACCAACAGACACATAGATAGAAATACCCCTGATGTCAGTTTACTTTCCTTATCTTTACATAGAATGGGAAATTCTATGTATAAAGTAAAGACCTGCTGTTACAGTAAATGTGCTTTGAGCAAGTATAAAACTGCCTTTAGCAGCCACTGAGGCACAGGTGGCCTACCAGTGAGCATCCTGCTGGGTCGTCAGAACTGGCCTGTTATTTCTTCTTGCCGGGCCTCTTCTCCGTCACTAGTGTCAGCTCCCCACTTCCCTTAATCACTTGAATTTCCACAAGTCTTGCGCCACCCCTTCTAATCTGTGCCCAGTACTCAGCTATGCATCACTCTCTGTTCTTCTCAAATTACAGCGTGCACTGCCTGCCTCACAGAGTGCTGTCGCAGAGCGGGCACTTGGGAAATGCAAGCACCTACTTCCCATTAACAAGCCAATCTCTGATCTGACACTGTCCCTAGTCTCTTTGTCTTCCATATGATCGGGCTGATACGTACAGATACCTCTCCTCTTTGCACTCAGCAAATCATGTATGTGGTCACAATCCCTCACTGCTTATTTGTACATATCTGTGAACAAAGTTTTCTTTTTTCTTTAACCCCTGAGTAAGACACTCCCTGTGCTTGTAATGACTCATTTGTAGCTGAACAGTTTGATAGCTTAAAAGTGCCTTATTATTTTCATAAATCTCCTCCACCCAGTGGTTCTAATTTAATGAAAGAGTCACTTTTGTGTTATTTATATTTTTATAAATAGTTTGCATTTCCATTATAATGAATAAACACTGGGTTTTAGTTATGTTAGTGTAGATATGCAATTCACTTTCTAGAAGCAGCATCACCACCCTTCCAGTGCTGCTGATTCTCATCTAATGATGACAAACCTCTAGAGGAGATGAAAGCCTAAGGTTCACATCTAAAAGGCACAGCAATCATAAAGCATGGTATATGTGGCATTGATTATTTCTACCCATATAACTCTTCACTTGCAGAAAAAAAAGCTCTTATTTGTAACATAAACTATGTCATGGAATCCTTTTATTTTGATATCTTTGAAGGCTCTCATTAAAGCTAGCACACATAATAGCATTAATAAGTGATAGCTATTACATTATTATGGATTAATGTAACGTACATCAACACAAATACTAAAAATGACCATTATAAATATAGAAAAACATTACTCCATCACACTCTTAGGGACTTCATTTCTGTAAGATTTTTCCTATCTCCTGTTCATCCAGATAAGAGCCAGAAAAATTATAGTCTCTGGTTCAAACATATCTTTACTAATAGGATTGTCTTCTTGGGAATTAACTTTCTGTGATCCCCCTAGTTTTGAAATTTTACATCCTCTAATAAGTATATGAAAATCCCAGCGTTTCACTTTGACCCATTTCAAATTTACATGGCAGAGCTCCAAATGCTGAGAACTGCAAAGTGCCCATTCTTAGCACATGATATCAACCATCTGCCCTGGCCATCAGGACAGAGTCCAGACGTTTCTCCAATGTGATACTATAAAGGCAAAGTGCTCTTGACATTTATGTAATGTTTTTTTGTGTGTGAAATTTGCCGGTGATAAATGGATTCTAGCTTTCTCAAACTGGGACCTACCTCAGTGCATGTGAGTACTTTTCTTGCACTGTGTATTCAATTGTGCATGTTTGTGCTTGCTCACACATCTCTCTCTCTCCCTCTCCCTTTCTCTCTGTCACACACACACACAGTCTAATAGCGACTGAATCATGTGAGTGCCCCCAGAAAAACTAAAGATTTGGTAACTATTCAAACCATTATTTTTAAAGTATTTACTGAACATTTATTAAGTAGAATTAGAGGAAAGTTATTTGTGTTAACAAAAGTGTGTATCTATTTATGGTGAGTTAACAGAATTAGTTCATGTACTTGAATGAACATATCACTTTCACATGCTTCAACTTCTTTCATTTCACAACTATTTGGTCTCTCATTACTGGACAGAATTAGTTACTCATACTCACCCAGACAGTGATAACTTACTCAGATACAGTTACAAAGTTACAAAATGGGTTTCAAAGTTCTTTTGTTTGTTTACTTTCACATTGTCCAAACATTTTCCACTTTTCCATGGTCCTTTTTTCAGTCCAATTTTCTTTTATGATTTACCAAACCAAATTCTTAGAAATAGTTATTCAAAATAAATATACAGTATTGTGACTGTAATTAATAATGCTGTAATATATATTTGGAAGTAGCTAAGAGAGTACATCTTAAAAGTTTTCACCACAAGAAAAAAATTGTAACATGCATGGTAATGGATGTTAACCACACTTATTACGGTAATAATTTTGCAATATATACACATATCAAATCATTAAGTTGTATTCCTGAAACTCATATAATGCTATATGTCAATTATATCTCAATAAAATAAATAAATTTTAAAAAATAAATCACTCATTTCCAGTAAACAGACCTATATAAACTACTACTTGGTATAAAAATTTCAACTACGAACAGCCAAATTCAAGTGACTCTAAATTAGGACAGTAGTGTGGCCTGCCATAACACTATGAAAACTACTCAATAGAGAAATTCGGCAATGTCAAGAATTTTTGTTATTGTCATGAAAATATTCGCTAGAGATAATTCAACAATGGCAGCATTTCTTATTGTTTCTTGTGCCCACCCCTGTGAGGGAGTTGGAATAAATACTGTCTTATCAATTGTCCAAGTGTTGCATGTGGAAACCCAAGTTAACAGGTGCCATATTTGCCATTTATACTAACCACACTCCACTGGTATACAGTGGTGCCCCGGGGAAGCTGCCATTCCTTAATCCAGCTCTGTTCACCCAGATATGCACATGCATCCACGAATCCATCTGTTAGGCATCAAGAATTACCATACTTAAGAAGAGCAATCCTTCAGTTTAAATGTTTAAATGTTTGATGCTAAATGTACACTGAAGGATTGGAAGCAAGGAACTTGCAAATATGACTCAGTCACACATCTGGTTCAGCCCTGTCCGGATGTCGGAATGCATCAGTCATTTTGGATTTATTCATAATGAGAGAAATAAAGTCACAACCCATGTGGTCTCAAAGGTCTACTTAGATGATGAAGACCTATGATACTCCCTGAAGTATGGAAGACTTTCCAAGCTTATTAAGAATATACGTTTCTGACATTTTAAATATCTTAAGTCAGTGATTTTAGCCACTGGGGAAAAACAATGTTGCAGCATGTAATTCAGGTTATTTCAACAGAGCCAGTTCAATCTTAAATCTTCATTTCTAATGCATGCTAGCAATGCTACTTTTGTAAACCCACTTTGCACAACAGTGCCAGCAGCCACACGATGTGACTTAACCAGTTACTTTGTACAGTGTACAAAAGGAGTAAACCCCTCAGCAGCTGTGAGTTCTGGCCAGCGGCCTGGGCTTCCCTCTGATGGGGTACCTTGCTCTTCCTCATGAGTTCCAGCAGTGTCATACTGCTTCTCAGCCTCATGCAGTGTGGCCTCATAAACAGATTCCCTAAATGATCTCCAAGATTCTGATGTCACGTTCAGAGTGGACACTTTCTTTTCCTGTTTGCCAATTCTGCCATTTTTTTAAGTCATTCATATCCAGTCAATCACTGTCAGTAGCCATTAGTTAATGTTAATACTCTTATTAAAGAATTCTTGGTAATTTATTTCATAGGAAGAGTTGACAAAGGGTGACCGTAGGAAGGCAAGACAAAGAAAACGCATTTCAACTATCCAAAGTTGATTTCTGTGAAAGAAGAGACTAATGTCCCATGCACGCTCATTTTGAATAAGATGGTGTGTATTACAGCCAGAAGGGCAAATGAAGAAAATCTGACCGAACCAGTTAACAGTAGCAGAAAATGTTATTGGTGCCTGGGTGGCTCAGTCGGTTGAGTCTCTGACTTTGGCTCAAGTCAGGATCTTGCAGTTTATGAGTTCGAGCCCTGCATTGGGCTCTGTGCTGACTGCTCAGTGCCTGGAGCCTGCTTCAGATTCTGTGTCTTCCTCTCTCTCTGCCCCCTCCCTGCTCACACTCTGTCTCTCTTTCTCTTTTTTAAAAATAAACATTAAAAATTTTCTAAAAAGCAGCAGCAGAAAATGTTAGAAGTGAAAACACAAATGTACCCCAAATGGATTACACTCATACTCTTGTAAGTTACCAGTTTGAGAGTGTTATATTTAAGGCATATCGCCCCACACCTGTTAGGGGGGCCATTATAAAAAACAAACAAACAGAAAATAGCGAGTGTTACCATAAATGATTGTAAAATGGTGCAGCTGCTGAGAAAAACACAATGGAGGTTCCTCAAAAGATGAAAAATAGAACTACCATTTGACGAAACAAGTCCATTTCTAGGTATGTATCTACAACAACTGAAATCAGGATCTCAAAGAGATATCTGCATACCCATATTCACAGAAGCATTATTCACAAGAGCCAAAACTAGAAGTCTATCCACAGAGGAAATGTGGTGTATGCATACAGTGGTATGTTACTAAGCTATAAAAAAGGAAATCCTGACACATGCTACAACATGGATAAAACCTGAGGACATAATGCTAAGTGATGTGAACCATTCAGAGAAAGACAAATACTTCATGATTCCACTTATATGAGGTTATCTACAGTAGTCCGACTCAAAGAAACAGAAAGTAGAATGGTGGTTGCCTGGCGGTAGGGAAAAGGAAATAGGGAGTTTCAATGGGTACAGAACTTTAGTTTTATAAGATGAATATAAAGTTCTAGAGATCTTTACAGCATTGTATGTAGAGTTAACAATATTGTATTGAACACTGAAAAATGTGCTAAGAAGGCAAAAATCATGTTATATATATTATAATATATATAATTTCCATAGTCAAAAATACATGGATCAGCTCTCTCCTAGGGATGCAAAATATCAAAAGCAGGAGCAACAGGGCATTCCGTGCTTTTCTCCGTTTACCCTGAGGGTAACAAGTCCTATATCTCTTTGATCACTGGAAAGCGGCTTCTCCAGAGCCCTGTGCCCCTCCACTGCCCCACCGAGAATCCGCAGTTAGCTTCACAGCACAGTGAGTGCAATGTCAAAATCAGGATGGAAAGACTCTTTACCGTGATGTGAGGAACATGGGAAACACTGGACAACAGTCAGCGCCTGAGGACAGTTCCCAGAAGAGGTCACAGGTCACAGGTGCGGCGGGCTGCTGGCTGGAAGGGCTGTCACCACACACAGCAAGCCCTACATCCTGAAACGGAAGAAACCATGTGTAGGTGACCAGAGTTGAACAATTCTGCGTCATCTCTTTCCGTAAGGTCTTACACTCCTCCAGGAACACCGCGCTTCCTGCTCCACCTGTGCTTCTGACGGCAGGCTGGAAATGGAAACAGTCTGCCTGTCTCATTTACTCATAAACACTTCCTCAAAGTGGTGCGGAAAGTGGTGGTTTCCTCAGCACTTGGGCTCCCTTTCTGGCTCTTATTCCTCCACTCAGCCACTGTCCTCGGCTGTGTCACTCGCTTCAAGTAATCCAGGTCCTACATTTACATTCATGGTTAAGTACCCGGTGGCTGCCCCTAAGAACTACTAGATTGTCACATTCCCCTGCAACT